>JAYESA010000226.1:0-232500 GCA_036927795.1 Iris macrosiphon
TTGTGATCGGCTCATCGGAATTCAAATCTGAAAGTTCCGTTGGGTTCGCATCAGCGTTCCTGACCTGTTGACACTAAGTTTGGTGAATTTAGAGACCTTTGACCCTGACGCATTTTTCGGTGCAAAGCGGGCCCACCGGTGGATCCCGTTTTGACCCGAAACTGCCGTTTCTGCCCTTGTCTCCAAATTGGATCCAAGGATAGGCGTTTCTAGCTGATTGATATTTTCTGAATCTGATGGTAATGTTTGTTTTAGCAATCGAAGTACCGCCTGCAATTTCAGCTGAAGTCAGAGCCGCAATTGGAACAGGAACCACAGGCAAGTGTACCTTGCCAAACGCTGCAGCTTGCTATATGTTTTCTGGGTTAATTTTGCATCAGTGAGAACATAGAGCTTGTAAATTCTCAGTAATTTCTGTTATAGTAATTTTACTTGAATTCTGGTAGATCCATAAGTAACTTGTTTTAACTGCTTAACCTAGGGAACGTGTGACGTGCTTAGTGTCCGATCATAGTCGGGTGCCAACTCCGTACGCGGGGTTGTGTAACGTCACATAGACATGGATATCGAGACCCGATAATTCTCGTACTTGTCCTATCAAGTACACCAGAGCCCAGGATACTTGACACTATTTCATGAGACAGAGTCTTCCTGAGACATTCGAGGTGATTCTGTATAGGATGCATGTTTTATGACATAGACTTTACATTCTTAGGCATTTGATTCATAGCTATCAGACTTGCTGCATTACTTATAATCGTGCGTGACATGGACATGAGGCATCGTGGACATGAGACGTGGGATTACATTGGGTGGGGAGAGACACACAGACTACAGGCTGATATTATATATAAAACATAGTATATAACATAGTGTAATTCATAGTTATTGCCGCTACCGGCTCCCCGACACAGAGCTTGTAGTGGCTTCAGCCTGAATTCTAGTGCTGCTCTCATATTGCATATCACTTAGCTGGTTACATAGCTTACCCTCTTGATTAATTATCTGCTGCACTGTGTTTATTTTGGCTTGTATTTTCTGTACCTTGCTGTCCCCTGAGGACCTGGATCCGAATTATGTCCCCAGGTACAGCTAAAGAGAACTACCCAGAGGTGTACGGTACAGGAGCACTCCTTGGAGCAGAACCAGGAACAGAGGACGAAATAGTGGCCGAAGATTTCTCCTGAGCCCGGCTTCAGCTATACAGTATTTTCATTTTCAGCATTTCAATTCCTGTCTAATTTTCCTTGAATGTAACAGAATAATTCTCGGATTTGTTCCCGAGATAACCTTATCTGATATTGCATACTTATGTCTATTGCATTTATTTCCTGGCATTAATCTGTGTTATTTCTGTGGATGAGATTAGAAATACCTGAGACTTGTAACATATTACTGCGAGACTACAGCTTAAGCATGCCCTGATGGATCCATTAAATTGGGTTGTCCATCGGTGCGTGCTGCTGGCCATTGCTCACGTGCTCAGTCCCTCGACATTTTGGGACTGGGACGTGACATGGTTTTTGTGGTGGCCCATGCAGGTCGACGACTAAAATTGTTCGGTTTCAACTTAGGGACCGAACAGGCCTGCAATAAAACTAGGATAAGTTTTAGGATCTCATCCACTTGCTTGAATCATTTTTGATATCTGTATCGCATTCAAATTAATTTATTGACTTGCATCTTGCCTTGATTCCTGTACGCCTCTTAGTGGGTATTTTGGATGCAGGGAAATGGACCCACAGGAATGCAATGAGACTCCCGCCGGAACCCCACAAGCTACAGGTGTCACCTATGACGACGAAGTGACACCAGTCGGAGAAGTTCCACCAACTCAACAGAGCCAACAGGCAGGTCAACCTAACTCCCGATTCTGACGCGATGATATTCCACCTCCGCCGCAGTTCGTTCCACCAACGCCCGTACTCCCACCAGGACAGCCGATTGACGGGCAGCAGATATTCCAACTGATCTACGCGATGATGCAAGCACAGCAACAAGTCCAACACGAGGCTCAGCGTCGTGAAGCTAACTTCTGGAGGGACAGCATCGTAACTGTACTGGAGCAGGCCAACCTACCAGCTCGACGGCCATCTACAGGCTCTATCACTGACTTCCGCCAACTGAAGCCCCGCACTTTCTCCGGCAAGGAAGAGCCCACAGAAGTTCATGAATGGCTCACCAACATTCAGCATCAACTTGAAGCAGCTGAGCTTCCACGGGAACGCTGGATGACTGCCGTCCGAATGCAATTGACAGGCAACGCGCACCACTGGTGGTTGTCTGAGGAGACGCGACTCAGACCAGACCGAGTCACTTGGGAGGAGTTCTCCAGACTCTTCCAAGAGATGTACATTCCGGCTATCGCTCGATCAGAACTACGGGACAAATTCAATCGCCTCACCCAGGACTCTATGACGGTGGAAGAGTACAACGCAGAATTCATTCGTCTGAGCCGCTTCGCCCCAACCCTGATCTCGACAGAGGAAGAGAAGGCCGAGAAATTCTTTGACGGACTGAACATTGAGCTGCAGAAACTAATTGGGTCCGTCGCACCAACATCATACTCCGACGTTCTCGCTGCAGCCCGACGCATGGAACGCGTCACCAGGAGAGAGTCTCGCCTCAAGCGGCCAATCACCACAGCACCAGACAGATCATCACCGGGAGAATCTGCAAAGAGATCTCACACGAATCCGCCACCCAGGACAGCTTCGCAAACCCTTCCTACCTGTCACTACTGCGGCAAGCTAGGTCATGTCGAGAGGGACTACAGACGCAAGTTGGGATTGTGCCTGATTTGCGGCACCAATCAACACATAGCCAAGGACTGTCCCCAGCATCGAGATGGAGCACCAAGGGCAAACCAACCAGCTTTGCCAGCACCGAGGCCACCTCTGGCACCTCAGGCGACACTCTTCCAGCAAGCCCAACAGCAGCAGAGGAATCCACCACAAGGTCGAGGACAAGCCTACGCGATAGCCGTGCAGGAAGCCGATGCGAGTAAGTGATTTATAGTTATCCGTTTTAGTCTTGTGTAGTCCGTGCCCGTTGGTTCGTGACTTCAGCCCCAACCTAGTAATTTGCAATTTGTTAATAACAACCTGGTTTTCATGAAAGTTATAGTTTTAACTAGATTTTTCTGGAAAGTGTAAACTTTCAATTTTTAGGGCAACGGTATTTCCCTGAAGCCTCTTGTGATGTGTTTTCAAACAATGCTTGCGACCGCGTCATCTCTGTTGACCGGTTATTCTTTGATTGCGAGGACGCAATCTTCTTAAGGGGGGTAGATTGTAAACCCCCTGAATTTTCAAAATTTTAAAAACTGGATTTTTCACAATTTTTTTGGAATTTTTTGGGAATTTTCTGTAATTTAAAAACAGGGTTTTAATTATTCAATGATTTTTAATTGATATTAAACAATATTAATATACTATGAAAATAATATTTTTGGATGTAAAATGAAAAACTGGACTTAGGGCAATTTTTCTAGAATTTATCGGACCCCGGACCTATTTTTAAATGCCTAAAAAGTATTTATTTATTTAATTATTTATTTATTAATTATTTCTGATTATTTATTATTATTATTAATATTATTATTATTATTGATTTTATTTTTATTATTTTTCTGTTCTTGGGCCCGGCCCGGCCCAGTGGGCCGAGCCCGTTAACGACCCGGCCCAGCCTTAGGCTAGCGGGTCGGGCGGGTCGGCCAGACCGGATCCGCGCCCGACCCGGAACCCGCATCACTGTCACCCCCAACCCCGTTCTCCCATGACCCGAGAAACCCGTCGCCCGCCGCGTTCTCCGGCGACGTGGCCGGAGAACCCCCCCACGTCGCCTCCCCCTCCGATTCTCCCGCCCACGACGCCCCGGCCGGCCCTCCCTCGACCCCTATTTATATCCCTCTCCTCCGCCTCCCTTTCCCCTTAACCCTAACCCTAACTCCTCCACTCCGGCGAGCCCCGTCCGACGACCCCGACCCCTAGCTGCCACCCTGCGCCGCCCAGCGCAGCGCCGCCGTCCAGAGCCCCTCCTCCACTCTTCCTCTTCCTCCTCCTCTCCAGGCGAAGCCGACCCCGACTCCAGACTCCTCCCCGCTGCTCGAGCCGCCGGCTGACCCCACGGCGCCGCCCTAGCCGGCCGATCGACGACCTCCTCCCCTCCGCGAGTGCCACCAGCGTCCTCGTCGACCGACGGCCAGTTCTCCAGAGCCCCGGACACGGCCGAGGATACCCGGACACGCCGCTGGACACGCTGACACGTGTCCAGGACACGATACGGACACAGAAAACCCCGATTTCTCGGTCCCCTTCAGGTACTCGTATCTTGCAACTCTGATCTCCGTTTTCGATTCTGTAAATTTCTACGCGAAGCCTGTATGACCCTCTCGGTGCCCGGACAAACTGTTCGGGGCATCGCGGCCTGTGGCGATCGCACACCGCGATCCAAAAACAGGAAAAACCAGACCCTGTTTCACCCCGGAACCGAGTACGCCCCGCCAAACGGGACGACTTGGTCGCGCGCGGTCTTCACAGACACGAGCGCCTCGTCGATACGGACGTGTGAGATTTCACGAAAGCTGATTCGGGTGTGCGTGCACACCGGAATCAACGCGTATCCGCGGATATCGCCCCGTATCCGTCTTTTCTGCAATTTGACCTAACTTTGTGTACACACGTCGGATCGAGACGAAACTTGCGCCATCGGACTCGTAGCGATATGCTGGTCCTGTGGGTCAAGTTTGGTTCGATTCTGAGAACGTTGACGAAATCGCGTGTCGTGGGCCCCATAGGCCCCGCTCGACGGGCGATTTTGTGATCGGCTCATCGGAATTCAAATCTGAAAGTTCCGTTGGGTTTGCATCAGCGTTCCTGACCTGTTGACACTAAGTTTGGTGAATTTGGAGACCTTTGACCCTGACGCATTTTTCGGTGCAAAGCGGGCCCACCGGTGGACCCCGTTTTGACCCGAAACTGCCGTTTCTGCCCTTGTCTCCAAATTGGACTCAAGGACAGGCGTTTCTAGCTGATTGATATTTTCTGGATCTAATGGTGATGTTTGTTTCAGCAATCGGAGTACCGCCTGCAATTTCAGCTGAAGTCAGAGCCGCAATTGGAACAGGAACCACAGGCAAGTGTACCTTGCCAAACGCTGCAGCTTGCTATATGTTTTCTGGGTTAATTTTGCATCAGTGAGAACATAGAGCTTGTAAATTCTCAGTAATTTCTGTTATAGTAATTTTACTTGAATTCTGGTAGATCCATAAGTAACTTGTTTTAACTGCTTAACCTAGGGAACGTGTGACGTGCTTAGTGTCCGATCATAGTCGGGTGCCAACTCCGTACGCGGGGTTGTGTAACGTCACATAGACATGGATATCGAGACCCGATAATTCTCGTACTTGTCCTATCAAGTACACCAGAGCCCAGGACACTTGACACTATTTCATGAGACAGAGTCTTCCTGAGACATTCGAGGTGATTCTGTATAGGATGCATGTTTTATGACATAGACTTTACATTCTTAGGCATTTGATTCATAGCTATCAGACTTGCTGCATTACTTATAATCGTGCGTGACATGGACATGAGGCATCGTGGACATGAGACGTGGGATTACATTGGGTGGGGAGAGACACACAGACTACAGGCTGATATTATATATAAAACATAGTATATAACATAGTGTAATTCATAGTTATTGCCGCTACCGGCTCCCCGACACAGAGCTTGTAGTGGCTTCAGCCTGAATTCTAGTGCTGCTCTCATATTGCATATCACTTAGCTGGTTACATAGCTTACCCTCTTGATTAATTATCTGTTGCACTGTGTTTATTTTGGCTTGTATTTTCTGTACCTTGCTGTCCCCTGAGGACCTGGATCCGGATTATGTCCCCAGGTACAGCTGAAGAGAACTACCCAGAGGTGTACGGTACAGGAGCACTCCTTGGAGCAGAACCAGGAACAGAGGACGAAATAGTGGCCGAAGATTTCTCCTGAGCCCGGCTTCAGCTATACAGTATTTTTATTTTCAGCATTTCAATTCCTGTCTAATATTCCTTGAATGTAACAGAATAATTCTCGGATTTGTTCCCGAGATAACCTTATCTGATATTGCATACTTATGTCTATTGCATTTATTTCCTGGCATTAATCTGTGTTATTTCTGTGGATGAGATTAGAAATACCTGAGACTTGTAACATATTACTGCGAGACTACAGCTTAAGCATGCCCTGATGGATCCATTAAATTGGGTTGTCCATCGGTGCGTGCTGCTGGCCATTGCTCACGTACTCAGTCCCTCGGCATTTTGGGACTGGGGCGTGACACAACGGTCTCCAAATTCACCAAACTTAGTGTCCACAGGTCAGGAACGCTGATACGAACCCAACGGAATTTCCAGATTTGAATTCCGATGAGCCGATCACGAAATCGCCCGTCGAGCGGGGCCTGTGGGGCCCACGACACGCGATTTCGTCAACGTTCTCAGAATCGGACCAAACTTGACCCACAGGACCAGCGTATCGCTACGAGTCCGGTGGCGTAAGTTTCGTCTCGATCCGACGTGTGTGCACGAAATTAGGGTAAAATGCAGAAAAGGCGGATACGGGCGATGTCTGCGGATACGCGTTGATTTCGGTGTGCACGCACACCCGAATCAGCTTCCGCAAAATCCTACACGTCCGTATCGACGAGGCGCACGTATCTGTGAAGACCGTACGCGACCAAGTCGTCCCGTTTGGCGGGGCGTACTCAGTTCCGGGGTGAAACAGGGTCTGGGTTTTTTCTGTTTTTGGATCGCGGTGTGCGATCACCACAGGACGCGATGCCCCGAGCGGTTTGTCCGGGCACCGAGAGGGTCATACAGGCTTCGCGTAGAAATTTACAGAATCGAATTCCGAGCTACGAGGAGGAAATTAGGAGTACCTGAACAGAGTAGGAAAATTAGGGTTTACTTCGTGTCCGACACGACACTGTCGTGTCCGAGTCCTGTGTCTGAGCTGTGTCCACTGCGTATCCGCGTCCGGGTGTGCCTGTGTCCGGCCTGGGTGCTGCTGGAGGACACGCTGTGTCACGACCCGCACCCGGGGTAAGGGTACTAGTCGGAAACAACGCCCAGCCTACGCCGCAGAATCGGCGGTAGAACGCTGTCTAGAAAGTCTATCTAATATAATGAACCACCAAAAGATAGTGTACTCAATCACAGAACTAAGATAGAATGAACACGAATCAGATAAGAATAGAATAGTCATCAACTCATGAGTTTAAAATAATACATCAATGAGTCTGAAGAGTAACAAAAATAAGATGGAGACAAATCCAGTACAAAAGAATACTATCATACTACAAGCTACACTCCAGGGTCAACTGTCTCAGTTGGGATAAGTCCCTCTTGAGCCAGGGTCTCCGAATCTAAACCCACAACATCCTGGGGTCCATAATAGGTAGGGTACTCCTCAGTGTCATCTGGAAAAATATATCTAGTCAGGAAAGGAGCAGAGTACATCTCTAACAGCAGTTCTAATCCATGATAAAAACTATGTAACAGTAAATAGCTGTGGATAAACAAGATGCACAAAATAGATACAAGAGATATATAGACAATAAGGAAATGCTGGAAAGAAATACAATAATGAACAATATGCCAATGAAACAATGATACTAATGACTAAGTGTGTGAGTACTAGCTTAACATGTGATCGGCTTGAGCAAGATACAATGCGGCCTGGCTAATCATACGTGCGGTGCATGATCAACACTATTCGCTTACCAATACTTTATTCAATAGGGATTTGATCACATATCTATACTAATACTTCCCACCCCCAACTGGTATAATAGATCCAACCACGGTATGCTATGGCACTAGATTCCCCAAGAAGATAGCTAGTCTCCCCGAGAATCGGTGTCTGTACATGTACAAGATAACCAATGAAACAATACTTGCACCATATACACCATATACCAAGGAATAACATCTCATGACGAGATCCGGATATACCAATCCGTGTAACCATAGTGTCGAGAGAAACATGTAAATCTACACTAGATACAACGAACATAGAGGATATCATAAATGAGAAACTATCAGAGAATGTACTCGCCTGAAATCCAAAGAACAGTCTCACAGATGTCTGACTCGGTGCCTCGAAGACCTAGATATGGAATACCACATTAAAACAAGGTCCCGGAAAGAGAACAAGTCAAACTAGTCAACTCCTAGGTCAATAAATAAATTCTAAGTCAAAAGTCAACTATGGTCAACTCTAAAGTCAACTAAAGTCAAACCAAGGTCAACCTCACAAGAAATCTATATAAATAATATAGAAATAAAATACAACAATTTAGGAATAAAAATTAGATCCCAAATCATACTCACACAAAGTATACTACTAATACAAATAATATATACCCTAAAATAATATATATACAAACCAATATGTATACAAATAACATAATATATTATTACAAATATTATACAAAACACATATATATACACATATATATATACAATAATAATATATAAAATATAATTTAAAACTGTCAATTTATCACTGCAACAGTGAACTGAAATACAAATATATAAAATAGACTTATAGTGACAGTCTGACTGTCACAGAAGAACTGTCACAGAAAAGCCGAATAATAAACCACTGCTGTCTCGGATTTGCTGACAGTTAAACTATCGCAGAAAACTGTCACAAAAAATCGCTGCATTTTTCCGCCGCTGCATTTAATGACAGAACTGTCATTAATGCCCAAAAGCTACAGCGGCTGCTGCTAATCCGCCTATTTAGCGACAGTTTCACTGTCACAAACCCACTGTCACTGAAACACAGAAATATATATATATATATATGCAATAATAATCACAATACATATCTATAAATAAATAATTATATACTTATATATATATGCACATATAAACTTATAATTAAATACCAATAGTTACAACACATGCACATATTAATGTTCATATTTTACATGGCTAGAAGTACACCTAAAATATATACATTAATATACAAATAATTACATAATAATTATAAATAATATAATTACACAATTAAACACATAAATATATTTTATAAAACATTTATGTATAATTTATACTATTAACATAAGTACATATATAATTACATGCAAGAAAGCTACATATTATTTTTGTACATCATATTAGCACACACAAAAATATATAGATCTATGATACAAAAATTACTATAATAAATACACAAAATAAATATATAATATCTATATATATTTACTAATTATAATTGAAGAATTTAAACCATACATAATTAGATCTATTCAAAAATCTACACAATTGGAGAGTATCACACCGTATCCCACTAGATCTAGGATACGCATGTGACACGAGTCCAACACACAACCAATTGTACCCCGAAGGATACAAACAAATCACAAATAATATTTATGAATAAATCAAAGTGTCAAAAGTAGATCTATGTGTCCGTGTCAAAATACGACATGTTCAAAGCCCCGTGTCGGAGGAAAAATCTCCAAAATGACACGTATCACCAAATAGTTGGGATACGAACCACATGTACCAAATTATGGACACGACACTAGCCCCAAACACATAAGCTCATGTCCAATTGATCTATAAGATCAATTGATACACACAACAAAATGTAAATTCGGAATTCCAACAAAATTAACACAAAAAGCGCCATAACTTTCTCCATGGGTCTCATATGAACACAAAACAAAGTCCTATGGGTAGTACATACATATAGGTTGATTTTACATGATTAAATCTCAGATTTAGAAGCTATTTAAATGGGAAAATCTGAATTATACCTATTGGGAGATGGATTCCCAATGAAACATCCAATTGAGAAGAACTTGCTTCCAAATTGTAGATCATTACTCCTCTTTGTAGATCCTTGCTTCCTTCTTCTAGATCCTTGCTTCCTCCTTCTCTAATGGTGAATTGGAAAGAATTTGGTAGGGAATTGGAATGGGAATGGAGGAAATTTGGGAGTGGAAATTCTAGATCTAGATTTGGAATGAGAATGAGAGGAGAGAGAAATTTCCCCCCTCTTTTAATAGGCAGGCCTTGCCCCTCTCCCAAGCAATTGTAAAATGTCCAATGTACCCCTTGGGGCCTCTCATGAAGAAATAATTAAGGAAGGAAGCTTCTAGTCTAATCACTTAATTAATTTAATCCATCTCCTTAACCATGGGCTTTCTAAATGGGCCAAGTCTAAACTATTTAATTCATGTTGGTCCATGGGTCCAAACTAAACTAGTTGGGTCCACTAAAATAAGTCCAAAATAATTAAATAACATCCAACAAAAATTAAATAATACAACAAAAATTATTTACCATGCACAATATTTATTTAAATAGGAAATTACTAAAATACCCTTTTTCCTAAAATGTGGTAGTGACACGCTGGAGACTGGTCGACCGTCGGCGAGGTGGCGCCGGCCTAGGGCAGAGCTGGCAGGGGGCGGGGAGCTCGGGATGGCCGGCGGGGAGCTTTGGAGAGGGAGACGTGGGGGTTGGTCGACGACTAGGACGGCGTCGAGAGGGTTTCTGGAGAGGGGAGGAGCATGAGGGTGGTTCTGGAGGGGGATGGCCGGCTCTCGGCGGTTGGGAGGTGGAGGGCAGCGGCTAGGGTTCCAGTGTTAGGGTGGAGTTTGGGGGAGAAAGGCCGGAGGGGTAGGGTTTTTATAGGGGATCCACGGGGGGGGGTCGTGGCCGGGCTAGGCGGGGCTGGGGGGAGGTCGTGGGGGCTCTCGCGGAGGGGAGGCGCGGTCGTGGCGGCGCGTTTTCCGGCGGCGGAGCGTGGGACGCGGGCACAGGCGACGTGGGGGGGGAGGGGATGAAGAAGCGGGTCGGGTCGGGCGCGGAACCGGACTGGGCGGACCCGCCCGACCCGCTAGGGGTGTGAGGGCTGGGCTGGGCTGGGTTCATAACGGGCTCGGCCCACTGGGCCGGTCCGGCCCAAAAGCTAAAAACAGAATAAAAATAATTATAAAACAGTAATTAATTAATTATAAAAATAGTTTTTAGGCTTTTAAAAATAGGTCTGAGGCATAATAAAATTCCAGAAAATTACCCTAAGTCCGGTTTTCTATTTTACACCATAAAATCATATTTTTATTTTATTTTAATATTATTTATTGGCAATTAAAAATTATAAACTCACTACAGGGCCTATGTAAATTCCTGAAAAATTGCATATTAATTCCAAAAATTAATTTTTTTAAAAACTGAAATTTAGGGTGTTTACAACTGTCAAAATTTTGACAGTCCTAAAAATTCAACATATATTTTTAGGACTGTCAAAATTTTGACAGTCCTTCCAATTGGTAGGACTGTCAAAATTTTGACAGTCCTAAAAATATATGTTGAATTTTTAGGACAGTCCTTCCAATTGGTACGACTGTCAAATTTTTGACAGTCCTAAAAATCAACATATATGTCAAATTTTGACAGTTCTTCTATTTTTTTTTTCTTTTTTGGTTTCTTGTGTGCTGTTATTTTTCTTTGTCATTGTGTTATTATTCATGTCTTCCGGCGGCGGAGTGGAGGACTTGGTGGTAGTGACGGAGGAAAGAGGGGAGGGAGGAGCGGCGGACGGGTGCCGAGGTAGTCGAGCACCGAAAGGGAGTACGAGACGGAGGAACGGGAGAGGAAGGTAGCGGGGGAGGAGGCAGAGACGGCGACGGGAGGCGGCGGTGGAGGACGGGGGAGGAGGCGGAGGAGGAGGGCTCCGACAAGAAAGGGAGGAGGGAGAAGAACTCCGGTGAAGATTAGGGGGTTTTGGGCTAGTATGAGTAAACAAATGGACTAGTGTGAGTAAACTTTGTTCATTATTGGACTAGTTCCAATTCTGGGCTAGCCCTGAGTAAACTTTGTAGTGCCCTTATAAATTCCCAAAAATATGTGAATATAGGTAGTGAGTAATCACGGACTCCCCACTTTTAAACTCCAAAATGTTGTTTTCTTCTTCTCACTGTCGACTGCTCTCCTCTCCTCTTTCTCCAGCATCGCTCTCTCCCATCCCTATTCGTCTTCCTGTCCGCACTCCCAATCGGGTCGGGTGGTGGAGGAGGAGACCGGGCCCGGATCCGATAAGGGCCTCCCTCTCGATGGAGCCGGGCGGGGAGACGATGGACCGCTTCGTCGAGGTTGCCAACAAGATGGCCGACGCCGCCGGCGACGTCATCCGCAAGTACTTCCGCCAGAAGTTCGACGTCATTGACAAGGACGACCATAGTTAGTGCTCCCCCCCCCCTCTTTCTCGTGTCCGACACGACGCGTCACGACACGGAAAGTTGCTTTATTTTTAGAAAGCGGGTCTTCTCGATATGTGATGAACTGATCATAGTGTACATGTTGAAAAGACTCAGTCTTTATTGCCATGTCTGTGTCGGACACGTAGTGGACTCGACAAACACTCCAAATATACATTAGAGATTGGTGTTTTGTCCGTGTCATCATGTCGGTATTTTGTCGTATCACATATGCATGTTGAAAAGATCAAGTCTTTATTGCCATGTCTGTATCATGTTGTGACGGACACGTAGTGGACACGGCACAGACACTCCAAATATACATCAGATATTAGTGCCTTATCCGTGTCACCATGTCGGTATTGTGGCATATCACATTTTTGTGTTCATACAACATATAAGAAACAATTGGTACTTGTCATTATGGTGGTGGTTTTAGTCGGGGGCTTTTTGTATGATTATGATTAGTTGCTTATTTTCAGGAAATGTGTCAACAAGTTCACATGCATGTTGAAATATTGATTCTTTAATGTCTTTTCCATGTAGTGTTGTGACATGTCGCGTCGTGTTGGATGTGTATTAGACACAACACAGACATTCAAAAAATGCACCAGAACACCAAATAATTGGTGCCACATCCGTATTGTGTCATCTCGTGTTGTATTGGTTTATGTAGAAAGTAGTTCTAAGCAATTGTTAGTAGCTATCACTTTGTTATTGTTTTATTTGATATGATTATGATTAGTTGTCTAGTTTTAGGAAGTGAGTATTCTCAAATGTGATCATACGCAAGAACATTTGAAAGCCTGGAATAAGGAGGTTGTCGGTTATATCTTTAGAAACAACCAACAACTAGAGAATGCTATACGAGACATTCAAGAGAAGGCGAGATATATCGAAGTGAACAAGCAATAGTGAGGTGACCGATAGGGTGCCAGAGCTAGGTTGATTCTTTAGCCGGTTATTGATGCAAGCCTATTTAGTTTCCCGGCTTTGGAGTGGGTTTTGTCTAATTTGATCATATGTTGTACCTATTAGGTTAACTGTAATACCTATGAGAAATTACAACTGATTTTGTCATCGTGATTTTCTTCTTCTTACATACTTTGTTCTAGTGCTTGATTCGGAAGTGGATTCTCCTTAGAAACGATCAAACAGTAAAACTGCATTAAAAATAATGAGCTGCTGTAAATTACAGTGTTTGGTCGGATTTTTTGATATAATTCTGGTTGGTTGGTTGGTTGCTTACTAGGAAGCACGGATACTTCGAAACTTGATGCCGTATCCTTGTCGTGTACTCTAGCCTGTGCCAAATTAAAGCCTTGTCCGTCTCGCCGTGTCTGTTGTGCAACATAGGTTGCTTGGTTTTGCGAAGAAGGTCATCCAGACTTGACCGAGTGTTAAATTTGCATTGAACCAATGTCTAAAATCAGTTGTGGTTACATGTTGCAGAATTGGTTTAGTTATGGAAGTTTGATATTATTTACATTGGCTGATATTATTTACATTGGCTTCAGTGGTTTCTAAAAGTGTCCTGTTTTTAACTAGTTATAGTCAATATATTTGTGGTTTCTTCATACAAAGCTTATTGATTTTCTTGGTTTTGGGGTAAGGCTGCACGCGTCTTGTTCCTCTCCATACCTTGCATGAGAGCTAGACTCGTGCCACTAGGTGCCCTTATTTGTTTCTTGGTTTTGTAAACTTTAGGGGTGAGTATTCGGTCGGTTCGGTTCAACCGAATCGAGTACCGAACCGAAATTTATGAAAACCGAACTTCAAACAAACCCCAATTTTGTAAAACTGAATCAAACCGTAATTTTTGTAAAACCAAACCGAACCAAACCGGTTCAGTTTTTCAATTAATTCGATTTTTGCATACTAGGCCGGGCTAAAGGTTAATTTGGTTTGATGGGCCCTTTGCATAATATGACGTCTAGGATTTACAGTAATTTTTTTATAACAAAATTTGACACTCAAAAGTATAGATGAAGTAACAAAATTTACAAATGTAATAATGTCAAATAAATATAATTATAAAAATGTTAAACACACCTACAAGCCAGCACCACGTCAAAAAATTCAATTCCATTTTCAGAATATATTGATATATGTATGGGGTTGAAGGTTTTTAAGTAATTGTAATTCGGTTTTCGGTTCGGGCCGGTTTTCAAAGCCCAAAATTGAAATCCGAACGAGTAACCAAAGTTTTCGGTAGCCAAAACCGAAAACCGAAAACCGAAAACCGAACCTTGTTTGAAAAACCCAACCGAATTTCTTATATTGGCTCGGTTTTTAGTTTTGGACTGAGATATACTCAGCCATAGTAAACTTACATCAAATCAGATAAAGATTTATAGTATTGAATTTGTTCAATTTTTTTTTTTTAGTTTTATAGTTTTTAAAAGCAGATAAGATCTTCTCCAATTTGAGCAATTAGCAAACCTACATTAAGTTCATTTGCAAGAATTCTTTGTTTGCTGGGCACACATTCCATCTTGATGTAACTGGCATGTTTGTTTAATATAAAGCTGTGTCATATGACTCATATGGCCATATTGCAGACTTGCATGATTATGGAGTTATTTTCAAATGAGTTTCATTAATATATGTTGTTATCTCAACATACCTAAGATTTTGGAACTTTGCCTAAGATTTTGGGGACTTTGCCATGTCAGACATACACCTGAAACTGGTGTTACGTCTTATTTTTAATAGCAACCATCAATAGCAATGACAAATTACAATTGTCAGAATGAACTGGAAAGACTACCTTTGCCCATTGGTAAGATTTTTCGCTCTTTGGATGTGCACTAGACATGAAGGCAATTCCCCATAGCATGAATATGTTACACACACGTGAATATGACATGATGTTACTAGATATTAACGTCTGTGTAACATAGGGTGTTACGTCCCTATTATCTTACCCTATGTTACACAGACGTGAATATGACATGATATAATAGGGTATTACGTGAATATGACATGATACACAGACGTGAATGTGACATGATACACGTCTATTATATCATGTTATATTCACGTCTGTGTAACATAGGGTATTACGTCCCTATTATCTTACCCTATGTTACACAGACGTGAATATGACATGATATAATAGGGACGTGACGACACAGATACGACACATTATTAAGCTTGTCCTAGTGGTTTTGGAGTGTTTCTGTCAATATATGTCTGATACAACTCAAGACGGCCACGACACTGATTTTCGAGTGTTTGTGCTCCTAGATATTGCCTCTTTGTCTAGACTCTAGACTATAGTCTAGAACTTGGAGGGTGCTCCTTGGTTGCATGAGCTTATAGTAGAGGTGGACAGAAGAAAAGGATTCATGTAGTCACCACCAAAATTATAGGATAAAGATTTTGTGGTTCTGGTATTAACTTATCTAAATTATTCTTAAGCAGTAAATTTGTTAAAAAAACTATTCAAACATCATAAAGCTTATTCATCTACATTCCATGACTATGCGTAATTCATCATCTGATACTCAAAGGCTATAGCCTGTTTTCAATGCTGACGATATCAGCAATAGAACTGTGCATGGAGTAACTTCCATCTTTTAATTTAATTATGGTTTCTCAATTGTATTCAAAGGTTGTAAGGGTAAATTTTTTATAATCAGAGTTTTAACTCTTAAACATATTTTTGCAAAAGATCAATTTAGGGTTTTAAATTACAGCTGCCTTTCCGCCTCTTTCTCTGAAATGGAATGACTTTTTTGCAGGTCCAGTGACAATTGCTGATCGGGATGCAGAGGAATCTATGGTCTCAATCATATTGGAGAATTTTCCTTCTCATGCAATGTAAGTTGTGGTCTTGTCTGAATTTTATATGTCTGTAAGGGAAGGGATATAAAGAATGGAGAACAATTTTTGCTGAGTGAGATATTGATGCAGTTTTGGGGAGGAGAATGGATGGAGATGTAAGGAAGATTCTGCTGATTATGTTTGGGTTTTGGATCCAATTGATGGGACAAAAAGCTTCATTACTGGTAGAGTTATCTTCAATTTACTCTTCACATTTTTAGTACTTAAAACCATATATTAGGAAAAGAAACAATCTGTGTTTTTTCTTTGATTGTAGGAAAACCTTTGTTTGGTACACTTATTGCGCTTGTACACAAGGGAATACCGGTATGAGTTGCTACAATTTTGCTGCTACATATTTTTGTTAGAATAATGTTGAAAAAGGTTTTTTTTGTTTGTGGAGACAAGAATGTAGCAGAAGTTTGTAGCCGGCAGGACATTTATTGTGCATACAGGCCATTAGTGATATGATTGGCATGAATTATTATGCAAAAAGGTGTGTGTGTTAATATTACTAATCTAAAAAATTCGTATCAGCGCCAGTTTGGATTGCAGCGCTTGGATTGCAGTGATGTTTTATCAGGAGTCCATTTGGTTCCAAAGGCAAGGACGAGCTAAACAGTTCTCATCCCAGATGGGCTTTTCTTCAAACTTACCATTCATTTTGGGGGCTCAAATGGGCGTTTCCGAAACGCTCACCAAATGAGCGTTCCTGAAATGGGCTTTTGATCAAATGGGATGAAATGTAACTGCAGTCGAAACTAGTCCTCAGGCTCTTCGTAGGCAACGTGTCCACCTAAGCCCCTGGCCTAGAGCCCAGTGGCCTTGCTATGAAATGGTATCCTGGAGCCCAGGAGCCAAGGTGCAAGCCTGGCATCTAGATTATTGTATGGATTTTAGGCTCCTTACTTGGCATTCTCTTGTGGATACTAAGCAAAACTAGGGTTTCTGGGCGAGCCTAGGTGGATATAAACAGGCCTAAGCAGATTTAGGCAGTTGCAGAGTGATTTAAGCAATGTAATAGCATGATTAGCATTCCACAGAAATACAATACATTTATATGCCATATGGACCAAGTCACCAAATGTAGAAAGACTTTTAGCATTGGCCATACCTACATAGGTTAAATTTGTTTTCTTCATCTACCGACATGTTTACCAGTGAAAGAAAGCACCAGCAATTTTCTTGTGTTTTACTGTAAATAAATTACTTGACATTAGCCTGTCCAGTTCAGTTAGGTGCTTGCCTAGTGCTTAAATGCTACTCAACCCCTGTGCTGCTCAACTTGTGGCTACCTTTTCTAATCCTTAGAATATGTTTTAGCTGTAACAAAATGAAGCTGACAATAGTAGGCAAAAGGTATTGGATTTGCGAAAACAATTGTTTATCATGTAATGCAATGTTCTATGGTTTGCTAGTAAATTTTCAGTAGTTGAGAAATAAATGCTCCAAGGAGTCCTAAATAGTTAAATATCAAAATGGAGCCATTACAAAGACTGATGGTACAAAAAGGGGGGAAATTATTTATGGCAGCTTGAGCTATGAAGCTACCTTCCTAGCCGTAAGCCAGGCCACTCTTTTACCTATTTGAGCCGCTAGGTTATACTCATCAGAACCCAGCCACTAGATGCGCATAGCAACCAAGCTGGTACCTATAGTGGCTGTGGCCATGCACAGCTGTGTGCACCCTGGGGCATAACTCAGCAACTGCAGTGGTTGGCTACTGAAGTCTGCCCTCTGGACGTCTTGCACAGGTGTCTAACTGGGGGTTCCTAGATGATACCTAGGGGTCCTTACTGTAATTATTCTATGGTATAGGCATGGATGGACCTTGTCAAGAAAAGACAAACCTAACGTATCTAGTTTTACATGGTAGTCCATAGTCCTCAAGAGGGGTGATGGAGCATGGCCTCTTTTTCTTACAAACTCTTCATCCGTGCCTTTGATGCTATAGTCCTCAATAGATATGAGACTTTTACATGCTATTTCAGGGGCATGGCGTCCTTTTTCTCTGTGCACTATGATGTATCTATTTACTCACAACACGAAGGAAAAATGAGATGCCTCATTAAAATTAAGGGTGAAGCCTCAACAAACTAATGCTTCTTAATTCTTGCCTCATCAATTTTGAAGACATAATTAGAACTAGTGTAGATACTTGGTCTGGAATACTTTCCTCATGCTGTCTTATTTTGACCCAAAGATATTCTACATAAGAGCAAATCAATAGGATAATTTGTTTATGTGATTCCTGCTGTATCAGACTTTGTTCCATCGTCAAACTTCACTGGCTTATAGATATTCTAATGCTTTTGTGTTTCCTATCATGCATTTACATTCTGTATTCTATAATATCAAATTAATTGCCAAAGATGATGGCTGGTTTCCTTTTGCATATTGAACTTGTTTACAACTTGGCCTCTTCTCCCTTTCAGATTGTTGGTGTTATTGACCAGCCCGTTCTAAGAGAAAGATGGATTGGGATGAATGGAAGAAGAACTACATTGAATGGACGAGAAATTTCTACACGGCCCTGTGAAAAACTTTCGCAGGCCTACTTGTATGCATAACTATAAATTGTTAGATAGTCTGAATTTTTATTAATGGCTGTTAACCCTTGTAAGGCAGTTAAATTAGTGGGCATCACGATAACCTATTCATCACAAGCTTGTTACAAGGTCTGATTGCAACTTGATTATAAAAATATGTTTTCAGGTACACTACAAGTCCACATCTCTTCAGTGCGGATGCCGAAGAGGCTTTTAGTCGTGTAAGAAATAAGGTTAGTGCAACAACAGAAGTTAGTTTCTGTATGTGCTAATGCAATATACAAAAATCTTTTGGGAACAAATCATGAAGTCATACTTTGGCAGATCTACACATTCTCCACATCCTTCCACTACAAAAAAGAGAATTTAATCAAGCAATGAACTGTTTAAATATCTGCTGCATTGCACATGCTTACTTTTTGTATTTTCCTCCTATGCAAGGTGAAAGTACCATTATATGGGTGTGACTGTTATGCTTATGCCCTCCTGGCATCTGGATTTGTTGATCTTGTTATTGAATCTGGTCTTAAGGTAGTTTTTTATGTTCTTTCAGGCCACCCTTTTATTGCATCAGAACACATGTATGGTTTCATTTCATTTAGTAGCTTACTAATTGTTTCATAACATATTGCTCGTGTTATCAAGTGATTTATCTCCTATTGCATAAGTTACTTGGGCAATGCTTCAGGTATATTTGTCCAATATGTAGCTTATTTCGCTTATCTATACCAAAAACCGAAAAAGCTTAAGCAGCATAGCATTAGTTGTTTCATAACATATTGCTCGTATTATTCATGTGATTTATCTCCTATTGCGTAAGTTAATAGGGCTATGCTGCAGGTATATTTCTCCGGTATGTGACTTATTGCTCTTAACATCTATACCAAAAACCGAAAAAGCTTAGGAAGCATAGCTTTGCCAGACTCGCTATCTTTTGCTTCTAGTCTTGGTACTTTTACGAGAGTTATGCGTGGATGGGTCTTGGTACTGCTTACAAGTGTTGTTATGCATGGATGGGCCTTGCCTCACTAGTCAATATCAATCTACCAGTTTATCCTTCTGTCTTTACAATTTCATATTATTTGACTTATTTCCTCACTCAAGAGCCAACCTGCACAACCCTTCCTCAACCACCTCTCCCAGCATCACCCTTCTCTTTGAAGATGATTATGATCTGTTATGTGATGGGCAATATTGTTCATTCTGAAGCTATTATAAATAATTAACATATGATTTCTTTTGGTACTATTAGGAGTAACTGATTAATAATTTTGCAGTATCTATTACTTAATCATGGCTGAATTATGACATTTGCATCAGTTGAGCAACCTGATTATATCCTATGGACAGAGATGTATTAAAACACTATAGTTTCTTTTCCCTCTTGATATATGATATATTATTCTTATGCTACTAATGTTTATTTCTATCAATGTACGAGGTGATGGTCTTTCCTGTTAGCAGCAACCCCGAGTGCGCGATACCTGTCAATTTTTTTATCTCTACTATTTATAAATAGGCTTGAAAACGGTTCAAAATGAGCCGTCTAAGCCGTATGTATATCCTCACATAATTAAAAAAAAAATTGTAAGTAATTATTTGACTACATAATATTATCTAACTATAGCCAACACATCTAACTCATGTGGGCGGCATTCTTCTCGACTAGGTGGGTTTGTTCCCACGGAACAACGATATCTATAATAAATTCTAATTTAAATTATTTTCAATAATTTTTTTACGTGCATTGTACGCACGTGCACGTTAATAGTAAGTATAAGGTTATGGATATGATTGGTTCTAGCTAACTTACAACAATTATATTTGCTCCCTTTCAAAAGCCGTATGATTTCCTTTCGTTGGTGCCGGTGATAGAAGGGGCTGGCGGATCAATTACCGACTGGAAAGGAAATAAGCTTCACTGGGAGGCTTCTGTTGCTTCACATGCAACAAGTAAGGGCTTCTCAACTATAGCTAAGTTTTCTTAATGTGCTTAAGATGATTTATTGATTTTTCATAAGCTCTAAATCCAATATAAATATATTGGTATATTTACCATAATCATTGTGCAAACAATTTATTCACATGTTTCTGTATGAAACATTTTCAGGTTTTAATGTGGCTGCTGCTGGAGATCCTCAGCTGCACGAGCAGACCTTGGAGGTGCTACAATGGGACTAAGCGAAGGCTATTGGTTCAGCTGAGAAATCGGCATCCTCTCCTAGAATAAATTTTGAGCTAGTTAATTCTTGCAAGCTTCATTTCTGTAAACATTCTTTCTTGTAACATACTATAGTTTCAGAGTTATGGGATTGATGTATCGTTATGTTCCTATATTTCTAGTTTCAGTACTGTCAATATACAATTTCAGTTATTGAGGATATGAGATTTTCTAATCAAATCAATTTTGGGGGGTTTGAAGCATAGTTTGCAATATCGGACGATACCGATACGATTTTGCATGTCTTCATCCGATACCGATCAGTATCGATAATGACCGTACCGATAACGAGGGTCTCTTTTTCAGTCAATTCAACAAAAAAAATTGAATGAACAAAATCAATCAACAAAGATGTAAAAGCATGTATTTTTTTTTTTATACATTGCAGTTAAACCAATCAACAAGAGTGACTACTATTTCATTTAATTCTAAAATTACTAATAAACAACACATGAAATACTTCAAATTATGTCTAAATATATACAATATTTTTTCTAAAATTTTAATAATGTATTAACAATTCTTTGTTTTTTGATACCAAAAAAATTGATACTCCGATCCGAAACTACTGATATCGTTCATCCGAATAATTATTGGAAGGGTTCGTTATCGATACTGTGAACCTTGGTTTGAATTCGTAATGGATCTTTCGTTGTTGAAGTTAGCGAAAGCAATGTTGTAGACGTGCAATGGATATATAACATGGTGACTGCTAAATTGGTCATCAATTGTTATCAAGTACTTTAGGTCATGTTTGGTTCACGAAATCATGGTATTGTAAAAGGAAACTTATTTTTTTTTTATGTTTGGATGCATGAAGAAAAAGAAAATAATTACCAAAGGAAAATAAAATATGGAGGAAAATGGTTCCTCCCACCCACAAGGATTCACTTTCCCATCTAAGGATTCATTTTTTCTCTCAATTTTCTTGGTCTTTCCAAACAACGAGAATAAATAATTAATAGAAAGATAAATTTCCAAATGAAAAAAAAATACCATGAAATTAATTTTCTTTATGCGAATCAAACGAGACTTAGAGTGATCAGCCTGTCAAAGTTGGATTCTGTCGAGTAAACCCAAGCGGATCCAAATTCTTTCAAAGCTAAATTTCGGTCAAGAGATGAATATGAAAAAAATAAAATAACCATTACTCAACAACGCGGGGATAGCTCAGTTGGGAGAGCGTCAGACTGAAGATCTGAAGGTCGCGTGTTCGATCCACGCTCACCGCAAAATAAGTTTTTTTTTTTAAATAACACATTTGTTTCATTTTAAATTTGCTTCTCAATTGTATTGTATTCATGTAAATTCGTACATCAGAAAATATCAGTATATATACTCGAGACGTTCCAATCATTCGGTTTGCCCCATTGTAGGAGAATTTTAAGTCACCGTAAATAAATTGTTGGCTTACAAGTGGTATTGTCATTTTTAGCTGCAACAAATGATGCATTGTGTTCAGAGGCGAATACAGAAATTAAAAAAAGAAGAAGGTTAACCTCAAATATAAAAAAAAAATTATAATTTTGTTAAATAAAATTATTTATATCAAAATTTTATTAAAGAATTAGATATTTTGTTATATGATTTCATAAACTTGCTTAATATTGTTAAATTAAGATTTGATGTATAATAATCTTAACTATTTTTTTTATATCTATTCAGTCTCGTCTCAAGTTTAACAAAAATTTAGGAGAAAAAAAATTATGAAAGAAAAAATAAAATCTAATGTAAATATGTATATTGAAATTAAACTTTACAAATTTCGGAAAGAACAAAACATAAAATTGATTAAGAAAATTGAAAAAGAACTTTGATATTTAACTCGGAAACAAAAATTCAGTGGAGCTAACTGCGCCCCCATTTAATAGCTCCGCCCATGACTGTGTTGGCAGAAATATCACAACATTTGTTACAGTATTTGAACTACTTACATGACCGGCCATGGAGTAAGCCTGACAAGACTTCGGGCTTGGACAACCCCCTCCATGGGATAATCCTCCAGACCATTCGGTTTTATTAGGACAATAGGACTGGTCCAGTAAAAATCCAACTTACACCTATATCTTTTCAATAGGAGTAAAGGACAACCAAAATTAGTTCCGACTGAGACTAACCCCCCGCGAACTAACGTTTACTGACACTTCCTTCCCTCAATGACAGTTAGTATAATGAGCTCCCTGCACGACTACCTCTTTTCTTTTCTTTTCTTTTCTTTTCTTCAAATGAACTAACAAATTTCGTAGTCACGGTACAACTAAATTGTCTATAAGGTCATTTATGAGCATATGGATATGAATTCCAATAAGTACCGACAGAATACAAGACACTAATAATTATAGGCAAATTCTATAGGTACTCCAACACTTACTTAAAACAATCTATTACTTCAAAACAATCCAAAATTTTATAACTTTTACTTAAGACAACCCAAAATTTACTCAGGACAACCGAACCCCTCCAAACCTTTCCAAAACTCTTCATTCTAAATTTATACTCTCTCTCTTTCCAACTCCCCAAACCCTAATCCCAATCCCAACCACCGGAGGAGACGGAGGCGCTCGTGCGGGGACGGCGACGAGGAGTAGGCACACGCGCTCACCTCCGCTGCTGCTTCCGCCCGCCTCCGCAGCGCACAGCCCCCCGCACGCGTGCGCCTCCGCCTTGCACCGCCCTCGCGCGCGCGTTCGGCTACCCCTCACGCCGCACCCCCGCGCGCGCGCACGTGTGACTCCGCCCCGCGCCGCCCCCGCTATTGTTGTTGCTTCTTCTTCTATATCGCCTTCTTCCTAGGACTATAACAATTGACAGTTCTTCTAATATGAAGGACTGTCAATTTTTTTTAGTCCTAATTATGGAATGACTGTCAACATTGTGACAGTAATAGGAAAAAAAAAATTTGGGCTGAAACATAAATATCGTTAACTTTTATATAAAAATTTGGACTGCCCTCAAGCAAAAAAAATTGAATAACAAACTTGTAAATAAACTGAATTTTTTTTTGGATTGTTTTAAGTAAGTATTGGAGTGCCTATAGAATTTGCCTAATTATGGAACTGCATTTCTGGTCTCGTATGTTCCGTGGGCACGCTGCGAACAGCAGATACAGTTAACCATGATCCACATTTACAAAGATGTAGCAACACCAATTTCAATATCTTTATTGGCAATTGAAAGATGCAAACTTTCTTCCACTTGGTCATAGAAACCACTACACACATTCGAAATCTTCGGTTTATAATAAAAAGTACAAGGATCTTCGGTTTGAATTTTACAAGAAAGACATGGCCGATAAAATGAAGCCATAAACATTCGAAATCTGTATACTGCAAAAGCACATCTTGGCTCAATTTGATTCTTGAAGTTGTTCTGCACTGTATTTGATCTCAAGAAGTGGGTGATGTTAAAATCACCTTAAGCCGTTGTTTAAAGGAAATTAGAAACTTCACTACAGTTTTCACCAGAACATGCTAAACATATTTTTCGGAGGAATCGGTGAGTGATCATCAATAAAACAAGCTTGTAACATAAACCAAATGGAAAATAAGATGTATCCTTCTAATTCTTCGCGACAATCTTCTCCATTTAACCATACTGAAACTCTATCAAGGTCAAGTCTTCCCAATTTCAGTATCAAATCACTATATCATATATATCCACATCCCAAATCAGTATCAAGTCTTCCCAATTTCAGTATCAAATCACTATATCATATATATCCACATCCCAAATCAGTTATATATCCTACCTAATTTCAGTATCAAATCACTATATCATATATATCCACATCCCAAATCAGTTATATATCCTGCCTCCTAGGTCTCAACTTCCGACCTTTGTTGGCAGTGCGAGTCTTTAACTTGATCCTTTTAGGAGTCTCGGTACCACTAGATATGCACAAAAGAGCTCACTGTTGGACTAGATACTTAATTAACTTCAACCAAAACACATAAAATATGAAGTTACGAGAAATTCTTATGCAATGCCATAGATAAACGAATGAACAGCAGCAGGCTAGCTAAGTTTGACTCATCACACACACTATATTATGACACAGGCAATCGTGGCCAAAAGATCAACAAGGAAGAATTAAATTACTTTGTCATATTTTCTGACTTCAAAGTTCTCTGGATGCTCCTGTACATGTTCCTAGACAGCAAGGAGAACACTAGCTAGAACTGATTTAAAGAAACTTGTTGAATCCGTCAACTTCACCACTTGCTAGGTTCTATAGCTAAATCCAAACCTTTCTAATTAGTTATTTGTATCAAAATAATAGGCACTTCTGCAAACATTACTATATTTCTTCTTCTGTCACAAGTTTTGAACTACACTCAACAATATTACTATATACTCGAATTGAAAAAGAAATACAAGCAGAAGACCCAATTGGTGAAGGGTTCCTCTCGAAATGTTAGCTATTAATTATTTGAATTGGAAGATGCAAAAAGGAAAGAGATAAATGCTGATGTCATCCACACATAGTGCAACTATCATCGCTATGTATGAAAGAAGAAACATGGAGTCTTATCAAAAGATACCTGTTACCCAAACCCAACTGCACACATTAATTTAGGCTGTTGATAAGGGCACTACACAGTTTACTTGGGGCTAGCCCAGGATTGGGAACATAAGTATTGTTATTGTTGTATATCTTGAGATTATATAAATACTGTGAGAAAGCATCTTGACTAAGCACCGTATACCTGTAGTGTACTAAAACTTCATCGTCACTCAAAACATTCTTCTTATTGTTGTATATCTTGAGACTGATGAGAACATAAGTATTGTTATTGTTAATTGAATTAATTGGATGGAAAAAGATTTTAGAAACAATCTATTTTTCTTTTTCTGTTTCCAAATTATTTTAAAATATCAACACAATTCAGACAACATAGAACAGTTTAAATTACATGGTCAAAAAAATATACTTTTGTATCAGTCAAAAATATTCAGTATGCATTCTGCATACATAAAGGGTGCAGATGTGATGAACTAAAGTACATTCGAGTATCAAGAACCACTAAGGAGCTTCCCTCCGACCAAATCAAAGGCAGCATATAAATGTAGCATTCAGCAATTTTTCCTAATGGATGACATAAGGGATTACTGAAGTGACGACCTAAGAAGCAAGAATCTCTACAAAGCATGCTGTCAAGCATGGAAACATAGCCACAGTCATTGCTCTTATCAAGCACACAATAATTCCAAGAAGAAAAATATTAAAGTGCATTGTTCAGCTGACCAGTCTGCATCCAAGCAGCAAAAAAATGTTTTTTTGAAAAAAAAAAGGCATCCTAGGACCATTTAGGGTACTGACAATGCAAGGTGCTGGAAGGTCAAGATGTGCACAACCTTAACTCAAACTGATCCTTGTACCATCATGCCAAGCAACCCGATTTTCGATTGAAATATGGTTATCTTCTTTGAGAAAAAGGGAGTTCTGAAAACATATTGCCAGTATATGGTTATCTCCAAAGTTGGATTTCAAAACATGACTTCTTTGTCAACTGAAAAGCAAAGCCGCGTTCTGAAAATACAACTTAATCTAATGAATTCACATTCTAAAAACACTTTCTTTTGTTAAATCGTGGTTTTAGAAAATATCCTATTATTTTGACATTTTTCAACACTACTTACTCTTTTTGGAAGTATAATTATTGAAAGGAACACCCTATTTTAGAAAGAAATCCCCCTAGCAGTCCAAGAAATGAGATTCCACTGTCATTCCATTGTACAATGGTACAAGTTACATTAACAAGAACACATCCCTTCTCTCACCTTCTCTCCTCTCTCAAAGAACTTATGAGAGACTATCTACAATGGTTACAAGAAGAACATAAGAATGCTACACTTTACCAACGGTGATCTTACTCTAACAATACACTGACACATAGCCTAGTGAGGCTTCACTGAGAATAGATACAATCAAGTATCAAGCAAGCTCAAACATTTATTTTAAAGATAAGCACCAGTCACTCAACACACAATCTTCTTTTGTATCAGCATAAACATGTAGAGAATTCAGATGGAGTTGAATTCACATACACAACGTGTTGAAATTAGTTGATGATTTTATTGATTGTCTCATTGGCATTATATAGCCTTACAGTCATTAATACAATGATTTCAATCATTATGACAATAATCTCATAATGGAATATCCTGTGACATATTCTGGCATCCCAAATATGTCCTCAGGATATTCCCATGTGCTTATACTATACTTAAATATGACACCCAACATACCATATCAACACTCCCCCTCAAGATGGGTGAAAGATATTCACTAAGCCCATCTTGTCACATCCTCTAATCATGCTCACTGAGGCGAGTCCCTTGGTTAGTCCATCTGCTACTTGATCCCTGGTTGGAACATGGCCAAGCTCCAGTAATCCTCTATCCAACTTCTCTTTGATGAAGAATCTATCAATCTCGATGTGTTTGGTCCTGTCATGCTGTACTGGATTGTTGGCGATACTAATAGATGACTGATTGTCACACCACAGCTTCATCTTGGCTCCTTGATCCAGCTTCAGCTCCACCAGCATATTCTTCAACCATAGCAGCTCTGCAACTCCCAAGGCCATAGCTCTGTACTCTGCTTCAGCTGTCGATCTGGCCACCACAGACTGCTTCTTACTCCTCCAGGAGACCAAGTTACCTCCTACAAATATGCAATATCTCGAGGTAGACCTCCTGTCATCAGCACAACTAGCCCAGTCAGAATCACAGTAGCCCTCGATGCTCACGTGATTGTTCTTCCTGAATATTAGTCCCTTCCCGGGAGCACCTTTCAAGTACCTCAGAATCTGGTACACTGCATCCATATGACCCTTCCGTGGGTCATGCATGTAGCGGCTCACCACACTTACTGCAAAGCAGATATCAGGACGTGTGTGGCTCAAATAGATCAACTTGCCAACCAGTCTCTGGTATCTGTCCCGATCAACTGGTTCTCCAGCCTCAACATCAATCTTGAACCTCTGATCTATTGGTGTCGCTGCAGGTTTGCACCCCAACATTCCAGTTTCTGTGAGAAGGTCCAGTGCATACTTCCTTTGAGAGAGAACAATCCCCTCTGCTTCTCGAGCAATCTCAATCCCAAGGAAGTACCGAAGAAGGCCGAGATCCTTCACCTCGAATTCCTTGCCAAGCTTTCCTTTGAGTTGGGCGATCTCCTGCTCATCATCTCCTGTGATAATCATATCGTCCACATACACCGCAAGCATGGTGATGTGGCCTCCACTCCGACGGAAAACACAGTATGATCAGCATTGATCTGCTGATATCCCATCCCTATCATCGCCCTTCTGAATCTGTCAAACCACGCTCGAGGAGACTGCTTCAGTCCATAGAGGGACTTCTTCAACCTGCAGACCTTGCCTACTGTCTGATTGGTGCCAAATCCTGGTGGTATCTCCATGTACACCTCCTTCACTAGATCTTCGTGAAGAAACGCATTCTTCACATCCAGTTGGTGTAGCTTCCATCCACCATTCGCTGCCAGAGAAATCAGAGTCCTGACAGTGCTCATCTTTGCAACTGGTGCAAAGGTCTCGTCATAGTCGATGCCGTACGTCTGACTGTATCCTTTGGCTACTAGTCGAGCTTTGTAGCGATCAACCTGTCCATCTGGGTTCTGCTTCACGGTAAAGACCCACTTGCATCCAACTGCTCTCTTCCCCTCTGGCAGTCTCACAAGCTCCCAAGTGTGGTTCTTCTCCAGAGCTCCCAACTCCTCGTGCATTGCCGCTTTCCACTTTGGATCGTTCTTGGCAACCTGCCAATTGTTAGGTACAGTAATACTATCCAAAGATGCTATAAATGCTCCATGAGAAGAAGGGATATGGCCATAAGAAACAAACTGAGCAATATCCCAACCATATCTATTTGGAGGATTTCCTGCATTGCTGCGAGTGGTCCTCCGTACAGATAGTGGTGTGGGAGTAGTAGTAGTAGGAGGAATGATATCTTGTGAAGGAGGGGGTATCACCTGAAGGGGGGTTGGTGTCGGTGCCTCAGGAGTTGGGACGAACGCAGGCAAGGGACTTGGCAATGGCACTGTCGGTACTGGTCCTGCAGTTTGCTTCTCTCTCCTGCTGTAGGTAAGTAACTCTCCCTGAGCCGTAGGCCTAACACCTTCACCTTCTTGTCCCTTCTCCGTGCCTCTATGCCAAACTTCTAAATCGGTTACCACCAAGTTCTCCATCTCCCCCTCTCGCCTAATACTGGCAGTATTAGGCGTGTTGTGTGAAGTTCCGTCCTGGCGGTAGTATGGCTCATGCTCCCGAAAGTGGACATCCATACTGACAAACTTCTTCTTCTCTACTGGACTCCAGCACACATACTCCTTTTGGGTCGCCGAGTAGCCTACGAAGATGCATTTGACCGCTCTAGGGTCAAGTTTCCCAACTGATGGCCTGTTGTCCTTCACAAAACACACACACCCAAACACCTTCAGTGGGAGTATCCCACCATTATTGCCTTGCAATACCTCACATGGGGACTTCCATCCGAGGACCTTCGAGGGCATCCTGTTGATGAGTTGAGCTGCTATCAACACTGCATGTCCCCACAGACTCTGTGGGACATTCATGTCGATCATCATACTTCTTGCGACCTACAGAAGGTGTCTGTTTTTTCTTTCTGCAACTCCATTTTGTGCTGGTGTGTATGCACAGGTGGTCTGATGCTGTATTCCGTGTGCTGACAAGTATTCTGCAAGCGTCCTGTTGGTATACTCTGTTCCATTGTCAGACCTTAGTACCTTCACAACTGCTTTGTACTGAGTCTGGACATGCTTATGGAAATCCCGAAAACAAGCAGGTACATCACTCTTATTTTTCATCAAATATAACCAGGTAACACGAGAGGCACACTCAATGAAAGAAACAAAGTACTTATAACTATTCATAGTGTTAGTAGCACATGGACCCCAGACATCAGAATGTACTCCCTCAAAAGCAAAAGTGCTCCTATGACCCGTGCCAACATATGAGCTCCTAGTAAGTTTTTCTAACTCGCACGCATCACATACTAATTTCTCTTTATTTGTTTTTGCATAAATCTCTGGATACAACTTACTTAGAGTATCAAAGGAAGAATGTCCCATCCTCCGATGATGGAGTATCAAGGTATCCTCAGTCCTCTGCTGCAGTCCTTCCATGCCAGCCTTCTCTGCCATAGATACCAATGCTGAGTCCAGTCCTTCTCGATCTAGGTACCACAGTCCCTCATGCCAAGTGCCAGTCCCAAGTCTTCGTCCTGTCCCTTTCTCCTGGAAGGTCACATTAGGAATATCAAAAGAAACAATGCATTTAAGTTGGAGGATTATAGAACTAATGGACAAGAGACTGACTGGAAAGGATGGAGCATATAAAACATTGGATAATCTTACTGAACCTGTACAATTAACAGTACCCTTACCGACCACTGGCTGGAAAGTGCCATCAGCTGTCTGAATGCTGTCTGCTGATGCTAGGTGAGTGTAGGAAGAAAACTCACTAGCATTCCCCGTCATATACCGAGATGCTCCCGAGTCGATAATCCAGTCTGATGATTTAAGGGAAGAGATAGACGCAAGGGCAAGTGATTCGTCAGTACCTTCTGATGGATTGGCATACATGGCAGCGTTGCCCCTAACAAAGAATGAGGTGGACGCCTTCTCTGTTCTACTCCTCATGTCTCCCAGTACCTGGTCCTCCACAGTAAAGGTGCCATCAGCTTCTCCGTTCCCTTCTGATATCAGGAGGTTTGCCCGATAACCTCCTCGGCCGCCTCGTCTATCCCCTCGACCACGACCACGTCCTCCATTATATCCTCGTCCGCCGAACGGTCCTCGTCCACCACCTGAATCTCCCTCCCTAGGTGGTTTGGTACAAGCATACCGATGATGACCCATATTCCCACAGTTGTAGCACTGCCGGTTATGCTGCCAGGGCTCTCCCTTAGATCCTGTGTTACCTGAGCTGGTGATCGCTAGTGCTGACTTTGCTTCGGGGGGACCACCTGTCCCGGCTTGCAGCCTGATGCGTGTCTCCTCCTGGATCATGGCTGAGATAGCCTCCTCAAGGCTAGGGATCTTTGGTTGGACTAGAAGTAGGGCCGTCCTCTGTGCGAAAGCTGCAGTCAGCCCTTTGAGGAACTTCATCGTTCTCTCCTGCAGACACACCTGTCTCTCCTTACACTTAGGGTCCCCGCAGCTCGCCCGATCTGAGGAGTGATCATAATCCAACCACAGACGCTCCAACTCCGTGGCATACTCCTGCACCGTCTTCTCTCCCTGTACGGTGTCATCAATCTCCTCCTTTATCTGGAAGACCCGTAAGTTGTTCCCCACACCATCATAGGTCCTTCTCAACTTCTCCCACACATCTTTCACCATCTCAATACCGTCTACTGTGGCGGCAATAGACTGGACTAAGGAGTTGTGAAGCCAGATGTAGATTACCATATGAGTGGACTTCCACTCATCGCGTCCTGTCGAGCCCTCGTCCGGCTCTGTCGTCTCGCCCGTCAGGAACCCCTCCATGTTTTTTCCTGCGAGGGTTCTTCTCACCCGTCGTGACCAACTCAGATAGGTGGCTGGTCCATCTAATTTCAGATCGATGGAGGGAAGCTTCAACTCCGGTGACGTTCGTGTCGTGTTCTCACCAGCCGACATCGTCAACAACTTCATCAACGTCGCCATCTCTGCAGAATCTAGCTTCTTGATGATCTCCTCCATCGATGCGTCGTCTATCCAATCACGTCACGTCCGCTCCACGACTCACGCTTGTCCTCGTCGTCCTCTCCTAGATCCGAACATGTCCCCCCTTTTTTCAGATCTAGGCATCCCTATTAGGCGTTGCCTCGTGCTGGTGCGGAGGAGGCGGCAGCACGCATGTCACAACCGTCGTCGCAGCAGCAGTAGTAGCCGCAGCAGTAGCGGGACGGGGCAGCAACAGCGAAGGGCGGCCTGCGAACGGCGGAGAAGAGGAGAGGAGGGAAAAAAAGGGGGGGGGGCGTGGAAGAGTTCGGTGGAGGAGATCTAGGAAATCCTCCTGTGGGTTTGTGGAAGCTTGGTGACGGCTAGGGTTTGTGGAAACTTGGCTCTGATACCATGTTGAAATTAGTTGATGATTTTATTGATTGTCTCATTGGCATTATATAGCCTTACAGTCATTAATACAATGATTTCAATCATTATGACAATAATCTCATAATGGAATATCCTGTGACATATTCTTTCATCCCAAATATGTCCTCAGGATATTCCCATGTGCTTATACTATACTTAAATATGACACCCAACATACCATATCAACACAACGTCACTCTCTGCAGGGTACATTGTCCATCACATCTGGTAAGTGGTCCAATTATTGATTGGTAACTGGACAGTAGTATAGTGAAAATGGCAAACAATAACCAATGAGTTAGAATATTTAAGTGAAAACTGGCCCCTTTTTTTTTCTTTTTTTTTTATCTTCACAAGTAGAATTGTCAATATATGATAATAAAGTAAAATTATTTTGAAAGTTGGATGTATGAATGTGAAAAACTACTTTGGAAACTGGAACTAAGTACACAAGACCTAGATACCACACTCATCTTCAATAAGTCATCTTATAAACAGAAGCTTACTTTAGAATGCCAAAGAGAACGTCTTCATTCTGCACTCCAAGAGATTCCTGTATATGCTCACGAAGAATCCTTCTCGCTGCACTATCTTCAGCAACCTCCATAAATTCTTTACTGTGCCATGATGAACAGCAAAAGTCTGTGGTATCTGGATCCTACAAATAGTGAAATAGATAAGTCGAAGACTAAAAATATAAGAGGAAGCTCATGCTGAATTGCGACGTATAGATAGTAAGGGTACTGTGTGTGTGTGGCATGATTGTACTGAAGATGACAATTCAAAAGAATATCCCGATATATTCAAAGTTCAAACCATCACTGATGAGATTCAGATTTACATGATTCCTTGTGGTCATATCAATAAGAAGTTACCAACTATTGTCCAGCAAAATCTATACAAAAATTAGTGTGCATTTATCTGACATATTTATAAGAATTGAAGTTTAATTTAACTCATGTTACAAAGAAGCTAAGAAATCTTAAAGGCTAATCAATGGAGAAAGAGGGAAAAGGCAATGATGGCCAGGAGCTATTCGCAATGTTCTAAAAATCAGGCTAGGCAGCCGCCCAGAAACTCCCAATTCGGTCCTCCTAGGCGCCTCGGACCTATTCGACCAAGTCGGCCTCTGTTCGGCATGTTCGGCCAACGCGAAAAAAAAATCAAAATTTAAATTTCAGAAATTTCAGATTTGAAATTTTAAAAATATTAAAAAAAATTCAGATTCAAAAAAATTTCAAAAAATAATTTTTTTTTTCCATATTAAAAAAAAATTCAAAAAAAATCTAGATTTTTAAAATAAAAAAAATTTGTCGGCCGCCTAGGACCTAGGTGCCCCTTTGGCACACCGAATCCGCCTGACGAAATTTATAACATTTTCGTCATGACATACAGTACTCCCTACTAAACATTGTTCCCACAACATAAGGTGAAAACATTTCCGACTTTGGACTTTTGGGTTAAAAGTTCCTAGAAGATATATGTAATTATTAATAACAAGTCTTGTCATCTTTCCTATCCGTACTCTGGGGGAGGTCAATTGGCTATTTCTCAATTGTATAACCTCAAACTGCAGAACAAATGAGATGCAAGGTTGTGAAAAGCGCTAGGCGCTAGTAGGACGGATACCCACCACCTAGCGCCTAGCATGCCTAGGCGGCGGCCTAGATGTAGGCGGCCCAAAAGATATAAAAAATTTCAAAAAAGTAATGAAAATTGCATAAAAAGTCCATAAAACCTCATAACATGCATAGTATGGCGTCGGGGGGGACTAGGCGGACGCCTAGGCGGGCATCGGGTGGACACCAGCCGCCTAGCGCCCGGGCGGACACCAGTCGTCTAACGCCTAGGCGGCCGCCTTTTAGAACAGTGATGAGATGCAATTCATATATTGCCAACAGAATTTTTAGGTCTGCAGACGTCCCTCAGTTGCATGAGCATAAACTGCATGAGTAATAAAGGTAAATCTCATACCTGCCAACAGCCCTTTTAGGCTTCTTAAAGAAGCCCAACCTTTCTACAGTTTCCTTCAGTAGGAACTTGAGGCCAACTTATAGAGGATTAAGGGTTAGGTAGACACCAACTGTACAAATTGGCCAATTCATCCACTGCCTTCTCACCTTGGTTGGAGTTACAGCATATACCGTCTTTCTAAAGAGGAAAGGTAGGATGATAACATTATACCTAAATGCTAGCTACTAGATGGACATAATAGCCGTGACTGAAGGGAAAATTTACAAGATTTTTCTTATTGAAGTACTTCAACCATTGGAGAAGTTATATTGTACTTACAGGGTACCCTAAGCCCCCATGAGTTATATTCTTCCAGTACTCAGCTGTTTAATGGGAGTCGATCATTGCACCTGCAACAAAAAGAAGATGCTTGACAAGTTCCAATTTGAAGTAATGATCTCACATTTCATGAATCCACCACAAAATCTTTGGAAGAACTTGAGGTGCATGTTCCTTGAGACGATGTCGAGCCACTTTCCAGCAACATCGGTGTTTAAAACAACGAAATCTGCTTCAAGAGTAGCATTAACTGCCTCTTGGCCTTCCGCAGCAAAGACCTGCTAGGACGGAAAAGAATGTTATGAGGGAAGTGAAGGCAATTAAGTCTCATCTGAACCCACAAATGCTACAAGTAATAAAACAGTGACAATGTTATATGCACATCTGGAAACTACTACAAAATATCATGTTTCGCTCCTTTGTAGCTAATCAGATAATATGTCTATTCCAAATATATAGTGACATCATCCTCCAAGAAATAATTTAAATAACCTAAAAGAGATGGAAGAGAACATAGCTTGGCAAGATGGTACGAGCAGATGCTTGTATCCAAGAAGATGAGTATCGAGTTGTGTGAAACATTGTCGCAAGTTTGGCATTTGGGAATAATTCAGCGAGGTTAAAGTACAGAATTTGACGAACTTTTGGGAAATTCGGTAATCAAATAAATAAATAAATAAATAACCGATACATTTGCCATCTACATCAAAAGATTCGAAACAGAAAAATATCTATATTTTTAAGACCTTTTGGAATTCATATGCATAAAAAAAAACCAAGTACTTCAAAATTCAAATATATGTCAAACTAACAGAGAACACTAGTAAAGAACAAATAACCAATTTTACTTTTACGAAATTATACTCCTCTGCGGATGAGTCAGTGGCCATTATTCACAACATACCAGCCAATATAGTGCTAACAATTTCCTCTAAAAATCGAAGAAATGACCAATTTTATTATTACGAAATTATACTTCTCTGCTGATGAGTCAGTGGCCATTATTCACAATATACCAGCCAATATCCTGCTAACAATTTCCTCTAAAGATCGAAGAAATGCATTTTACCTTTCCCTATATATCAAAAGCAAAAATGGACATTTCAAATCAGGTTATAATTGGCCAATCAAATTGGGGTAGTTAACCAAATAGTCCTGTCCTAAATTGTCGTGAATTGCAGGTCAAGTTGTCTATCGGGCCGGCATTGTAACGCCCCGCAACCGTACGGTGCGTTACGCTGAGTCGGATTGAATGAAACAAATGCTGGTTCCATTTGATTTGTTGGATTTTGGAAAGAAGTATTGATTGAGTTGTTTCATGTGCAGATGGCTAGCGGGTTCGATGGAAATCAGATGTTCGTTCAGAGCAGTACTGAGATAGCTGAGTTGGAATGATAATGCCATCTTCCTTAGTCCGATCGATCGGATGATTTGTAGAGCACGGCCTGCTCGCACGGTCATACCAGTTGAGTAGATCGCGCTTGCATCGGACCACGGGTTCAAGGGATTGGCCGTATCGGCAGGACAGGATGCTTAACGGAGTCAAACATTGTGAGTGGGCTCTTTCCCTTCTCCTCTACTCCTTCATGCCTAATAATATGGAAACACGTAAAAGGCTTGAAACACTTGGGCTGAAACATTGGCAATCACTACACTGAGGCGTGCATAGAGTTTACGCCATTGGCTTGGTAGGATTGTGGCTTGATATGGTTTACGCGTTGGATAGTTGGAGCTAGAGTTGGAATATTACATTTGAGGCAGTTGGTTGGATAATTGGGATTATGCTTGGACAGTTGGAATGATGCATTGAGAGATTGAGAACATTGAGATTTGGGCGAGCGAGCGTGCATCCGTGCACGGGTATCACTTGGTCGCTTTGTCTTGCAAAGCGAGCAGTTATGGTTCAAAACCGAACAACTGCATCGGCGAGGGTGTTGTGCCGCTTGATGGGGCATCGTGCCACGAATGGGGCATTGTGCCACTGAAACGGCATTGTGCCATGGGTTAGCTTTGAGCATGGGTGTTGCACCATTGGAAATACTGTGTTGAGAAGAGGCACTGTGCCTATGGGAATAACTTGTGAATGGTGCCTTGGGCTATATGTTGGAAGAATGGTTATGGATGTGTTGGTTGGATTATTGGCGGAACGAGTCTAGGATCGCTTGGTGGGGCGAGAATGTTCGATCCTCTCGTCATACCTACTTGGTGTCTGCATGTCACGGACAACCTGTATTGCACAGGGTTTGGTCTCCTCGAACGGGTACTCCGGGGCACCGGGACCGTTCGGCCATGGAGGAGACAATTGGGTAACGCGTCTTGGGCGCGGTGCCAGCGGTTGGAATCGATCCAGGTGGGTTAGCTACTTAGCGCTGTTTCGAGGAGAACCGTATTTGATCAGTCCGATCAAAGTCCTTTATGGCTTGGCCAGTGACTTCATATAGTATAGTGTTGGCTTGCTTTTCTTTTGTTGGTTTGGCTTTCGTGTAGGCGCGGCCACCTTGCCTCGGCAAGAGTGTGCACTGTGAGATTTGGATTGTAAGTGTTGGTTGAGGATGGATATTGAGGCTTGGTTGATGGTTCGACATGTTATCGTGTTGCTTGGACTTGAGCAGGACGGGTTGCATGCTAGTTTCCCTCGAGTTGCTTATATATTTGCTTGTCGTTTGGTTTGAGTTGAGTGCTTGCATGCTTAAACTGCTTTACAGCTTTCCTTAACATGTCATCCCTATGCCATGAAATGAATATAGGATTCAACTAGAAAGATCACCATATAACTGTTTGCATTCACTATTTTACTTAGTGTCGGCTTAGGCGAGTGGGTTACCCCGCTCACCAGTACGGTTGTGTACTGACCCACGTTTGTGGGCAATATTTCAGGTACACAGGCGTAGTGGCGCTGCTTGGATATACGGGACAAGATGTATGAACTGTAAGTACCTTTGTGGGCTAGAGAAAATAGCAAGAGTATTTCATCGCCTTCGTGGCATCGCCTTCGTGGCCTTGTCTTCGATGAGGCATTTCATTTGACCCTATCGTGAGCTTCACTGCGTATTACTCTGATTGTGTGCTTGGTACACAATACTTGACTTCCGCTGCAACTTGGTTGTTTCAATGATAACATTTGGTGTTTGACAACATCGCCTTGTACGAGCGCAACATCCAGGCTCGTACGGCATCACGTCTCGATGAGAACGATGGTCCTGCGGGAGAGCTGTAAACGTGGTGATTCACGTTCAGCGGGGACTATCGAGCTTGTGGGAGATTGGGGCGTGACAAATTGGTATCAGAGCGCCTGGTTCATTTTCTCGGACTTGGTCCTTCGCTTCATCACAAACTCTAAATAGCTTCCGTGTGTCGTCTAGCTCTTGACTCTACTCAGTGCCGCATTGGATGTTTCATGCAATAAGTCTATTTATTGCTGGTTGTGGCTGCATTTTATTCTTGGTTGTGTTGCCTTGGTTGGTTTTCATAGGATCGCTTAGCCTCGTTAGGCGTTGTTGCATTCGTGCAGCAAGTTGGGTGGCGTTGTTGCATTTGTGCAACAAGTTGAGAGCTTTCGTTGGGTTGGCTTGGCTTGTCGTTCAGGGAGTTTCTGATTGCATCAGTGGATCAGTTGGTTGGCATACGAGATTTGGTTATGCGGCATGTTTTGAGTAGAAACATTCGATGAGAATGAATCCTTACACGAGTTGCTCGTCTAGCGATTGTGTTGGATAGAAGTTGGAATTTTGGCTGTGGCGCATCGGTTGAGCATGTTTGAGTTTGGCTCGGGAATATCAGAAAAGTTGGCACGAGTTGCTCGTATAACAAATGTGTGGAACCATTGAGTATTGGGTTGGATTACTTGGAAGAGAGATCGTTGCACGGGTTGCTCGTGTTGCGAAAGTATCAGGCGGCTTTGAGAATAGCTGGAAGTATTGTGAATGGGATATGGCACGAGTTGCATAGTGAGATTTATGGAAACAGTTGGATAATTCAAGCATTGCCTGAGTTTTTGTGTCAGACTTGAGTTGAGAAAGGCATGATTATGCATAAGGGATGGTTCGAACGGATCTTGGATCTGTGAAGGAAATTGTAATGCGAGTAGCGACTTGATTCGGAGTGGTATATGGGATACCACATTTTGAGCAAGGCATTGGAAACATTTTGGTTGGACATTCAATGAAAATTTCCTGAACGGACTCGTGAAACGAGAATACAAGCTGGTGAGTGAAAGTCGGTTGCGTTAGGAAGAATGAAAATGGAGCAAGCGAATATTGAGTTGAGCATATCGAGAACGGACTAGTGCAAATGGAAGCATCATTGAGCATAAGAGATGGACGAGATCGGAATGAACAGTTGGGATACGCTTGAGCGAAGCGATGGGTGAATCGAAGGATAGCGAGCACGGACTACGATTTTGGGCAACACATTTGAGATGTTGGTTGAGCAATGAAACACGATCTTGGTTTGGAGGGACAATGCGATGGACTTGAACGGTCTGGAAGGATTTTGGATATTGCTGCTCGAGAAGTTGACTCAGGTTTAGCGGAAGTGGAATTTTGGGCAAGCTAGTGCAACAATGGTAGACGGATTCTCCGGAAGACGTGGACGGATTGAGGCAACAACTAAAGGCAAGAATTTGTGGCGGACAGACTTTTGAAGATAGCTAAACTTGGGAGCAACGTCGGAGCAAATCACTATGCGGTTTGAGCAAGTTGGACGTGCATTGTAGAATGCGGCAAGGGGATAAGAATTGGAGCAAGTCTTGAGTTTCGGAAATCATTGCAGTGGTAGTGCGAGAAGACGAACATGACAGTTCGAAAAATTTGATGGATTTAGGGCATAACGGCGGATTGATGGAAGACGGTTTCAAACGAGCATAGTTCTCGAATTGTGGCTTGGATAGATAGCAAGACTCTAGGTGGTTAAGCAGCATTGGTTGACAGATCAGCAGAGGTAGTGCATGAGTTCTCGGATTCGGAAGTTCGCTCGGATGGAATGGTTGGATTTTGATTCGGATTTGCAGATGAGATATAGCATGGTTCATAGTAACTGTCCATCGTGATGATTACAATTATCGAGCGTAGCTTCGGGACAGCTGACCCTAGTGACTTGCCCGCAGATCAGAGATTGAATATGGTTGACCCATAGAGAGACCCTTGAGGCGGCGTATTTGGGAATGCGTCGAGGGCAGATGTGAGCAATGTGATTTGGCTTATTGACTGAGAGTTGGATTTGAGAGATCCTTGGGATAGCCTTCAGCTGAAGATGCAGCCGGAAGATCGAAGCGATGGTGGGATTGGCCTAAGTCAACTGATGAGATTCAGAGTCACAGATTTTTGTAGATAGCATCGCCTCTGACTCATCGTGCTCTGGAAGGGAATAGCATTTATATGAATGGACGACTGTGGTGGCTCGTTCAAATCAAATCTTTGCGAATACTGGAAGGGACAGATGTACTTCAGATTTACAAGATGTCTCGAAACTTAGTCTGGGAAGCGTGCTCATTCGGAAGGCGAAGGTGATATCCTATGCTTCGAGGCAGTGGAAGCAGCGCGAAAAACTATTCCATGTGCAACCTAGGAATTGTGGCGAGTGTGTCCACGTTGAAATCGTGGCGACACTATCCCTTTGGCGTGGCAGCGAGATCTTCGTGGATCACACAAACCTCAATATAGATGTTCACCCTGTGAGGTATTGAGATTGAGGAAGAGGTGTTGGACTGAGCTGATGAAAGCAAAGTTGATATTTGGGTAAGTCGCCTAGATGGGGTAGTATCATTTGAGTTGATCGTTCGGTGCATGAGATATATTTGGAGATGTTGCTAGTGCGGATTCAGAAATAGTTGGATGGATTGAGTTGGAACTCGGACTGATTGATCGGTGGAAAATCATCATATTGAAAATAGTGCTCAAGCGAATATGTTGGAATGGAAATCAGGTTTGGTTCAATTGGGAGTAAAGCAAATGGATGCCTCGGACATAAAGATACCCTTGTAACTTATCCAAATTCGCTATCGCAAAGCTCGGCTGAAATACATGTATTTTAGGGATGCCTTAAATATGTGTATCGATCCAAAACTAAGCGATACGAGGAATTCGTATTGAGCTGCAAGGAGGATGTGGGAATATAGAATTTGTACGAGCATTCAACAGAGCGAGATGCTGAGTCTGGATCAGGATAATGTGAGTTGCATAGAGCAGATCCATGGAATTGGATTGTGGCATGTGATAGGAATGAGTACCAGCACGGTTCGTGGACGAACCTGATTCTAAGTGGTATATTATGTAACGTCCCGCAACCGTACGGTGCGTTACGCTGAGTCGGATTGAATGAAACAAATGCTGGTTCCATTTGATTTGTTGGATTTTGGAAAGAAGTATTGATTGAGTTGTTTCATGTGCAGATGGCTAGCGGGTTCGATGGAAATCAGATGTTCGTTCAGAGCAGTACTGAGATAGCTGAGTTGGAATGATAATGCCATCTTCCTTAGTCCGATCGGTCGGATGATTTGTAGAGCACGGCCTGCTCGCACGGTCATACCAGTTGAGTAGATCGCGCTTGCATCGGACCACGGGTTCAAGGGATTGGCCGTATCGGCAGGACAGGATGCTTAACGGAGTCAAACATTGTGAGTGGGCTCTTTCCCTTCTCCTCTACTCCTTCATGCCTAATAATATAGAAACACGTAAAAGGCTTGAAACACTTGGGCTGAAACATTGGCAATCACTACACTGAGGCGTGCATAGAGTGTACGCCATTGGCTTGGTAGGATTGTGGCTTGATATGGTTTACGCGTTGGATAGTTGGAGCTAGAGTTGGAATATTACATTTGAGGCAGTTGGTTGGATAATTGGGATTATGCTTGGACAGTTGGAATGATGCATTGAGAGATTGGGAACATTGAGATTTGGGCGAGCGAGCGTGCATCCGTGCACGGGTATCACTTGGTCGCTTTGTCTTGCAAAGCGAGCAGTTATGGTTCAAAACCGAACAACTGCATCGGCGAGGGTATTGTGCCGCTTGATGGGGCATCGTGCCACGAATGGGGCATTGTGCCACTGAAACGGCATTGTGCCATGGGTTAGCTTTGAGCATGGGTGTTGCACCATTGGAAATACTGTGTTGAGAAGAGGCACTGTGCCTATGGGAATAACTTGTGAATGGTGCCTTGGGCTATATGTTGGAAGAATGGTTATGGATGTGTTGGTTGGATTATTGGCGGAACGAGTTTAGGATCGCTTGGTGGGGCGAGAATGTTCGATCCTCTCGTCATACCTACTTGGTGTCTGCATGTCATGGACAACCTGTATTGCACAGGGTTTGGTCTCCTCGAACGGGTACTCCGGGGCACCGGGACCGTTCGGCCATGGAGGAGACAATTGGGTAACGCGTCTTGGGCGCGGTGCCAGCGGTTGGAATCGATCCAGGTGGGTTAGCTACTTAGCGCTGTTTCGAGGAGAACCGCATTTGATCAGTCCGATCAAAGTCCTTTATGGCTTGGCCAGTGACTTCATATAGTATAGTGTTGGCTTGCTTTTCTTTTGTTGGTTTGGCTTTTGTGTAGGCGCGGCCACCTTGCCTCGGCAAGAGTGTGCACTGTGAGATTTGGATTGTAAGTGTTGGTTGAGGATGGATATTGAGGCTTGGTTGATGGTTCGACATGTTATCGTGTTGCTTGGACTTGAGCAGGACGGGTTGCATGCTAGTTTCCCTCGAGTTGCTTATATATTTGCTTGTCGTTTGGTTTGAGTTGAGTGCTTGCATGCTTAAACTGCTTTACAGCTTTCCTTAACATGTCATCCCTATGCCATGAAATGAATATAGGATTCAACTAGAAAGATCACCATATAACTGTTTGCATTCACTATTTTACTTAGTGTCGGCTTAGGCGAGTGGGTTACCCCGCTCACCAGTACGGTTGTGTACTGACCCACGTTTGTGGGCAATATTTCAGGTACACAGGCGTAGTGGCGCTGCTTGGATATACGGGACAAGATGTATGAACTGTAAGTACCTTTGTGGGCTAGAGAAAAGAGCAAGAGTATTTCATCGCCTTCGTGGCATCGCCTTCGTGGCCTTGTCTTCGATGAGGCATTTCATTTGACCCTATCGTGAGCTTCACTGCGTATTACTCTGATTGTGTGCTTGGTACACAATACTTGACTTCCGCTGCAACTTGGTTGTTTCAATGATAACATTTGGTGTTTGACAACATCGCCTTGTACGAGCGCAACATCCAGGCTCGTACGGCATCACATCTCGATGAGAACGATGGTCCTGCGGGAGAGCTGTAAACGTGGTGATTCACGTTCAGCGGGGACTATCGAGCTTGCGGGAGATTGGGGCGTGACAGGCATGGGCCCAGGCCCAGAGTTGGCCGAATTTGAGATTATGGGTCGGGCCGGGCCAGAAAATCTTAAATCTAAATCCAGTCCAGCCAAGAATAAGAAAAATAGCTGGCCGGGTCTGACCGAGCTGGGCTCAGGCAGTTCAGGGCGGGGTCCAGGTTGGCCCGTAGTAAATTTGTTGAGTTATGGAGGACTTATTTAGTCCAACATCGGATAAAAAATAAGGAGGAGGCTAGCCTCCTCCTATATATATATATATACGCCCTTTCTTGGAAATAAATCAATAAATTATTTTCTCTCTACATGGTATAAGAGCCAAAACTCTGAATTCTTTTTTCTAAAAAAAAAAAAAAAAAAAAAAGTAGAATTCCCTTTCCCCTTATCTCTCACCCGATCCCCCCCCCCCCGCCCGCCTTCCTCTGTGCGTGGAAACCCCCCCCTTCCACCCTCGGGTGTCGTCGACGTTCCCTGCGGATATCGTCAAACCCGTCGTTGGATCGTGGATAATCGGCGAAGAACTCTTGTGTGATCCTCTGATTTCGATCTCAACTTGGATTCTGAGATTAGAGAACATACTTCCTGGAAAGTTTTGCACAAATCTCTATTTCTAGTCCTTGTTCCGACAAGTTCTATCCATCGTGCATTTCTCATGCCGCATGAGTTTGGGGGTGTACAGATAGATGGAGAAAGTCATGATCGCATGTAGGCGCACGACACGTATTTGAGTTGCGTTTGACCTCGTCCCTGTGTGCAACTGTGGAGATGGGAACACTTGTGACTAGTCAGGAGTTGAAAGAGATACTAGAGGGGGTAGCCAGGGTGTTTCAGGCCAAATTAGAGGAGACATCATCCAGTAGGGTAGTCGTGCCTGCACCAGAACCGTCGCAGGTGATAAAGAAGATAGAATTGCTGTCCAATGACATCAAACTTGAGGGGACAAAAAACTACCTAAATTGGTCTAGGAGGGCGCTGCTGAACCTTCGGAGCAAGGGATTTAAAAAATATGTGAAGGAAGAGTGCACTGAGCCAAAGGATAAGACGAGTGCTGAGTGGAGCACATGGAGTCACCTTAATTTTTTGGTGGTTTCTTGGTTGCTGACTTCTGTGTCTTCATCCATAGCTGGGATGGTGGAGTCAATCTGTAGTGCAGCTGATGTCTGGACGACATTGACTGGGATGTACTCTGGAGCTGGAAGTGTCATGATGATGATGGAAGTTGAGGAGAAGATTGATGCTACCACACATGGGGAGAAGACAGTACTCCATTAAGCAACGGAGCTACGTCGCTTATGGGTGGACTTGGACTACTATGATCCGCTATCATTGCAAAATTCGGCAGATGTTCTCCTTGGAAAACAGTACCTTGAGCGTAGGCGTGTGGCTCGTTTTCTCAAGGATCTGAACCCACAATTTGAGGCTAGGAGGACAGCAATGTATCATTTGCCATCTTTTTCGTCTTTGGATGAGGCTGTTGCATCGATGGAGCAAGAGAAGATCCGACAGAAAGTGATAAAAGACGAGACTTTACCAGCTGTCCGTTCGGCATTGGTGGTTCCTAGTGCTCCCAGCAGCGATGACAGGGAGTGCTACAATTACGGGAAGAAATGGCACCTCAGCTACAACTGTCCTCAACCCCGTAATTCTGGTCGTGGCCGAGGAGGCAGAGGACAGAGAGGTGGACGTGCAGGTCAAGGAGGCAGGGGACGCGGAGGCCGGGTAGTTGCTCATCTAGCTGTGACGGAGGAGACCACTACCGAAATGACTGGAGCTGAGATGATAGAGCTGGAGGAACTACGTCGGTTCAAGCTTCAGGTTGAGAGTTCTAAGGGCAAGGAACTGGCCACTCAGGATCTGGATAACACTACCTACCTTGATAACTTTACTGGTTACGTTGCTCATATGGGCAAAGGTAATCCGGTTAAGGCACTTGCATCCACTAAATCTCGTACTGGTTGGATCATAGACTCAGGTGCATCTAGGCATATCACAGGTGCATCTAATGAGTTTGTATTATATTATCCGAGCAAACATATGCATCCCGAGACAGTTCAGACTGCTGATAGAACATTCCAATCCAACAGGGGTACTGGCTCGATCCATTGTACTTCTTCTGTTACCCTGTCATCTGTATTGCATGTTCTTTCGTTTTTGGTCAACTTACTTTCTGTTAGCTCTCTCATTGATCAATTGAATTGTACTATTCTTTTTGATCGGGATATGTGTTCTTTCCAGGAGAAGGCCACGGGGAAGAGGCTTGGGACTGGCATCAGGCGTGATGGTCTTTGGTACCTGGACAGGGAGGCTGCAATGCTTGTTGCTACTACTAGTGGAGGTCCAGAGACAGAAGCAATACTCCAACACTGCAGATTGGGACATTTATCTTTTGATAGTTTGAATAAGTTATAACCTGAGATAATGAATAAAGTAAACAAAAAATGTTACTTTGTAATGCTTGTGAACTTGGAAAGCATACACGTTCTACTTATAAAATGGTTGGTCTTCGAAGTTTTGAGCCATTTGTACTTGTTCATTCTGATGTTTGAGGACTGTGCCCTACTACTTCTATCAGTGAATTCAGATGGTTTGTTACCTTCATTGATTGCTACTCACGTATGACCTGGATCTACATGATGAAGCAGAAATCTGAGGTGTACAAATATTTTCAAGACTTCTCGGCATATGTGAAGACCCAGTTTGGAGTACATGTGAAGATTCTTCGAACAGATAATGAGACCGAGTACACCAACATGGAATTTGTTAATTTCATCTCTAGTCAGAAAATTCTTCATCAAACTACTTGCCCAGATACTCATGCTCAGAATGGGGTGGCTGAACCCAATAACAGGCATCTTCTAGAAGTGGCACGTTCTTTGATGCTGACAATGAATGTGCCAAAGTTCTTGTGGAGTGAGGCTGTTATGACAGCAGCTTATCTAATCAACAGGATGCCGTCAAGAGTATTAGGGATGAAGACACAATGTGAGACGCTCTTGGGCTCTAATATTTTTATTGTTCCTCCCAGTGTTTGACTGTACACGTTTTGTGTGAGATCACAGAATGATGGTGAACAAGCTGGATCCACAAGCAGTCTGTGGTATGGGGTATAGATAGTGTAATGGAGATCATACTGTGTTTTACAGGCACTCCAAGACTCGTATTACTGTTATTGCAGTCTATATTGATGATATTGTAATTACTGGAGACGATACTGAGAAAATCATACGGCTGAAGAAAAGGCTTGGTATCACGCCCCAGTCCCAAAATACCGTGGGACCAGATACGTGGCAATGGCCAGCAGTACGCACCGATGGACAAACCCAATCTAATGGATCCATCAGGGCATACTTAAGCTGTAAAATCAAGTCTACGACAATATGGTACAACTAATCTCATCCATACAAAGTATAAAAGTATGATCCACAGAATAAATAAGGAATGTAAATCATCAGCTAGTCTCAACAAAGTGCTTTGTGGAACAACCCGATAAATATCTGATACAATGGTTCAACAGACCAGAAATAAATAAATAAATACTGAGCATAAACATGGATGCTCAGGAAAAGTCTTCGGCTAACACCTCGTCCTCGGATGGCGGTACAGCTCCTGGATCAGCTCCTGCAGCGGTCCCGTATACCTCGGGATAGGTCTCGTCCTCAAATCCTGGGGACATAATCCATATCCAGGTCCTCAGGGGACATAGCAAGGTACAGAAAATATACAAGCCAAAATATAAGCAGTGCAGCAATAATGAGATAAATAGGGTAAGTATGTAAACATCTGTGTGAAATGCAAAAGAGAACATCAATAGTACTCAGGTTGAAACAACTACAAGCTCTGTGTAGGGGAGCCGGTAGAAGTGATATCATGAGGTGGTCTAGCTCAGCGGGAGACTGAGTAGCCGGCATAACATAATCAACCTGTAGCCTGTGTGTCTCTCCAGCAATAGATGGAATAATAAGGGAGTACTAAATAACCAGCTAAGTGATATGCAAGATGAGAGCAGCACTAGAACTCAGGCTGAAGCCACTACAAGCTCTGTGTCGGGGAGCCGGTAGCAGCAGTAATAATGAGTAATGGGCCAAGCTCGGGCTTCAGAGTCTTGTGCCTCACAATAGTAGGGGTGTATATATATGATCAGCCTGTAGTCTGTGTCTCTCCCCACCCAATGTAACCACGCATATCATGACCATAACGTCTCATGTCCATGTCAGCGGGGTCATAACTAATGCACAAGTCATAAATGTCTAGGAATATAATATCTCTGTCAAGTCTTGTATCCTATACAGAATCACCACGAATATCTCGGGAAGATCCTGTCTCATGAACAGTGTCAAGTGTCCTGGGTCAAAGTGTACTTGGTAAGACAAGTACGAGAAGATAAAGTATCACGAATGTCCATCTCTAGATGACAATACACAATGCCGCGTACGGTGTTGGCACCCGACTATAATCGGACGCTAAGTATGTCACACGGTCCTAGGTTAAGCATGCACAGCAATAGAATGAAGCAAGGAAAGCATGTAACAATACTGCAGAGTTTGGCAAGGTACACTTGCCTGGGGTCCGAATACCAACAGTCGTCCCTAAATCAGTGGATCCTGTAGGTACTCCTCCAAAAGCAGTAATAAACATCACCAACAGTCTCAGAAGATATCAAATAGCTAGAAACACCTGTCCTTACGTCCAATTTGGACACAGGGGCAAAAAGGTCATTTTTGGGCCAAAGCGGGGTCCACATATGGGCCACTTTGCACCGAAAAGCGGATCAGGGTCAAAGGTCTCCAAATTCCTCAAACTCAGTGTCTACAAGTCAGGAACGATGATACGAACCCAATGGAACTTCCAAAATTGGATTCCGATGAGCCGATCACAAAATCGCCCGTCAAGTGGAGCCTGTGGGGCCCACGATACGCGATTTTGTCAACGTTCTCAGAATCGAACCAAACTTGGGTCACAGGACCAGCGTATTGCTACGAGTCCGATGGAGCAAGTTTCGTCTCGATCCGACGTGTGTACACAAAGTTACAACGTCTTCCAGAAAGAACGGATACAGGGTGTCGTCGGCGGATACGCGTTGATTCCGGTGTGCACGCACATCCGAATCGACTTCTGCGAAATCTCACACGACCGTATCAACGACGCTCAAGTTTCGGTAAAGACCGCGTGCGACCAAGTCGTCCCGTTTGGCGGGGCGCACTCAGTTCCGGGGTGAAACATGGCGTTATTTTTTCTGTTTTTGGATCGCGGTGTACGATCACCACAGGACGCGATGCACCGAGCGGGTTGCACGGGCACCAAGAGGGTTATACAGTCTACACGTAGCAACTGATGGAAACTAAAACGGAGTTACGAGAAGGGAGAAAACGATACCTGAACAGGGTCCGGTGAATCTGTTTTCCACGTGTCCGAGAGTCAACTTGACGCGAGCTGTGTCCTGGTCGTGTTTGCTGTGCTGTTCGTGTCCGAGAGCGGCCGTGTCCGTGCTAGGGCAGCGGGCGGTCGACGAGGCGAGCGGGGCGGCTCTCGCGGGCGGCGGCGGCGGAGATGGGTGGCCGCGGCGTGGTCGGCTGCTGTCACTGCCTTTCTTCGGAGCGGATCGGCTGCGGGCCGGAGTCGTCGAAGGGGGTTCTGGTCGGGTAGGTCGAGGGTCGTCGTACGGCGGCCTGGCGGCAGCGGCGAGGTGGGTGAGGTCGGGGACGGCTGCGTCGATCGGGCGGTTCGACGGCGGAGATCTAAGCGACGAGGGTTCGGGGGTTGTGCAGCGGCGGCGGAGGTGTCGAGGGATTGACGGTGGGCTGAGACGAGCGGCGATGGATGGAGAGAGGGCTGAGCTAGGGTTCAGACGAGGGTGTCGGCGGCAGAGGTGAAGGAAGGTGGCGGCGGGGAATAATTAGGGCTACACGGATCCCGAGGGGGGTTTTATACGGCGCCGCTGGGTCGGAACAGTGTTTCCGACCCGGTTTGGGGATTTAGGATTCGGGTCGAGCGGGTCGCGGGTTGGGCAGACCCGATCCAACCCGTTAAGGTCGGGGTCCGGTCCGGTTTGGTTGGACCGGGTTCAGCCCGGTTCTGCCCGGTTTGAACCCGGTTCAACCCGGTTTAGTTGGGTTTAATACGGTTTAATTATCTAATAGTTTTTAAGGCTTTAAACGCGTCTCCGGAGTCCAATAAATTCACCGAAAAATATTACTTGTCCGATTTTCCGTTTTACACCATAAAATATTATTTCCATAATATTTTAACACCAATAAACTACATTTAAAAATCTTTAACTCACAATCACCTTGGTTCTTCTTCCAGAAAAATACCGAAAATTCCGGGAAAAATTATATTAAAATTACTTTGAAAATTAGGGTGTTTACACTTGGAGAGGAATTTGAAGTTAAGGATCTGGGGCAGTCAAAGTACTTACTCGGAATTGAAATTGTAAGGTCATGAAAGGGTATAGTACTTTCTTAGTGAAAGTACGCTCTGGACCTTCTTTCAGAGACATGAATGCTGGGTTGTAGGGTCGCTTCTACTCCTATCGAGCATAATCACAAGTTGTGTGCTGAGTGTGGTGATCCGGTGAGTAAGGAGCAATATCAAAGATTAGTTGGTCGGCACAAATATATGTCATACGAGACCTGATATTAATTATGTCGTGAGTGTGGTGAGTAGATATATACATGATCCCAAAGAGCAGCATATGGAGGCAGTTCGTAGAATTCTCAGGTATATTAAAGGGAGCCCAGGAAAGGGATTATGGTTCAGAAGTTCTGAACATCTAAGAGTTGAAGGCTACTGTGATGCCGATTGGACGGGTTGTATGGACGATCTCAGGTCCACTACAGGTTACTGTGTTTTTATTGGAGGCAATCATGTATCTTGGCGCAGCAAGAAGCAAGATGTAGTGGCTAGGTCTACAACTGAGGCCGAATACAGGACTATGGCAGTTAGTCTGTGCGAGATGATGCGGGTAAAGAGCTTGTTAGCTGAGAGCGTTTGTTTAGAGGAGACTCCCTGCAACTTTTGTGTGACAATAAATCAACAATTGATATTACAAACAATCCAGTTCAGCATGATCGTACCAAACATGTGGAGATTGATCGGTTCTTCATCAAGGAGCAGTTGAATAGAAAAGTTTTGACTTTGAAATATGTGAAATCAGAGGAACAGTTAGCTGATTGTTTAACTAAAGGTTTAGGTCCTAGAGAGTTTGATACATTTTGTAACAAGATGGGGATGATTGATATCTTTCGCCCATCTTGATAGGAAGTGTTGAGTTATGGGGGACTTATTTAGTCCCACATCGGATAAAAAAATAAGGAGGAGGCTAGCCTTCTCCTATATATATGTACCCCCACTCTTGAAAATAAATAAATCAATTATTCTCTCTACAAAATTTAATTAAGAAAACCTAAATGAATGGCCTTTGGCCTTAAAAAATAGACTTAAAAAAATAGGCTACAATATAAAAGAGGTATTTCACTCAAATATTTTAATAAAATTTTAATATATATTATTTTTGTTACATAAGTCATTGATACAACTTATGTTTGGGTTTCTGTTTTCAAGGTCTCTTCAAACTTTCTTTGTAATACTACAAAGGAACTTTGTAGAGAGGTTGAAAGCAAAAAAACTCAAACATAAGTCGCATAAAAAATAAATAACTTATGTTTGAGTTTTTGTTTTCAACCTCTTAAAGCTTTCTTTGTAATACTACAAATGAATCTTGTAGAGAGGCAGAAACCAAAAACTCAAACATAAGTTGCATCATTTAAAATAATACCTATCTAACAATAATAACATATATTGAAAAATGATATATTTTTTCAAGAAGATGCAAGATACTAGATATACTTGTCTAGATGCCTACGTAGATTTTCTATACCAAAGTTAGGTATCCTTTGGAGTCGTTTTCCACAATGCAAGCATTCAACAAGAATTTCATACGAGATTCTTCTTTGGGTACCACGCTCATTATAAACTCCGCTAAAGTGCTGTCAAATTTCTGATCTCATCCAATTATGATACATTCCTTCTCCGTATCCTACTGAGGTTGCACGGGTTGAGGTTCTTATATCCCTTGAGGTTGCGGTGAGGTTGCGGTGCGGGTTGAGGCCCTTGTACCTCATGAGATTGTGGTGCGGGCTGAGATTGATGTGGTGGTTGTTCATTTTTCATGACAACAAAAAAGTAGTCTTTTCACCAAATATCACTAGATTGTTTGTAAGTATTAGAAGAGGGAGAAAATTTTGTTGTGATAAATTTGGATGAATTATGGACTATTTATAGAAATTTTCGGGTGCCAAATGACCATCTATATCCTTAAAATATAGCTATTATAAAGATATTTTGATCATTTTTAGACAAATGACAATATCCATTATTAATGGTAAAAAACAGATATAATTTAGGGGTATTTTGGTAAAAATACTCCATTTATTACTAATATGGTTGTTGAGAGATTTTTTTTTTACCAAAATACCCCAAACGTTTTAATAACGAATATATTGGAAAATATTCTGGTAAATTATCCGCCAAATATTAATATATGTGGGGCTCGAGGGAGGGGGAACCGGTTTTAACCAGGCCCTGACCGAGCTTTGTCCGGGTTTCGGACCGGGCCGAGTTGACCGGGCTGGTAGGACAAACCCGGTTCGGACCGGGTTATCGACCGAGCTGGTCCGTATCGGACTTTCGAGCCAGGTCGCACATCTTAACCCAGCCTGAACCCGGGTCTAATGTGGACCGGGTCGGCCCGTTGACCGGGACTGTACCAGCCCTGGTTTGACCAAAGTCGCATGACCCAATTAACACCTTGAATTGCATGTAAACGGCAAGAAACCATCAATGTGTTCACAATAAAGTTATTTTGCATGTTAATCATTGGCATGGAACACGCGGCAGAAGTCTGGTGTTGTGGTAGTAAACCTGTGGTTGGCCGAAAAGATCGACTGAAGAGGTTGTTATAAAGGCAGAAAGAGGGAAGGGGGCGAAGAAAGAAGAATCGCATTTTCTTCACTTCCACGGTCACAAGTGAACAGTCGGTTTGGCCCTTTTTTAGTTATTGGAAGGACAAATAGTTTCATTGATCATGTTTATTATTCCTGTATCTATCAAAAAATTCGTGAATTAAATAATGTATTCCCGAAGCAGCAAATCTACGGGGATATGTGCATTCATTTTCCTGTTCACGAATTATTCGTAATTCCTTTTTGAATAAGTTGTGAATATATTTGTGACTATGTAGTAAACAGCCTCTCCATAAAATGGACAGAATGAGGGTAAGACTGCCTTTGTAGCAGTGCCACAGTGGTGTGCCGTAAAGCTAAGATGAACCCTAGACACCACCTCCCCCCCCCCACCCCCACCCACCACCTCCCCTCTCAACAGTATATGTATGTTCTTTGTGGTAGTACCGGGAACTTAGAACAGTTGACATACGACACAACTATCCTGATTGCTATAGGGTAAATTTCTCCCTATTGGCCTTCAGCAAATTAGATGTGTGACTTCATCATTATTTCCCAAAATAAACAACATGAAGTGTTCCTATATGTAAAACAATGTTAAAACTGAATACTTAGAAAATAATATGCATGCTAATTTGCCAACAAATTAAGAAAAGTTGACCTAGTGAATCACCCAATAATATAGAAGAAAATGAATTTTACTACCTCATGCATAAACAGCAATACTACTTGATTTATTATACATCTGCTCTTCTTCCCTACTGTACTACTAGCCCCAGTTCATGACCAAGACCTTAAAAACCTCAATCATAGTGGCCTTTCAGTCCGAATGTACACACACACACCCCCACAAACCCAAGAAAAAGTTACAATAGAATGTCTAGACAACTACTTCTGCAACATTTATAGGTGAAACATAGGAAAGTGTGAGCATTCATTGAATAAAAGGTTCATCCTAAACAAGTATCCCTCTAATTTATATGCATATTACCAAAAATGAGTGTAAGAAACACAATGCTTATTGGAATACATAGTAGTTATACCTATTATGTAGAAAATGGACCTCTCATATAAAACACTCTCAAAGCCCTCGTACGACTGAACTTGGTCAAGATTGTAACTTTATTCATTAGCGTACCAAGTTTAAATAAGACACAGATCAAACATAGTTTCCTGCTCATCCAGGAAGTCAACGGCTAAAGAATTTTAAAATTACCGTTGATCACATAATGTTTGATCCTGTCTTGCTCATAATAGCTACATTGACTTCAAATTTGCACAATAATGTTGACGTAAAGTTGACATCTGGTCATAAAACCTTCGACAATTCTTTATGGAGTTCTCATGCTCCATCGCGCCAACCCCATTATGATGTAGATGGATTGGATGATGGTGTTGGCGACAGTGGTCATACTTTTAATTACATAATGCTTCGTAACAGATATTGGTCAGCAAAACAATCAGCTAGAGTAGGAACACCAAAATAACAACAAAAATACATGCAATATATATTGCTTATATCCAACATGGCAGAATCTCACCTGCACTCCTCGATCCATCATCTTGTGCTCCAAACTATAAGCGACTAAATCTATTTGTGCTGACTTTTGGTTACTAGTGAACCACGCCTCTTGTGTACCAACAATTGTTAAGAGAAAAGCCGCCAACTCCATCAACAGTAAAGGTCTACCTACATAAAGATGTTCGCAAACATCTTCAGTAAGGTACCATAATATATGTGCAGGTAGTGCCGAGTAGCCTATTAGAAAGAATGAAGCATTATCACCTTAATCTTAATTCAATTTGATTCTGTGAAACTATCCTAGCATCTTATATGAGTTATTTGTATTTACCCTCCCGCCCCCTCCCCCCGGAAAGCCGAAAGGGGTCCCAGATGGGTTCGCCAATATGTAGTAAATATGAGTACTCGATTTAGTGTCTTTTTGCGTATACCACCGTACGCTGATTGGTAATGTCAATTAAACAACTCGAGTGAAAAAGCCAGGCGAGATATATCGGAGTGAGACGAACGCCATTGAGGACCCGGTAGGGAGTCTTGAGTCAAAAAGCCAATAACCAAGATCCTGGTTGGACAACTATTTCACTATCACTCGTCCAGCGACTGCCTAATAAGTTTAGTTAGTATCGGATGGGGGGTAAGTGCTAATTAAAAAAAAATTGGGGTAGTGAAAATATGATTATCAATTGGAGGGTTGGGGGGAGGGGGGGTGTAAATACAAATAACTCTTATATTTTACTACATGCTAATATAATATGTTCATTAGTAATTTGTCAATCTCCCGTCAGGTAACTCTAGTCTTGTTGATATGGTATGTTGGGTGTCATATTTAAGTATAGTATAAGCACATGGGAATATCCTGAGGACATATTTGGGATGCCAGAATATGTCACAGGATACTCCATTATGAGATTATTGTCATAATGATTGAAATCATTGTATTAATGACTGTAAGGCTATATAATGCCAATGAGACAATCAATAAAATCATCAACTAATTTCAACTTGGTATCAGAGCCAAGTTTCCACAAACCCTAGCCGTCACCAAGCTTCCACAAACCCACAAGAGGATTTCCTAGATCTCCTCCACCGAACTCTTTCACGCCCCTCCCTCCTTTTTTTCCCTCCTCTCCTCTTCTCCGCCATTCGCAGGCCGCCCTTCGCTGTTGCTGCCTCGTTCCGCTACTGCTGCGGCTACTACTGCTGCTGCGGCTGCTGCGACTGCTGCTGCTGCGACGGCGGTTGTGACATGCGTGTTGCCGCCTCCTCCGCACCAGCACGAGGCAGCGCCTAATAGGGATGCCTAGATCTGAAAATGGGGGGACATGTTCGGATCTAGGAGCGGACGACGAGGACAAGCGTGAGTCGTGGAGCGGACGTGACGTGACTGGATAGACGACGCATCGATGGAGGAGATCATCAAGAAGCTAGATTCTGCAGAGGTGGCAACGTTGATGAAGTTGTTGACGATGTCGGCTGGTGAGAACACGACACGAACATCGCCGGAGTTGAAGCTTCCCTCCATCGATCTGAAATTAGATGGACCAGCCACCTATCTGAGTTGGTCACGACGGGTGAGAAGAACCCTCGCAGGAAAAAACATGGAGGGGTTCCTGACGGGCGAGACGACAGAGCCGGACGAGGGCTCGACAGGACGCGATGAGTGGAAGTCCACTCATATGGTGATCTACATCTGGCTTCTCAACTCCTTAGTCTAGTCTATTGCCGCCACAGTAGACGGTATTGAGATGGTGAAAGATGTGTGGGAGAAGTTGAGAAGGACCTATGATGGTGTGGGGAACAACTTACGGGTCTTCCAGATAAAGGGGGAGATTGATGACACCGTACAGGGAGAGAAGACGGTGCAGGAGTATGCCACAGAGTTGGAGCGTCTGTGGTTGGATTATGATCACTCCTCAGATCGGACGAGCTGCGGGGACCCTAAGTATAAGGAGAGACATGTGTGTCTGCAGGAGAGGACGATGAAGTTCCTCAAAGGGCTGACTGCAGCTTTCGCACAGAGGACGGCCCTACTTCTAGCCCAACCAAAGATCCCTAGCCTTGAGGAGGCTATCTCAGCCATGATCCAGGAGGAGACACGCATCAGGCTGCAAGCCGGGATAGGTGGTCCCCCTGAAGCAAAGTCAGCACTAGCGATCACCAGCTCAGGTAACACAGGATCTAAGGGAGAGCCCTGGCAGCATAACCGGCAGTGCTACAACTGTGGGAAGATGGGTCATTATCGGTATGCTTGTACCAAACCACCTAGGGAGGGAGATTCATGTGGTGGACGAGGATCGTTCGGCGGACGAGGATATAATGGAGGACGTGGTCGTGGTCGAGGGGATAGACGAGGCGGCCGAGGAGGTTATCCGGCAAACCTCCTGATATCAGAAGGGAACGGAGAAGCTGATGGCACCTTTACTGTGGAGGACCAGGCACTGGGAGACATGAGGAGTAGAACAGAGGAGACGTCCACCTCATTCTTTGTTAGGGGCAACGCTGCCATGTATGCCCATCCATCAGAAGGTACTGACGAATCACTTGCCCTTGCGTCTATCTCTTCCCTTAAATCATCAGACTGGATTATTGACTCGGGAGCATCTCGGCATGTGACGGGGAATGCTAGTGAGTTTTCTTCCTACACTCACCTAGCATCAGCAGACAGCATTCAGACAGCTGATGGCACTTTCCAGCCAGTGGTCGGTAAGGGTACTGTTAATTGTACAGGTTCAGTAAGATTATCCAATGTTTTACATGCTCCATCCTTTCCAGTCAGTCTCTTGTCCATTAGTTCTATAATCCTCCAACTTAAATGCATTATTTCTTTTGATATTCCTAAGGTGACCTTCCATGAGAAAGGGACAGGACGAAGACTTGGGACTGGCACTTGGCATGAGGGACTGTGGTACCTAGATCGAGAAGGACTGGACTCAGCATTGGTATCTATGGCAGAGAAGGCTGGCATGGAAGGACTGCAGCAGAGGACTGAGGATACCTTGATACTCCATCATCGGAGGATGGGACATTCTTCCTTTGATACTCTAAGTAAGTTGTATCCAGAGATTTATGCAAAAACAAATAAAGAGAAATTAGTATGTGATGCGTGCGAGTTAGGAAAACTTACTAGGAGCTCATATGTTGGCACGGGTCATAGGAGCACTTTTGCTTTTGAGGTAGTACATTCTGATGTCTGGGGTCCATGTGCTACTAACACTATGAATGGTTATAAGTACTTTGTTTCTTTCATTGAGTGTGCCTCTCGTGTTACCTGGTTATATTTGATGAAAAATAAGAGTGATGTACCTGCTTGTTTTCGGGATTTCCATAAGCATGTCCAGACTCAGTACAAAGCAGTTGTGAAGGTACTGAGGTCTGACAATGGAACAGAGTATACCAACAGGACGCTTGCATAATACTTGTCAGCACACGGAATACAGCATCAGACCACCTGTGCATACACACCAGCACAAAATGGAGTTGCAGAAAGGAAAAACAGACACCTTCTGGAGGTCGCAAGAAGTATGATAATCGACATGAATGTCCCACAGAGTCTGTGGGGGCATGCAGTGTTGACAGCAGCTCAACTCATCAACAGGATGCCCTCGAAGGTCCTCGGATGGAAGTCCCCATGTGAGGTATTGCAAGGCAATAATAGTGGGATACTCCCACTGAAGGTGTTTGGGTGTGTGTGTTTTGTGAAGGACAACAGGCCATCAGTTGGGAAACTTGACCCTAGAGCGGTCAAATGCATCTTCGTAGGCTACTCGGCGACCCAAAAGGGGTATGTATGCTGGAGTCCAGTAGAGAAGAAGAAGTTTGTCAGTATGGATGTCCACTTTCGGGAGCATGAGCCATACTACCGCCAGGACGGAACTTCACACAACACGCCTAATACTGCCAGTATTAGGCGAGAGGGGGAGATGGAGAACTTGGTGGTAACCGATTTAGAAGTTTGGCATGGAGGCACGGAGAAGGGACAAGAAGGTGAAGGTGTTAGGCCTAAGGCTCAGGGAGAGTTACTTACCTACAGCAGGAGAGAGAAGCAAACTGCAGGACCAGTACCGACAGTGCCAGTGCCAAGTCCCTTGCCTGCGTTCGTCCCAACTCCTGAGGCACCGACACCAACCCCCCTTCAGGTGATACCCCCTCCTTCACAAGATATCATTCCTCCTACTACTACTCCTCCCACACCACTATCTGTACGGAGGACCACTCGCAGCAATGCAGGAAATCCTCCAAACAGATATGGTTGGGATATTGCTCAGTTTGTTTCTTATGACCATATCCCTTCTTCTCATGGAGCATTTATAGCATCTTTGGATAGTATTACTGTACCTAACAATTGGCAGGTTGCCAAGAACGATCCAAAGTGGAAAGCGGCAATGCACGAGGAGTTGGGAGCTCTGGAGAAGAACCACACTTCGGAGCTTGTGAGACTGCCAGAAGGGAAGAGAGCAGTTGGATGCAAGTGGGTCTTTACCGTAAAGCAGAACCCAGATGGACAGGTTGATCGCTACAAAGCTCGACTAGTAGCCAAAGGATACAGTCAGACGTACGGCATCGACTATGACGAGACCTTTGCACCAGTTGCAAAGATGAGCACTGTCAGGACTCTGATTTCTCTGGCAGTGAATGGTGGATGGAAGCTACACCAACTGGATGTGAAGAATGCGTTTCTTCACGGAGATCTAGTAGAGGAGGTGTATATGGAGATACCACCAGGATTTGGCACCAATCAGACAGTAGGCAAGGTCTGCAGGTTGAAGAAGTCCCTCTATGGACTGAAGCAGTCTCCTCGAGCTTGGTTTGACAGATTCAGAAGGGCGATGATAGGGATAGGATATCAGCAGATCAATGCTGATCATACTGTGTTCTTTCGTCGGAGTGGAGGCCACATCACCATGCTTGCGGTGTATGTGGATGATATGATTATCACAGGAGATGATGAGCAGGAGATCGCCCAACTCAAAGGAAAGCTTGGCAAGGAATTCGAGGTGAAGGATCTCGACCTTCTTCGGTACTTCCTTGGGATTGAGATTGCTCGAGAAGCAGAGGGGATTGTTCTCTCTCAAAGGAAGTATGCACTGGACCTTCTCACAGAAACTGGGATGTTGGGGTGCAAACCTGCAGCGACACCAATAGATCAGAGGTTCAAGATTGATGCTGAGGCTGGAGAACCAGTTGATCGGGACAGATACCAGAGACTGGTTGGCAAGTTGATCTATTTGAGCCACACACGTCCTGATATCTGCTTTGCAGTAAGTGTGGTGAGCCGCTACATGCATGATCCACGGAAGGGTCATATGGATGCAGTGTACCAGATTCTGAGGTACTTGAAAGGTGCTCCCGGGAAGGGACTAATATTCAGGAAGAACAATCACGTGAGCATCGAGGGCTACTGTGATTCTGACTGGGCTAGTTGTGCTGATGACAGGAGGTCTACCTCGGGATATTGCATATTTGTAGGAGGTAACTTGGTCTCCTGGAGGAGTAAGAAGCAGTCTGTGGTGGCCAGATCGACAGCTGAAGCAGAGTACAGAGCTATGGCCTTGGGAGTTGCAGAGCTGCTATGGTTGAAGAATATGCTGGTGGAGCTGAAGCTGGATCAAGGAGCCAAGATGAAGCTGTGGTGTGACAATCAGTCAGCTATTAGTATCGCCAACAATCCAGTACAGCATGACAGGACCAAACACATCGAGATTGATATATTCTTCATCAAAGAGAAGTTGGATAGAGGATTACTGGAGCTTGGCCATGTTCCAACCAGGGATCAAGTAGCAGATGGACTAACCAAGGGACTCGCCTCAGTGAGCATGATTAGAGGATGTGACAAAATGGGCTTAGTGAATATCTTTCACCCATCTTGAGGGGGAGTGTTGATATGGTATGTTGGGTGTCATATTTAAGTATAATATAAGCACATGGGAATATCCTGAGGACATATTTGGGATGCCAGACTATGTCACAGGATATTCCATTATGAGATTATTATCATAATGATTGAAATCATTGTATTAATGACTGTAAGGCTATATAATGCCAATGAGACAATCAATAAAATCATCAACTAATTTCAACAAGTCTGAGCCCTTATTCAACTTGTTCTAACTTCTAACACTATTTGTTTGTCCAAAAGAATGCAAATTCCCTCCAATAAAGATGACATGTCGTATATAATTTAGATGACGTTTTAATATGTTCAACAGTTTGCAATATCTCCAAATCAAACCTTCCTCGTGCACGTATGGATACGTATTTATTCTTGATATAGGGACTATCTGCCCAATTTCCTGAGTTTAATCATAATTATAGCCGCCAATCATAACTTCAGTCTCCTGTCCCAATGAATGGACCATGTCCGGCATGAGTGTCCAGGGAACATTGTGTCGGATACGTGCCATAGAGATCGAATTATATAAATGCATTGTGCAGTTGTTCTCGTAGAGATCGAGATGAAGCATCACATGATCTTTACACTCGTGTGCTGGAATGTTTTGGAGTGTCCGAGTCGTGTCCGACACGGCCGAGTACCTGAGAGAGAGCTCGAGGGACAGAAGGACAACTTGCTTCGACCGCATGAACTCCAGCAAGCTCTTCCGCTCGACTCCGTCCTCCTTTTGCAGCAGCAGGAATTGATCGTCCCGCCGCCATGAGTCGCAGGAGTCGGTGGTGCGGCGGATGAGGAAGATCACGGCGACGGCGGCGGAGAGGACGAGGAGACGGCGACTCTTCGCCGTTATTTTGGGCCCATCCTGATTGCACACACTTGGCTCGGTCCTTCGCAGACGTGTTGATCCTTGATTGTACATATAAGACCAACAAGTTCAAGATGCCTCTTTTTCACGTTGTTGGGTTTACGTCTACGGGAGAAATATTTACAGTCGCTTTTTGTTTTATGAATAGTGAGACAGTAGAGGATTACACATGGGCATTGAGGAAACTATAATCCCTTTACACAGGTTACAAAGAGCCCTCTGTTTTTGTTACCGACAGAGAATATGCGCTGATAAATGCTATAGATATTGTATTTTCTCATGCACATAGACTACTATGCACTTGGCATATAAATCGAAATATCCAACCTCAATGCAAGAGAAAATTTGTAAAAGTGGACGGTAAAATCGACATGCTTCGCTTCGAAGAATTCTACAGTGATTGGAGTCTTGTATGGCGAGCAAGTACTACAGACTCATCAAAAGTTGATGCTCCCAGACACCCTGATACATAATCCACAATATGGTCTTAAAAGTTGATGCTCGACTCATCAAAAGTTTCATTCATCATGACTCGACCATCAACCCTAAGTCCCAATATATGATGGACGTCATCAAGGGTAATCGTCAACTCCCCATTGGGTAGATGGAAAGTGTTGGTTTCTGGATGCCATCGTTCTACAAATGCTGAAATCAGTACATTATCCACCGTCGTATATGAGTAGCTACCCAAATATTGTAGACCGGTGGGACTGGTTTTTGCCTTCACATCGTCTCCCAATAATTCATACCTCCATGTATTGCATTTTTTTCCGTGGTTGATCACCGTCAACATACGAGAACTTTTCTGAAAAGTAAACAATTGGATGAAATTATACCTCTATGTAAAATGTACTTATCTATAAATAATTAGATGAACTTTGAACTTACAACTATATATAAATTTATCATAACGTAATGTACTTACCGGATTGTTCCATATTTGGTATGCAATATGGTTTTCGATCGACGGTAACATAGAGCAACCGTTTGGACGAGTGTCGACTGGACTATCTGGCTGCTCAGAAGGTCCTGAACCATCAGTAGCCCGATTTCCGAGAGTTTGTGGGAGACTCTCGACACGACTATCTGCAGGCCGAGAAGGTCTTGAACCATCAGTAGGCCGATTTGGGACATTTGGCATGTCCTCATCGGAGGAGGAAGAAGAACCGGAAGAACTAAGAGGAGCACGTCTCTTCGAACGAGTGACAGCCTTCTTCGTCAATCGACGTTTCCTCACTTCAGGGCGTGCATCGGGCTCGCGGATAGTGACGCCTGGTTCAATAGTACGCGAAACAGTGCGTTCCTTACGCATCGACGCAGTAGGGCGTCTTCTCATGATATCTTCATCCACAGTGTCCTTCCGAGGGACATGACTATAAGACAAAAAATAAATTCTATTTTAACATCCTAATTTAATTTAACATTTAGGACTGTAGTCCTATAAGTATACCTGTTGAAATGTTTAGGACTGTAGAATTCTACAACGGCATAGAAGCATGGATTTGGCAATTAGCATCGGTTCTGCAAAAGCAGAAGCAGTTTCTGGAAACTGCCTCTCTCTCGAACCGGCTTTGGTTGAAAAAAATGGACCGGGTTCGATTAAAAATTTGAAAGCGAAACAAATGTATATGACGCGCCAGGTAGGGGTCGAACCTACGACTTTCTGCTTAGGAAACAGACGCTCTATCCACTGAGCTACAGGCGCTGCATGTCATAGATATGCAAATCATAATTAATATTAACTATGAAATGCTGCTAGTTTTGGCCTCACTTTTAGCTTATTTCGCTGCACTAATGATATGAAATTTAAATTTATTCAAGTTAAAAATAAAATAATAAATTAATTAAGTTGAGATTTTTTTTTTTCAACACTTAACCTCGCCCTTCCCACTAATTGTTACCGGTCTTTACCGGCTGGACCACCACGACAAAGATGGAACAAAAAAATTCGAACTAGGATAGACTAGATGTGGACTTAACCCATATAAAAGGAAAAAAATTTAGCTGGAGCCCAACCTAGTCTAAGATTCTACCAAATACGCATATGGCAGATTCGAAACCTCATTTGGAACTAAACTTTCATCTATTTGCATGACCTAAAAACATATTGTTTTTTCTTTCATGGCAGGTCACTAGTTTTCTAAATCAATTATTAACTAAGCGTTCGTTTGATTGCAATGGAAAAATATGTCAAAAATAAATTAATTTTACGAAATTATTTTTCTAAAAAATTAATTTTATGGAATTATTTTTCTAGAAAAATAATTACATGAAAATTTAAAAAATTTCATGAAAATTTTAATTTGGTATTTGATTGTCATTATTTTCCATGAAAAATATTATTTTTTCAGAAAAATAATATTTTTCTATGTGTTTGAAATGTTTTATTTTCCACCATTTTGAAAAAAAAAATGAAAATATGGTAGTTCTTTGAAAAATGATTCAATAAAAAAATATAAGCTACCAAATACTATAATTGGTAAAAAATTTGTGATGAAAATATTCTTTCATGAAAAAAAAGTTCAATCAAATACAGCATAAATGAAATAAAAAACTTTTTCATCCCCTTTGTTATTTCGTTACTATTCTTAAATTTGGATCTACAAGAATAACAATAATAAATAATAAAGTTTTTATCGAGAATTTATTTAGTCGGATGTCTGAATCCTTCTCTTTCCATTCAGTTATGTATGGCCCAATCTCCTAGAAGAATTCAATAAGCATTCAGTCATTTGCTTTCTTCCACAGAATTTCAAAAAAATTTGTTTCTCGCTAGAAATTTTTTTTTTTTTTTTACTAATCCTTCAACCAATCCACTTAAAATATAATGTCAAATTTAGGAAAAAACAAATTAATTTAAATTTCGAATATTTACGTAACCCTAAGTAAAAAGAAATATCTTTGGAGACTCAGAGATGTCGAAGTACAATTCATCCATAAACACCGACGTCTGACTGAGAACTAGCAATATGTTCATCTGAATTGTTTTGTAGTACAAATTAATTTGTCCAAATATTGATGGAAAATTTATTTTATTTTAGTTTTATTTCAACATAAATGAATCTATTAATATGAAAGTTTTTTCATGCATCTGTCCGAATTGAATAGATATCAAAAAGTTTTTCCATTCACCCAGATCAAACTAGGATTAAACTAGCTCCGGCCACCACCAGCTACCACTACCACTACCACCACTTTCACAATCGGCCTCCACCATCACCACCATCCTCTCCAGCAGAACCGGTCGCCTTCCGAATCAGAGGAGTTTCAATAGAATAAAGTTTCGGATGTGAAAGTAGAACAAACTGTGGGGGAACAGAAACTGCAAACGACCACTCCAAATTATTTTTTATTTTCAAGTGTTGCAACCAAATAACGAAACTCATACGAGTTCGGTTAAGTTACTAAAATCTTCCAAATCTAGTCCACTTTGGGGCAACCAAATACCCTATAAGTTTAAGAAAAGCCCATGAACCTATATTGCTGAATTTAAATAAAAATCATTTACATATTGCCTGATTATGAACCCATGCTACCAAGTCCCAAGGGTTCAAGAAAATTTATTACCTGCTAAATGAGCTCAAAAGAACATTGACTATCCAGAAGTTGCCAAGTGGCGGCTTGAAAGAAAACGGTTAAAAAGGGACTCCTGACTAATTGTTAGAAGTTTCAAAGACTTAGGATGGAGAATAGGGGTGAGCATTAATCGGTTCAAACCCTAAAAACGAACGGAACCGAACCGAATTTGCTATTCGGTTCGGGTGCAAAAGATAATGGGTCGGATTCGGTTATAAAAATCATTTTATTCGGTTATCGGGTTCGGATTCAGTTATTGGGTTAGGTTTCGGTTTAAAACCGAAACCGAATTTGTATCTAAAATTACTATAATACCCTCAACCCTAAACCTCAGTATATATCATAATTTCCTCTCTCTCCTCTCATTCTCTCTCGTTCCCTAGCCGCTCGCTCCGCTCCGCTCCTTCCTGAGGAAAAAAAACCCTAATCCTTATCCCTACCTAACACCGCCTCTCACCGCCAGTAAACACCGGTCACCACCTCCCTTCTTGCTTCTCAGACTCTCTCCTTCTCTCACGGTCACCTCCTCTCTTCTCCCTCTCTCTCACACATCTCCAGCCACCATGCATGTGACTTTCCTCTACCTCAGTGCCGGCCAACGGCTATTTTCTGACAAGTACAACCTCTCTTGAGTCTCTTCTCCACCCTGCAAGTAATTTTTTTTAATTTTTTCATTTCTGTTATATTTTGTTTAATTAAACAACATTTTCACTCATATCTCGTTTTAATTTCTGTTATATGTTCAGATTTCCTAGATCTACATCTCGATCTCTGTTCAGATCTCCAAGTCCACTTTGTAAGTATCTCTGTTCACATCTCTTAGTTACAGTTGCTAGTTGGTAATTAGTCTTAGAGGTTACTTTATAAATTGTAGATCTATACTTTATGTTACTTTATAATTTCTGTTATATGTTCAGATCTCCTAGATCTACATCTCGATCTCTGTTATATTCATATTTTTGTAGATCTAGAAAAAATGTATAGTTTGTAGATCTACAATAAATATATTGTGGTTGTATAGTTTGTAGATCTAGAAAAAAATGTATAGTTTGTAGATACTATATAATTAGTTCTGTTATATGATTACTTGTGTATAGTTTCACATTGTAGATCTAAAATGTATTTTTTTAGTACATGTCTTTGTAGATCTAAAATTGGAGTGTTATACTGTTATATGATTATTTGTGTATATTTTAACTAATTAGTTCTGTTATATGATTACTTGTGTATATTTTCACATTGTAGATCTAAAATATATATTTTTAGTACATGTCTTTGTAGATCTAAAATTGGAGTGTTATACTGTTATATGATTATTTGTGTATATTTTAACTTTTTATAAATGTATTGTGGTTGTTGTGTTGTTTAATATATTTAGAATTTACTATATGGAGTGTTATACTGTTATAGATCTAAAATGTATTTGTGTTATACTGTTATATGATCTCCAAGTCCACTTTTTACTTGTATTGATTGTTCTTGTAATTTTTTATACTTGTGTAGATTTAAGCCAATTGATGGGTTCAACCTCAAGCGATGTTTGAAAAGTTATTATTTGGAATCTGGATTGTTTGGTTTGGATTATGTCATATTTAACACTATCACTGAAATGTGTAGCCAGGCCCCAGGTTTTCAATTTTCACTAAACAATGCACTACCTCATTTTGGAATTTGGATTATGTAATATTAAACACTGTCACTGTCACTGAAATGTAATATTATACAGGACACTAAACAATGCACTACCACATTTTGGATGTGTATAAGTATAACTGCACATTTAGACATTATATGTAGCTAGGGATAGATACTACAATGCACATTTGGATTACAGTTACTTTTTTTATTCCATTATATGTTGCTAACAAGTATGTGAAGAAAATTGCAATGATGATATGGCATTCGTAAGTGGATAGATACTACAATGCAATGCATTATTTTTTGATGCACAATTGCCTATCTGAGTTTCAAATAATTGCAATGATGATATGATGATATGGCATTAGTAAGTGGACAGATACTACAATGCATCACTTTTTGATGCACAATTGCCTATCTGATCTGAGCTTCAAAGACTTCAAACCATACTTTCTCTTGCTCCATCATGCAGACTTCAAACCATACTTCAAGATTCTCAATGTGTGCTAAGTCTGCCACTTTCAATCAGTGATGTTCCTACAGTTGCTCATTGTCTCCCTTCATTAATCAAACAGAGGTAAAGGCTCAAAACAGTTGTAAGAATATTGATGCTATCTTATTTTTTCTAATGTGGCTACTGTGAATGGCTATTGTGGCTACTGTGAATGCAGAAAAATCTATACATTGATAGTAGTCCATAAATCTAAAAGGCTACTCACTACTGTGGCTACTGTCAATGCAGAAAAATCTATACTAGCTAGTTGTAAACCCCCTCGACCAGATTCCAGCATTTTAGGATTATTTAATCAATTTAGGATTTATGGCAATATTTTAATTTATTTTGCTTACATATCCTGTTGATTTGTGCACCTGACCATCACCGAATTATTTGGAGCTTTACCTTGACTGTTATCCCCGAACAAAGTTTACATACATGTCCTAGACATGTTAGTCTATTTTTCTGCACTTTGTGCAACTCCCAGATACTCTGTTATGAGCCTCATATTAGACGCACAAATATCGTTACAAACGTACGTAATTAAATTCCTAGATCTGTACCCATCCCTGTTCCAATAGAGATTAGAGGCCCAACCTGCACCTGTTTTGCCCAGACAAAAATACGTTAATATTCTACACTGAGTATACTATATTTAGTGTATTGATACCGTAGTAAAATTATGGCCCTACCTGCCTCTAAATAATTAGAGAACGTCGTGCACAGTATTTATTAATTAATTAATACGATGGCCCGTATCACCCAAGAAAATCAGGCCCAGCCCCCGCCCAGACTCACCCCACCCCCTCAGGACCCTCACACAGCTTTTCCCTTCAATTTTGTGAATTTTAGAATTTTCAGGAATCGGGTATTTTTCCCAGACAATTTCATAATTGCGCAATTTTCCAAAATAGGACCTTTACGCAATTTATGAAACTACAGGGACTATTCTGCAAATTTGCAGTGCGAGGTGTCACCTCCTCATTGGCCGGTGAACCTGCACCGTCCATTTGGAGGCGGGACCCACCCGAAAATATCCCGAAAATATCTATAGATACTTTTCTTAAAATATTAATTTATTTTTCTATAAAACAAAAATAAAAGAAAATAGAAGAAAAATAAAAAATCCTAATCCCTACCCAGGCCACAGCCGACCCCCCCCCCCCTCGCCGGAGCGGCGAGCCCCCTCGCCGGAGCCGACAGCCTCCCCGCGGCGAGCCACCCCCCCCCCCCCCCCCCCGCCGCCGCTGAGCTCCGCCGCAGCCCGACTCCAGCTCCTCCTTCCCCCGAGCCCTTTTCCCTCTTCCCCGGTCGGAGCCCCGACCACCGCCACCCCATCTCAGCCCCCGACCCGACGCCTCCTCCTCCTCCTCTCCTCCCCCGAGCCCTCCCCCTTCACCACCGCCGACCCCTCGACCTCCCTTCTCCTCCAGCCCCCATCTCACCACCGCCACATCCCGATCTCCTCCCTCCACCCTCAACTCCGGCTGCCACCACCACCACCCCCATCACTGACGACACCACCATCATCATCACCGCCTCCTCTCTCCTCAGCCCCCTTCTCCTCCGGCTCCCACCTCCACCGCCACCCCCATCACAGCCCGCCACCACCCTCTCTCCCGACCTCCACCTCCCCCGGCGAGTCAAACCCACCCCCCGCCGGCCTCGACAGCAGCCACTCTCGACCCACTCCTCCTCCTCCTCCAATCTGCCCTAGCCACCCTCCTCCCTGCTCACCTCCCCTCGCCGTCCCCCGCTCGAGCTTCCCCAAGCGACCGGAACAGCAGCAGCCTCTCCCCTACGCCTGCCTTCCTCCTCGATGAGCCACCCCGCTGCACCTCGCCACACCCGTGTCCCCTCTTCCTCGTCGACTTCTCCTTCTCCTCCTCCCTGTCCAGCGTTCCCCCGCCCGACCTACACTCTGTCCACCATCCAACACCACCACTTGTGCTCCTCCTCCGACGCCTTGAGCCGCCACGGCGAAGCCCCGACGATCCTCAGCCTGAATAGTGACCAGGGCACAGCACAACAGCTGGACACAGCCCGGACATAGCCCGGACACAGGCAGATTCAAACCAGGACTCAACACAGTGACCGGACACGGAAAATTCAGTTTCCACGGAGCCCTGTTCAGGTAACCCGTTCTATCTCCTCGTAGTTCCATTTTTAATTCCGTCAGTTTTGACGCGTAGGCTATGTGACCCTCTCGATGCCCGTGCAACCCGCTCGGTGCATCGCGTCCTGTGGCGATCGCGAACCGCGGTCAAAAAACAGGAAAAACAATACCCCGTTTCATCCCGGAACTGAGTACGCCCCGCCAAACGGGACGACTTGGTCGCACGCGGTCTTTACCGAAACGTGCGCGCCGTTGATACGAACGTGCGAGATTTTGCAGAAGTTGATTTGGATGTGCGTGCACACCGGAATCAACGCGTATCCGCCGACAACGTCCCGTATCCGCCTGTTCTGGAACACGCTGTAACTTTGTGTACACACGTCGGATCGAGACGAAACTTGCGCCATCGGACTCGTAGCAATACGCCGGTCCTATGATCCAAGTTTGGTTCGATTCTGAGAACGTTGACAAAATACCGTATCGTGGGCCCCACAGGCTCCACTTGACGGACGATTTTGTGATCGGCACATCGGAATCCAGTTCTGGATATTCCGTTGGGTTCGTATCGACGTTCTGGACTTGTTGACACTAAGTTTGGCGAATTTGGAGACCTTTGACCCTGACACGTTTTTTGGTGCAAAGCGACCCACATGTGGACCCCGCTTTGACCAGAAACTGTCATTTTTTCCCGTGTGTCCAAATTGGACGAAAGGACAGGCGTTTCTAGCTATTTGATATTTTCTGAGACTGTTAGTGATGTTTATTCCAGCATCCGGAGACTTTCCTTCTGAGGCCATAGTTTCTGACTTCTTGGCATTTGACATCTGGACATTATATTTTGCAGCTCTTGCCAGGCAAGTATACCTTGCCTTGTTGTACTGTTTAAATTCAGTTATTGTTAGTTACATGTTTATTTATTATATAAATGTGCGCGTCCGAGCAGACTCGGGTGCAGTCAGCGAAGGCGTTGACGTTAGGACTTGTGTCTGACCTAGTGTCTAGTAGACCCACCTAAAGTTGTGGAGTTATTGGTATGACTCCCCAGGCCTTGACACGTATCATTACACGTCACAGTGAGTTCATGTAGGGACGCGTGCCTCATGCACGACTGGCCATCAGTGTGAGCAACACGTGTAGCGGTATGTAGCTTAGTTGTTTATTTCATAGAGACTTGCATCATAGTATGAGATGTCCACATCGTTTTTACGATTTGTACATCTACATTGGGCGGGAAAGACATCTAGTAGGCGTATGGGACACCCCCCTGATATATACTCAAGTTACCATGCTCTTCGGAGATGGGGATTACGGTATATATAGCGAGTTACCATACTCTTCGGAGATGGGGTATTCCTGTTACCATGCTTCTCGGAGATGGGGTATTGGTTTTTCTTGTTCCCGTTACCATGCTCCGAGGAGGATGGGGTATTCCTGTTACCCGTGCGTCCGGGGGCATATGACACATATACTAGCCAGTCCCGACGATTGGTGAATTACGTCAGCATATGTCAGGCCTACACATCCCCATACGTACTACAAGGTCTTTACTTGCATTCACTAGATGGTTAGCACACCCCATTTATTTGTACAGTATTTACATTATGGCATGCTTTTATGTATCTTGTTATGTCCCTCTGAGTACCTGGTCCCTTTCCAGATATAGATGTTCCTGAGTATTCGTGGGAGCGCAGATCCGGACAGGCTACTTATATTCCGAGGAAGTCTTCTCTTCGAGTCTCGTGATTGTCAGATGTTGTTCTTATATGGTATGTATCTGGTTCCTTTTTATATTCTATTTCGGCAGTAGATTTGTTTCCATCCGACTGTCATTCTTTAGATACTATTTATTGATATCTAGTTACCTGGTTATTGGTTATTCATGTTTATGTGATTTCTGTGGATGAGATTTAGATATTACCCTATGAATTGTGATTAGTTATACCACTGGTGAATTATTGTTCATTATACAGCGTACGCTCGTATATATGGTTTCCATATATTGGAGTTGCCATATATACAGGCGGCTGGCATACTTACGTGTCCTAGTCCTACGTATTTTGGGACTGGGGCGTGACACTAGTAGCTATGTAGTTATGCTCATGCATTAAGTTTTACATTGATGCTATCTTATTTTTCCACATACTGATAGTTTAATCTTTCATGTTTCATCTATCATTTGATTGTTTCATGTCTCTATCAACAAGCACACCTCAAATATGCAGCAAGTCTAGTTGGTTACTTGGTTTGTCCTAAAATTTTCATCATCAGGGATTCAGGCATTCATCATAAGTTATATATTGTACTTGCCAGTATGTTTTGCTTCTTTCTGAGTCCTGACTGTTCATGCTTGTTAAAGATTGATAGTAGCCCATAAATCTAAAAGGCTACTGTGGCTACTGTGAATGCAGGAAAATCTATACTAGCTATGTAGTTATGCTCATGCATTTAGTTTTACATTGATGCTATCTTATTTTTCCACATACTGATAGTTTAATGTTTAATGTTTCATGTATCATTTGATTGTTTCATGTCTCTATCAACAAGCACACCTCAAGTATGGAGCAAGTCTAGTATGGCAATTTGCAAAGAAAGTCTAAGCTTAACAAATCTGGAGCAATATAGGCAAAGGAGTGGGCTACACCATTTGTAATGTTTGGCAAGGAATGTCTTAACAAATCTGGAGCCGTGTATAACTGTATATAATGGCCCATTTATATTGTTGTGAGTCTTGTGACTTGTTTGCATAATTAAGAAACTTGAGTATAAGAAGAAAGAAAGCTGTGTAATGTGTATATATTGCTGTGTATAACTGTATATAATGGTCCATTTATATTGCTGTGAGTCTTGTGACTTGTTTGCATAATTAAGAAACTTGAGTATAAGAAGGAAGAAAGCTGTGTAATGTGTATATATTGTTGTGACTATTCTAAGAAAGTTGTGTATATATTGTGTATGAATTTTTATGAAATTTTTGACAAGTGTTTGGTCCAGGCCCAGTAACAAAAAACGGCCCAGTAACAAAAAATGGCCCAACTATCCGGCCCACTATAAAAAATGGTCCAACCGAATAAACTGATTAAGCCGAATAAACCGATTAAAAAATCTCGGTTCGGTTATATTCGGTTTCTCCAAAATTCGGTTCGGTTTTGGTTTAATTTTTAAAACTTTCTGTTTAATCGGTTTTCCAAAATTCGGTTCGGTGGAAACCGATTAAACCGATTACTCACCCCTAATGGAGAAAACCTATCTACACAAATAATGTATACTTAAGGTACCCATATGCAAATATAACCAAATCCAAATCATAGAGAATTGCTCCAAGCCAGCCTATATAAATAAATAACCCACTCTCGCCCTTCTTGAAAACCCATTCCTAATACCTCCAAAAATTTCAATTCCTTCTCCCCTCCAAAAAACCCTCCTCCTCCCCAATGCACCCACCCTCCGCCGCCGGATCCGCCTCCGTCTCCGGCGGCTCCTCCCTCCCCTCCGCCGGCCAGGACGCCCGCAAGCCCCGCGTGGCGTACTTCTACGACCCCTCCATCGGCAACTACTACTACGGCCGGGGCCACCCCATGCGGCCCCACCTTATCCGCGTCGCCCACGCCCTCGTCGCCGCCTACTCCCTCACCGGCGGCATGGACGTCCGCCAACCCGCCCCCGCCGCCGCCGCCGCCATCGGCGCCTTCCACTCCGACGACTACGTCGAGTTCCTCTCCTCCGTCGCCCCCTTCCTCCTCGAGCAAGAAGGGGTCCGGCACTTTAAACGCTTCAACCTCCGCGAGGACTGCCCCATCTTCCCGGGCCTCTTCGAGTACTGCCAGGCCTCCGCCGGGGGCTCCATCGGCGCGGCCTTCAGCATCAACTGTGCCGAGGCCGACATCGCCGTCAACTGGGCCGGCGGGCTGCACCACGCCAGGAAGTGCGAGGCGTCCGGGTTCTGCTACATATTTCCTGAATCCCTCTACTATAAGAGCAATATCTCCAATTCGATCCATGTTTTCTGGTTTGAATAAGTAGCAATAAGAACATTAGGCGGCATATTTGCCATAAGCTTTTGCTATAAAGATTTTGAAATTACTGAATTTTTTTTAAGGAATGTTTGGTTATATATATATATATATATATATATATATATATATATATATATAACCAAATGTTTGGTTATATATATGAAACTTTTGGTAATTAATACCAACCTCAGGCCTGAAGGCCTACAAATCCAGCCTGAAGGTCTACAAATTCTGTCCGAATGCTACATCTGCCATGTCCCGATCTTCCGCAGGATTGGCTGTCCCCGTTAGGCGCAAATTATCGTGTCAGCGTTCCGCAGGACGCTCGTTCCCATCAGGACGTGATGTCGCGCGAGCACAAGCTACGTCCGCTCAAGACCATGATCCGAACAGGCGGAGAAATAGCTAAACCACAGAGTCGCACAAATAGTCTTTAATGCAGCAAAAATTTGAACTACACGAGTAAACGGCCGTTTTGATAACTAGTTCACCAAGTCGATATAGCGGAAGCATAGAATAAACACAAGTATGATACATAAACAAGTTCTTTATTGATAATGAATAAGGTTACAAGGAGCGCTAGGCCGATTTTACAAGTCGCTCAAGCGCGCTCTCTCACTAACAATAAAGATGTGCCAAGCGGCTTACAACTTGTGATGATACATAGGCGATATTCCAACATTATGTCTTGTATATGTGCTTCAGCTCCGGACGCAACACTCAAAGTCTCCAGAGCGATCTCCACGCCTTAGCGCACACAAGGGAATACTCCGCACTGAACGAGGTTCTCCCGCACCCTGTAAGCAATCTGGTGGGTTATCAGTACATGAATGCACTGGTGGGGAGGCTTCGACCGCTCGACAAATCCAAACACGTTATATAGATTCCGTGCACCATCTATTAAGTTATCTTTCTAGTCTTGCTTTATGATCAGTTTCATGGCAATGATGTAAAGCCTAACTCGTGTGGCAGTGTGCCGTGCGATATAATAGAAACGCGACAAAACTTACCAACTTACCATAGTTCCTTCCCTGTCCAATGATACAACCGAGTTAACCAATCATGAATATGTATATAATGACTTAGAACTTGCAGAAGGAAAACACAAGTGTCTCGAGCATGTTTCTGATTCAGGTAAACTATATACTCAGATATGTGATACTCAAGTTACTTTGTTACTTCGATTGTTCAAACACATGATACTCGGTCCGTTCAAATGTGTTATATTCACATATGTTCAATGCAAATGACTCGCACGCGGATTGTCGCAACCGAGCCAACTTAATCTATATGAAGGTCACTGGTATATCCATAAATGACTTAGTCTCTCTCAGGACTGAGACTTCCATTGAGATAGATGGGTATACCAAGTGTACGATGCCATACCTTGGGCTCTCTACCGATATTTGCTTCGCCCCAACCTGGCGGAGCATTCTATAGCCGTTTGGTCACGCAAATACCCTATGATTCCTCCTAGGCCGGCACGATCCCGGTGCCCCGGTGATTCGTCCGAGGAATCCACATACCTCGTGCACAAGTTGTCTGCGACCATTTATGATTCTTTTCTTTATCTTTATCTTATCTTTCTCTTTTTTCTTTTTCTTTTTCTCTCTTTTTCTTTCTCTTTCTTTTATCTGTGCAACGATGATGGTTGTAGACGCGCTAGACTATTACCCGCTATAAGCCATCCTAAGCGATTCTTGGATTATTGACTGGGTTGGCGGCGCTCCATGCAGCGCGGGTAACGAGCCCCGCTACACGTCTCCGACATACCCATCTATAATCAAACTTCACTCTCATTCTTGCTTATTAATTCTTCATCTTTTCAATCTTACATTATGCGGTTCCCGGTACGAGAAACCGCCTTGGCGAGAGTTTCCATGTTTCGATTACTTGGCTCGGAAACGACTATTTTGATAGTCTTCCTGCCTCCAGTGAGTGAATTATAATTGAGTGAGGTGTACAATTTGTGGGATGAATCCATTTGACAAGCATTAAAACGAGGCGAGCGAGTACTAGTTAGCACGTAAAGCAGGCAAGCATTGCATAAGTATGAAACATAAGCATTTTAAGAATCGTGCGGCATACTCTATTAGAAACATCAGTCGTTACACTAGCACGGTCTAAGGGCAAATGCGAGGAACCATATATATAATCCAAGTTTCATTTTCATGTTGTACACAAGCAATACAAGATGGAATTATTCCCTTAGTTAGGTGCATTATATTATTTATTAGCATGCAAGGGTGATTCACCTAGTGACTAGCATGTATCGTCCATATTTTATGGTGTGCAGGCTAAGCAAAGATAGGTTCATCGTAGCCACCCACCTTAGCGGTGATTCGGGGCGGCTGAGCGATACTCCGAACGTGTCTTTGAAAGTCTAAGTCCGAACTCCTGAAGGGCCAAGTCATAATCCTTTGCCACAAGCGAGTCTTTTCGTAGAGCAAGGCGGGTCAGATCGTTACACTTGTGCCGTTTGAATCGGCTATCCGCATTAATGCGGAGCGGGTCGTTACATTATACACCACTCAGAACAAGTCTCGTCCTCGAGACTTCCTGAGCGCAAACCGTTCTATCGCACACTATCGAATTTTCTCAAGCATTTCACTTCTTATCCTTAGACCCGTTCGAACAAAACTCCCTAATTGTTTTCCTCATTTCGTGTCGCATACGTGCTTAGTCAGTTCCAATGAATGACTCTATCATTCAATTCAAGTTCTGACTCGGTCTCTAGTGCGTCTTAGCGTGAACCATATTTCGTTTAACGCGGGGTACCCTATAATCACCGCACATGAAGGTCTTTTTCTAGTGCCAACTTATCCAAATTGCTATACTCGTCCATGCGAATTTAACATATTCACTTGCACTAGCATTCGAGATTAACATATCGCGAGTCTGGATCGTGCACACGGTCAAGGCGTCCCTCAAACATATGCATGTCAACCAACTTAGCAATAGTGAAGTCTTTGCACTCGAGTTCAACATATCACTGAGTCTTGGATCGTGCACACGTTCAAGGCGTCTCTCAAACATATGTATTCAACCAAATTTAGCGATAGTGAATTCGGACAAGCTACTCGCAAAAATCTTAAGGGTTCTCGTCTTATGAATCACAATGATACCTCCAACGTGGTCAATCAAAATTCAAGTTATTTCCAATCCCACTCAAACCAAGTATTGCACTACTGTTAAGCACGATATATCCGATCAACCGACTAGCATCCAAGTCTTATTATCTATTCCGTTCATGTTAAACACAATGTACACTTATCATCCCAAGCCTAACTCTAAGTCTTGCTGCTCCAGTTCTATGGCTTGCTCAAGCAACACTCTAAAGTTGGTCACACAAGTTCTTTCACTCGGTATATGGTCGTCTGCCTAACCGCTAGGTCGGCTCACAAGATCATAGGTACATTTCAAGTTCACGGTTCTTCATCGTGCAAATTCATTGCACGATACTCGCCCTAATTCCTAAGGTCAAACCATTGTTCTTTCGTACGGGACATTCTACCCAAGTTTGTTTTATTCAGATTTTTAAACATCGAGCACAGATCATTCTATCCACATTAACACGTTCATTTGCACAGGATTCGGGTCCGTTTAGCAAAACCGTTCCTAAGACACGTTCGTTCAATCAAATCCACGATATATCCACGTCACAGGTCAAGCCCATCAATTCGCATAGTCTATCTAGTCCATTACGTTTGATAGAATTTACCTATCCATTCTTTTCTAAGTCTAGACCACCAAGTCACGATCCTATTCTAAATCTTCGATCGTAATCATAAACTCTAAGTCGTCCAACACGATCTACATATCCGTTCATGTAACCATCACGCTTATCTTACTTCACGTTCTAGACTAACTCCTCCTCAAAACACTTTGATTCATTTGTATCCTGAAACTCGTCTTATCGTGTCGAACCACAAGTCAAGACGATCATTTAATTACCACGCTCCGGTCTCCCGCAAGTTCAATCATCCCCGTTGGACGTGAAATCACCACGCCAATGCTCCCGCGGGATAACCGTCCTAATTCGGACGTGACGCATGTACGAGCATGGAGTTACACTCGTACAAGACAAGAATGTCAAATGTTATGGTTATCATCGAACGAACAGACACCTTATTGTTATACTTTGTTTCATCCAAGTTGTATACTAACCTCTCAAGTCATGTTCATCTAATAACCGTTCATGCCATGATCATAATGCATCTAGCCAATTCGTCCAGCTTCAATGTTACCGTTCGATCAATCCGTAGTTTACTTTTAGCATTTCTCAAACAACTAAGTTCAAATCCGCAAGCCGAAGTCTATCCAATTTTGTTACATTCAATTTCATCGAGTTCGTTTATATAATCTTCGAACATGTTCCCGCGAGTTCGATCATCTCCGTCGGACGTGAAATCACCACGCCAGTGCTCCCGCGGGATAATCGTTCTCATTTAGGCCCGATGTCAAGTGTTACCTTTCGAACTAGATTTTAGATCGTTCGTCCAAGTCAAGATTAAATCCGTTATCGCCTACCTCAATCATTGAACCAAAATTTTCTAACTTGCATCAATCCATGTTATCTTCCAACTTATCGATACCGTATCAAATCTTCCAAATTTGAAACCATAACATTCTTACTCAGGCTAAAATTCTATCGAGCGATATCCTACTCAATCCACATTTTCGATACACGCTATCTTCGATCGCGCTATACTCCGATCGCATCCTAGATTATTCCATCTCAAACTCAAGTTTCAATTCATTTGATTCAATTTGAAATCGCTCGTATGATTTACTAAGTTTTCTCGACCAAGGTATTGATTTCCATTACCTTGAATCCCTATTCGATATAAGCCTTATCACTTGTTCAACACATTCTAATTCGTTTGAATGAAATCTCGTACGATTCCATCGAATTTACTTACTTGTTAGGCGGTATTTATACTAAGGCTTCGCACAATTACGTCGCTTGCTGCTAGACTCGTTTGCTATTCCGAAATCCTCGATTCGCTCGAACATTTCTAAAACGATCAATACACCACTCAGTGTTCGAGCCATATTCTACGAATCACCAAATAGCTTCTTCGTTCATGACTTATCTCATACACCACTCAAGAATCGAGTCACCCAAGTAAATTCTCAATCATGTTCGCATCAATCCATCTAACTCGTTCCTTAGAACTCTTGTGCAATCCCTATGCGTCGCCTCAATAATCTTAATATCTTATACCCCTCTATCGATAGTCCTCTATACAAACTATATTTGAGCCGTAACTTATAGATACGAATAACCGTCTGAATTATATGTCGAAATCCAGGCACGACTCCATAGATTCGCCTTAGCGATAGTCCGATAACGTTTCTATCGATAGCCATTATAAGTCTGACTTATCCTTACCTAAACGATATCCCAATTTCGTTCGCAAACTTGCTCGCACCCATTGGTCTTATCGTGCGATACTCAACACAACTTAGCCAAAGGTTGTGTGCATAGCTAACTGTCCGAACGATATTCTATCACGCACACTAACCCACTTGGTGTTCACGTATAGGTATTCAGGTTCACGTATAATTTGCAGATTCTAACACGAGTCTATTCCCACGAAGTCTGATACAGGTTGGCACAAAGGCCTTCGCATCACAATTTCTTACAAGCAATCATATCATTCATATGCACTTTTAGAAAATATTTAGACTCATTGTATGGAACATCTCGTTGGAATATTGAGAGAGAGCATCTATAACATAACCCACGAACGAGCTTTCGAAACTTAGAAAATCGATAAGAAGTCTAAGGACGTAAAGCGTGCTCTGATACCAATATGTCAGGTCCCGATCTCCCGCAGGATTGGCCGTCCCTGCTGTAACACCCCGTTCTATTCAAGCGGACTGCCGATTCAAACGGCAAAAGTGCAATGTCCCGACTCGTTTTGCTCAAGCGAGAATACTCGTTTGAGGCAAAGGATATCCAGACTTGTCCCTACAGGATTCCGGCTTAGGCTTTCAGAGGCTCGCTTGGCGTATCGCTCAACCGAGACGAATCATCGCTAAGGTGGGTGGCTACGGTGAACTTGTCTTTGCTTAGCCAGCACACTTAAAACCTGGAATGATACATGCTAGTCGCTAGGTGAATCACTCACTGCATGCTAATAAGAATACAACGCACCTAGCTAAGGGAATAATCCCAACTTGTATTGCTTATGCTAGAACATGGAAATAAAATATTGCTTATATTCAGACCCTTGCATGCTACCCTAGATATCCTTATGCGGTTTCACCTCTCGGCTTACCTTCGGGCCCAAGCTAACGTGAATGTTTGTGTTTATACAAATGCATGCTTGTCTGCTTGTATATTGCCTTGTTTTCATCCAAACCCCGGGAGACTACTAAGTAGTCGTTCCGTGCCTGAATAAACCTGCAAGTATCCGGGACCGTTAGGTCGCTAAGGCATCCCCGAACCAGGGGCATGCATCAAGGCAAGTGAATACTGTACTGGGATCACATCAAGTTTACCTTTGAACGAGAATCCTGTCCAAGCTCGTTCATAGCGAAAATTCATGATTGTACTCGTGTTATTGATTGTATTGTGAATGATGTGAAATTGGAAAGCCCCAGAGACCTGCATGTCGCGGACAACTCGGAAACGAGGTACAATTCCACGGACGGTCACCGGGGCACTTGGGCCGATCCGATCCGGATGGAACTCCATTGTTCAGCCTACTGTACTGGACGAGATGGTGTGTAGCGCTCATTGTTCTTTCGCTGCATACCATTCTCTCCACAGTTGAACTCTATTGTATAGTCTACTGTACTGGACGAGATGGCTTGTAGCGCCCATTGTACTTTTCGCTGCAAACCATTCTCGTTTATGACTAATGTCCTTTATGGCTATGCCAGCGATTCATGTTCATATAGATAAGTCATCCTCGCTTAGCGGCTATCCGCTTGCGAGTCATTGCATCGCATCAACGAACAACTGAACACCTGAACGATCTTGCTCGTTTGCATATGCTGTTGCCTTGGTTTTCATTATGAATGCCCCTGAATGTTTATACTTGCCCGTGCTTGAATTAACAATATTTACCTTGGACAGGGAAGGACAAATGGTAAGTTGGTAAGTCTCGTCGTGTTTCCTCTCATGTCGCACGGCGCACTGCCACACGAGTTAGGCTATTCAATGTTTGCATGAAACTGATCCTAAGGCAACTAGAAAGACAACTTAATAGTTGGTGCACGGAACCTATATTACGTGTTTGGATTTGTCGAGCGGGCGAGTAGCCTTCCCACCAGTGCATTCAATGTACTGATAACCCACCAGATCGTTTGCAGGGTGCGGGAGAACCTCGTTCGGTGCGGATGCTCCTTCGTGCGTGCTAAGGCAGGAATTCCCTCTGAAGCCTTGGGGCGCTGCGTCCGGAACTGAAGCACATATACAAGACATAATGTTGTGAACATCATCTGAACATCGCCTGTACAATCATTCCAGAATTGTAGCCACTTGGCACGCTTTATTGTTTCAGAGAGAGGCTTGAGCGACTTGTAATCTCGGCTATACGCCGCCTGTAACACTTGTTTATATCAATAAAATAGTTGCTTTGCTTCAACTTGTGTTATTCAATGCTTCCGCTATATTGTCGACTCAGTGAACTTGTTACCGATCGCCTATGCGTTCATGACTCCGCTGCACTCGGACAATCTGTGCGACTCTGTGGCTTAGAACTCTTACCGCCAGCCAATGAACCACGGCCTTGCACGGACGTGGCTCACGCTCGTGCGGCATCACGCTCAGATGGGTCAAAGTGATCGTTCTGCGGGAGCGCTGGCACGGTGATTCTCGCCTAGCGGGAACGGCCGATTTAGCCTGCGGGAGATCGGGGCGTGACACCTGCTAGGCGCGAATCACCACTCCAGCGTTCCCGCAGGATGCTCGTGCCCATCAGGACGTGATGTCGCGCGAGCACAAGCTACGCCCACGCAAGGCCATGATCCGAACAGACGGAGGAATAGCTAAGCCACAGAGTTGCACAAATAGTCTCTAATGCAGCAGAAATTTGAACGACACGAGTAAACGGCCGTTTCGATAACTAGTTCACCAAGTCGATATAGCGGAAGCTTAGAATAAACACAAGTATGATACATAAACAAGCTCTTTATTGATAATGAATAAGGTTACAAGCGGTGCTAGGTCGAGATTACAAGTCGCTCAAGCGCTCTCTCTCTCTAACAATAAAGGCGTGCCAAGTGACTTACAACTTGGGATGATACATAGACGATGTTCCAACATTATGTCTTGTATATGTACTTCAGCTCCGGACGCAACACTCCAAGGCTCCAGAGTGTACTCCACGCCTTAGCGCGCACGAGGGGATACTCCGCACTGAACGAGGTTCTCCCGCACCCTGCAAACAATCTGGTGGGTTATCAGTACATGAATGCACTGGTGGGGAGGCTTCTCGCCCGCTCGAGAAATCCAAACACGTTATATAGGTTCCGTGCACCATCTATTAAGTTATCTTTCTAGTCTTGCCTTAGGATCAGTTTCATGGCAATGATGTAAAGCCTAACTCGTGTGACAGTGTGTCGTGCGATATAAGAGAAACACGACAAAACTTACCAATTTACCATTGTTCCTTCCCTATCCAATGATACAACCGAGTTAACCAAGCATGGATATTTATATAATGACTTAGAACTTGCATAAGGAAAACACAAGTGTCTCGAGCGTGTTTCAGATTCAGGTGAACGATATACTCAGATATGTGATACTAAAGTTACTTTGTTACTTCGATTGTTCAAACACATGATACTCAGTCCGTTCAAGTGTGTTATATTCAGATATGTTCAATACAAATGACTCGCAAGCGGATTGCCGCAACCGAGCCAACTTAATCTATATGAAGGTCACTGGTATAGCCATAAAGGGCTTAGTCTCCCTCAGGACTGAGACTTCCGTTGAGATAGATGGGTATACCAAGTGTACGATGCCATACCTTGGGCCCTCTACCGATATTTGCGTCGTCCCAACTCGGCGGAGCATCCTATAGCCGTTTGGTCAAGAAGGTTATCAGGAATGACAATCCTAGATATCCTATGTTTTACACTTACTCTTCTAATGGTTAATTTAGTGAAACACTAGGGGAGTGGTTTCTTAGGAACATTGAGATCTTCATTGCTTCTTTTAATAATTTTTTCATAGATTGGAAACAGATATCCCCCAAACAAGATCTATTTAGGAGAACACCTAGAGGAATAATCCTTAGGAAGATGGGAGCTTGATGTCACTTAGTTATTTTCTAGGTATTGTAGCTAAAGAAGGTTATCAGGAATGACAATACTAGATATCCTATTTCTTTTTACCCTCATCTCCTGTTAGGCAATTTAGCGAAACTCTAGGGGAAGGATGTTGCCGCTTTAGTAATTTTTTTTGCCTTTGGAACTAGCTTGATGAGGTTGCAGGGGGCAAGCTCCAGCATTGGTGATGGCAACCCTAGATAACCAGTACTTTACACTAAAGTTGTGAAATTGATGGGTGAACAAAAATTACTCTGCCTATAATAATAGCATATTACATAACCCGAATTATGTATTTCCTGCAGTTGATTTGGTTGTCATGTAAAAGAACCAACGTTTTTTATTGTGAAATCAAGTGCAACTGTTCTCTCAGAATTATCTTATATGTGGTATGGACTATATGGAGTTGTTGCATAGTTCCTCAAGTCACACTTTTATTAAGTGGTAATTACAAATATGTTTTCTACTTTTGTTGAGTTACTTCTATATTCTTTCCTCTGGATTTTAGCTGATTCAATCATTGGGCAGCGTGTGCTCTATGTAGATATAGACGTCCACCATGGAAATGGCGTTGAAGAGGCCTTCTAGGCTTCTACACAACGGACAGAGTCATGACTGTTTCCTTCCATAAATTTGGGAAGTTCTTTCCTGGAACAGGGCATATCAAGGATATTGGCTTCGGTCAATGAAAGTACTATGCCCTGAATGTTCCTTTAGATAGAGGGATGGATGATGATAGCTTTGGAGGGATATTCAGACCTATAATTCAAAAAGTCATGGAGGTATATCAGCCTGATGCAGTAAACTTACATCAAAAAGTCATGGAGGTATATCAGCCTGATGCCCCGAACGAGTAACCAAAGTTTTCGGTAGCCAAAACCGAAAACCGAACCTTGTTTGAAAAACCCAACTGAATTTCTTATATTGGCTCGGTTTTTAGTTTTGGACTGAGATATACTCAGCCATAGTAAACTTACATCAAATCAGATAAGATTTATAGGATTGAATTTGTTCAAATTTTTTTTTTTTTTAGTTTTATAGTTTTTAAAAGCAGATAAGATCTTCTCCAATTTGAGCAATTATCAAACCTACATTAAGTTCATTTGCAAGAATTCTTTGTTTGCTGGGCACACATTCCATCTTGCTGTAACTGGCATGTTTGTTTAATATAAAGCTGTGTCATATGACTCATATGGCCATATTGCAGACTTGCATGATTATGGAGTTATTTTCAAATGAGTTTCATTAATATATGTTGTTATCTCAACATACCTAAGATTTTGGAACTTTGCCTTATATTTTGGGGACTGCGCCATGTCAGACATACACCTGAAACTGGTGTTACGTCTTATTTTTAATAGCAACCATCAATAGCAATGACAAATTACAATTGTCAGAATGAACTGGAAAGACTACCTTTGCCCATTGGTAAGATTTTTCGCTCTTTGGCTGTGCACTAGACATGAAGGCAATTCCCCATAGCATGAATATGTTACACAGACGTGAATATGACATGATGTTACTAGATATTCACATCTGTGTAACATAGGGTGTTACGTCCCTATTATCTTACCCTATGTTACACAAACGTGAATATGACATGATATAATAGGGTATTACGTGAATATGACATGATACACAGACGTGAATATGACATGATATAATAGGGACGTGACGACACAGATACGACACATTATTAAGCTTGTCCTAGTGGTTTTGGAGTGTTTCTGTCAATATATGTCTGATACAACTCAAGACGGCCACGACACTGATTTTTGAGTGTTTGTGCTCCTAGATATTGCCCCTTTGTCTAGACTCTAGACTATAGTCTAGAACTTGGAGGGTGCTCCTTGGTTGCATGAGCTTATAGTAGAGGTGGACAGAAGAAACGGATTCATGTAGTCACCACAAAATTATAGGATAAAGATTTTGTGGTTCTGGTATTAACTTATCTAAATTATTCTTAAGCAGTAAATTTGTTAAAAAAACTATTCAAACATCATAAAGCTTATTCATCTACATTCCATGACTATACGTAATTTATCATCTGATACTCAAAGGCTATAGCCTGTTTTCAATGCTGACGATATCAGCAATAGAACTGTGCATGGTGTAACTTTCATCTTTTAATTTAATTATGGTTTCTCAATTGTATTCAAAGGTTGTAAGGGTAAATTTTTTATAATCAGAGTTTTAACTCTTAAACATATTTTTGCAAAAGATCAATTTAGGGTTTTAAATTACAGCTGCCTTTCCGCCTCTTTCTCTGAAATGGAATGACCTTTTTGCAGGTCCAGTGACAATTGCTGATCGGGATGCAGAGGAATCTATGGTCTCAATCATATTGGAGAATTTTCCTTCTCATGCAATGTAAGTTGTGGTCTTGTATGAATTTTATATGTCTGTGAGGGAAGGGATATAAAGAATGGAGAACAATTTTTGCTGAGTGAGATATTGATGCAGTTTTGGGGAGGAGAATGGATGGAGATGTAAGGAAGATTCTGCTGATTATGTTTGGGTTTTGGATCCAATTGATGGGACAAAAAGCTTCATTACTGGTAGAGTTATCTTCAATTTACTCTTCACATTTTGTTAGTACTTAAAACCATATATTAGGAAAAGAAACAATCTGTGTTTTTTCTTTGATTGTAGGAAAACCTTTGTTTGGTACACTTATTGCGCTTGTACACAAGGGAATACCGGTATGAGTTGCTACAATTTTGCTGCTACATACTTTTGTTAGAATAATGTTGAAAAAGTTTTTTTTTTTGGTGTGTGGAGACAAGAATGTAGCAGAAGTTTGTAGCCGGCAGGACATTTATTGTGCATACAGGCCATTAGTGATATGATTGGCATGAATTATTATGCAAAAAGGTGTGTGTTAATATTACTAATCTAAAAAATTCGTATCAGCGCCAGTTTGGATTGCTGCGCTTGGATTGCAGTGATGTTTTATCAGGAGTCCATTTGGTTCCAAAGGCAAGGACGAGCCAAACAGTTCTCATCCCAGATGGGCGTTTCTTCAAACTTACCATTCATTTTGGGGGCTCAAATGGGCGTTTCCGAAACGCTCACCAAATGAGCGTTCCTGAAATGGGCTTTTGATCAAATGGGATGAAATGTAACTGCAGTCGAAACTAGTCCTCAGGCTCTTCGTAGGCAACGTGTCCACCTAAGCCCCTGGCCTAGAGCCTAGTGGCCTTGCTATGAAATGGAATCCTGGAGCCCAGGAGCCAAGGTGCAAGCCTGGCATCTAGATTATTGTATGGATGTTAGGCTCCTTACTTGGCATTCTCTTGTGGATACTAAGCAAAACTAGGGTTTCTGGGCGAGCCTAGGTGGATATAAACAGGCCTAAGCAGATTTAGGCAGTTGCAGAGTGATTTAAGCAATGTAATAGCATGATTAGCATTCCACAGAAGAACAATACATTTATATGCCATATGGACCAAGTCACCAAATGTAGAAAGACTTTTAGCATTGGCCATACCTACATAGGTTAAATTTGTTTTCTTCATCTACCGACATGTTTACCAGTGAAATTCCATTGTTGAGTTGTTAGCTCATGGCGTGTGCTTAAATATACACAGTTTTGTATAGATTCCCACCCCCCCCACAAAAAAAAAGCACCAGCAATTTTCTTGTGTTTTACTGTAAATAAATTACTTGACATTAGCCTGTCCAGTTCAGTTAGGTGCTTGCCTAGTGCTTAAATGCTACTCAACCCCTGTGCTGCTCAACTTGTGGCTACCTTTTCTAATCCTTAGAATATGTTTTAGCTGTAACAAAATGAAGCTGACAATAGTAGGCAAAAGGTATTGGATTTGCGAAAACAATTGTTTATCATGTAATGCAATGTTCCATGGTTTGCTTGTAAATTTTCAGTAGTTGAGAAATAAATTCTCCAAGGAGTCCTAAATAGTTAAATATCAAAATGGAGCCATTACAAAGACTGATGGTACAAAAAGGGGGAAAATTATTTATGGCAGCTTGAGCTATGAAGCTACCTTCCTAGCCGTAAGCCAGGCCACTATTTTACCTATTTGAGACGCTAGGTTATACTCATCAGAACCCAGCCACTAGACGCGCATAGCAACCAAGCTGGTACCTATAGTGGCTGTGGCCATGCACAGCTGTGTGCACCCTGGGGCATAACTCAGCAACTGCAGTGGTTGGCTACTGAAGTCTGCCCTCTGGACGTCTAGCACAGGTGTCTAACTGGGGGTTCCTAGATGATACCTAGGGGTCCTTACTGTAATTATTCTATGGTATAGGCATGGATGGACTTTGTCAAGAAAAGACAAACCTAACGTATCTAGTTTTACATGGTAGTCCATAGTCCTCAAGAGGGGTGATGGAGCATGGCCTCTTTTTCTTACAAACTCTTCATCCGTGGCTTTGATGCTATAGTCCTCAATAGATATGAGACTTTTACATGCTATTTCAGGGGCATGGCGTCCTTTTTCTCTGTGCACTATGATGTATCTATTTACTCACAACACGAAGGAAAAATGAGATGCCTCATTAAAATTAAGGGTGAAGCCTCAACAAACTAATGCTTCTTGTTGAAATTAGTTGATGATTTTATTGATTGTCTCATTGGCATTATATAGCCTTACAGTCATTAATACAATGATCTCAATCATTATGACAATAATCTCATAATGGAATATCCTGTGACATATTCTGGCATCCCAAATATGTCCTCAGGATATTCCCATGTGCTTATACTATACTTAAATATGACACCCAACATACCATATCAACACTCCCCCTCAAGATGGGTGAAAGATATTCACTAAGCCCATCTTGTCACATCCTCTAATCATGCTCACTGAGGCGAGTCCCTTGGTTAGTCCATCTGCTACTTGATCCCTTGTTGGAACATGGCCAAGCTCCAGTAATCCACTATCCAACTTCTCTTTGATGAAGAATCTATCAATCTCGATGTGTTTGGTCCTGTCATGCTGTACTGGATTGTTGGCGATACTAATAGCTGACTGATTGTCACACCACAACTTCATCTTGGCTCCTTGATCCAGCTTCAGCTCCACCAGCATATTCTTCAACCATAGCAGCTCTGCAACTCCCAAGGCCATAGCTCTGTACTCTGCTTCAGCTGTCGATCTGGCCACCACAGACTGCTTCTTACTCCTCCAGGAGACCAAGTTACCTCCTACAAATATGCAATATCCTGAGGTAGACCTCCTGTCATCAGCACAACTAGCCCAGTCAGAATCACAGTAGCCCTCGATGCTCACGTGATTGTTCTTCCTGAATATTAGTCCCTTCCCGGGAGCACCTTTCAGGTACCTCAGAATCTGGTACACTGCATCCATATGACCCTTCCGTGGGTTATGCATGTAGCGGCTCACCACACTTACTGCAAAGCAGATATCAGGACGTGTGTGGCTCAAATAGATCAACTTGCCAACCAGTCTCTGGTATCTGTCCCGATCAACTGGTTCTCCAGCCTCAGCATCAATCTTGAACCTCTGATCTATTGGTGTCGCTGCAGGTTTGCACCCCAACATCCCAGTTTCTGTGAGAAGGTCCAGTGCATACTTCCTTTGAGAGAGAACAATCCCCTCTGCTTCTCGAGCAATCTCAATCCCAAGGAAGTACCGAAGAAGGCCGAGATCCTTCATCTCGAATTCCTTGCCAAGCTTTCCTTTGAGTTGGGCGATCTCCTGCTCATCATCTCCTGTGATAATCATATCGTCCACATACACCGCAAGCATGGTGATGTGGCCTCCACTCCGACGGAAGAACACAGTATGATCCGCATTGATCTGCTGATATCCCATCCCTATCATCGCTCTTCTGAATCTGTCAAACCACGCTCGAGGAGACTGCTTCAGTCCATAGATGGACTTCTTCAACCTGCAGACCTTGCCTACTGTCTGATTGGTGCCAAATCCTGGTGGTATCTCCATGTACACCTCCTCCACTAGATCTCCGTGAAGAAACGCATTCTTCACATCCAGTTGGTGTAGCTTCCATCCACCATTCGCTGCCAGAGAAATCAGAGTCCTGACAGTGCTCATCTTTGCAACTGGTGCAAAGGTCTCGTCATAGTCGATACCGTACGTCTGACTGTATCCTTTGGCTACTAGTCGAGCTTTGTAGCGCTCAACCTGTCCATCTGGGTTCTGCTTCACGGTAAAGACCCACTTGCATCCAACTGCTCTCTTCCCCTCTGGCAATCTCACAAGCTCCCAAGTGTGGTTCTTCTCCAGAGCTCCCAACTCCTCGTGCATTGCCGCTTTCCACTTTGGATCGTTCTTGGCAACCTGCCAATTGTTAGGTACAGTAATACTATCCAAAGATGCTATAAATGCTCCATGAGAAGAAGAGATATGGTCATAAGAAACAAACTGAGCAATATCCCAACCATATCTGTTTGGAGGATTTCCTGCATTGCTGCGAGTGGTCCTCCGTACAGATAGTGGTGTGGGAGGAGTAGAAGTAGGAGGAATGATATTTTGTGAAGGAGGGGGTATCACCTGAAGGGGGGTTGGTGTCGGTGCCTCAGGAGTTGGGACGAACGCAGGCAAAGGACTTGGCACTGGCACTGTCGGTACTGGTCCTGCAGTTTGCTTCTCTCTCCTGCTGTAGGTAAGTAACTCTCCCTGAGCCGTAGGCCTAACACCTTCACCTTCTTGTCCCTTCTCCGTGCCTCCATGCCAAACTTCTAAATCGGTTACCACAAAGTTCTCCATCTCCCCCTCTCGCCTAATACTGGCAGTATTAGGCGTGTTGTGTGAAGTTCCGTCCTGGTGGTAGTATGGCTCATGCTCCCGAAAGTGGACATCCATACTGACAAACTTCTTCTTCTCTACTGGACTCCAGCACACATACCCCTTCTGGGTCGCCGAGTAGCCTACGAAGATGCATTTGACCGCTCTAGGGTCAAGTTTTCCAACTGATGGCCTGTTGTCCTTCACAAAACACACACACCCAAACACCTTCAGTGGGAGTATCCCACTATTATTGCCTTGCAATACCTCACATGGGGACTTCCATCCGAGGACCTTCGAGGGCATCCTGTTGATGAGTTGAGCTGCTGTCAACACTGCATGCCCCCACAGACTCTGTGGGACATTCATGTCGATCATCATACTTCTTGCGACCTCCAGAAGGTGTCTGTTTTTCCTTTCTGCAACTCCATTTTGTGCTGGTGTGTATGCACAGGTGGTCTGATGCTGTATTCCGTGTGCTGACAAGTATTCTGCAAGCGTCCTGTTGGTATACTCCGTTCCATTGTCAGACCTCAGTACCTTCACAACTGCTTTGTACTGAGTCTGGACATGCTTATGGAAATCCCGAAAACAAGCAGGTACATCATTCTTATTTTTCATCAAATATAACCAGGTAACACGAGAGGCACACTCAATGAAAGAAACAAAGTACTTATAACCATTCATAGTGTTAGTAGCACATGGACCCCAGGCATCAGAATGTACTACCTCAAAAGCAAAAGTGCTCCTATGACCCGTGCCAACATATGAGCTCCTAGTAAGTTTTCCTAACTCGCACGCATCACATACTAATTTCTTTTTTTTTGTTTTTGCATAAATCTCTGGATATAACTTACTTAGAGTATCAAAGGAAGAATGTCCCATCCTCCGATGATGGAGCATCAAGGTATCCTCAGTCCTCTGCTGCAGTCCTTCCATGCCAGCCTTCTCTGCCATAGATACCAATGCTGAGTCCAGTCCTTCTCGATCTAGGTACCACAGTCCCTCATGCCAAGTGCCAGTCCCAAGTCTTCGTCCTGTCCCTTTCTCCTGGAAGGTCACCTTAGGAATATCAAAAGAAACAATGCATTTAAGTTGGAGGATTATAGAACTAATGGACAAGAGACTGACTGGAAAGGATGGAGCATGTAAAACATTGGATAATCTTACTGAACCTGTACAATTAACAGTACCCTTACCGACCACTGGCTGGAAAGTGCCATCAGCTGTCTGAATGCTGTCTGCTGATGCTAGGTGAGTGTAGGAAGAAAACTCACTAGCATTCCCAGTCACATGTCGAGATGCTCCCGAGTCGATAATCCAGTCTGATGATTTAAGGGAAGAGATAGACGCAAGGGCAAGTGATTCGTCAGTACCTTCTGATGGATGGGCATATATGGCAGCGTTGCCCCTAACAAAGAATGAGGTGGACGCCTCCTCTGTTCTACTCCTCATGTCTCCCAGTGCCTGGTCCTCCACAGTAATGGTGCCATCAGCTTCTCCGTTCCCTTCTGATATCAGGAGGTTTGCTCGATAACCTCCTCGGCCGCCTCGTCTACCCCCTCGACCACGACCACGTCCTCCATTATATCCTCGTCCGCCGAACGGTCCTCGTGCACCACCTGAGTCTCCCTCCCTAGGTGGTTTGGTACAAGCATATCGATGATGACCCATCTCCCCACAGTTGTAGCACTGCCGGTTATCCTGCCAGGGTTCTCCCTTAGATCGTGTATTACCTGAGCTGGTGATCTCTAGTGCTGACTTTGCTTCGGGGGGACCACATGTCCCTGCTTGCAGCCTGATGCGTGTCTCCTCCTGGATCATGGCTGAGATAGCCTCCTCAAGGCTAGGGATCTTTGGTTGGGCTAGAAGTAGGGCCGTCCTCTGTGCGAAAGCTGCAGTCAGCCCTTTGAGAAACTTCATCGTCCTCTCCTGCAGACACACCTGTCTCTCCTTACACTTAGGGTCCCCGCAGCTCGCCCGATCTGAGGAGTGATCATAATCCAACCACAGACGCTCCAACTCCGTGGCATACTCCTGCACCGTCTTCTCTCCCTGTACGGTGTCATCAATCTCCCCCTTTATCTGGAAGACCCGTAAGTTGTTCCCCACACCATCATAGGTCCTTCTCAACTTCTCCCACACATCTTTCACCATCTCAATACCGTCTACTGTGGCGGCAATAGACTGGACTAAGGAGTTGAGAAGCCAGATGTAGATCACCATATGAGTGGACTTCCACTCATCGCGTCCTGTCGAGCCCTCGTCCGGCTCTGTCGTCTCGCCCGTCAGGAACCCCTCCATGTTTTTTCCTGCGAGGGTTCTTCTCACCCGCCGTGACCAACTCAGATAGGTGGCTGGTCCATCTAATTTCAGATCGATGGAGGGAAGCTTCAACTCCGGCGACGTTCGTGTCGTGTTCTTACCAGCCGATATCGTCAACAACTTCATCAACGTCGCCACCTCTGCAGAATCTAGCTTCTTGATGATCTCCTCCATCGATGCTTCGTCTATCCAATCACGTCACGTCCGCTCCACGACTCACGCTCGTCCTCGTCGTCCGCTCCTAGATCCGAACATGTCCCCCCTTTTTCCAGATCTAGGCATCCCTATTAGGCGATGTCTAGTGCTGGTGTGGAGGAGGCGGCAGCACGCATGTCACAGCCGCCGTCGCAGCAGCAGCAGTCGCAGCAGCCGTGAAGATTTTTTTTTTTTTTTTTTTTTTTTTTTTTTTGAAGGGAGGGGGGTAGACGAGGCGGGAAGGGAGGGGGGCGTGGAAGAGTTCGGTGGAGGAGATCTAGAAAATCCTCCTGTGGGTTTGTGGAAGCTTGGTGACGGCTAGGGTTTGTGGAAACTTGGCTCTGATACCATGTTGAAATTAGTTGATGATTTTATTGATTGTCTCATTGGCATTATATAGCCTTACAGTCATTAATACAATGATCTCAATCATTATGACAATAATCTCATAATGGAATATCCTGTGACATATTCTGGCATCCCAAATATGTCCTCAGGATATTCCCATGTGCTTATACTATACTTAAATATGACACCCAACATACCATATCAACACTTCTTAATTCTTGCCTCATCAATTTTGAAGACATCATTAGAACTAGTGTAGATACTTGGTCTGGAATACTTTCCTCATGCTGTCTTATTTTGACCCAAAGATATTCTACATAAGAGCAAATCAATAGGATAATTTGTTTATGTGATACCTGCTGTATCAGACTTTGTTCCATCGTCAAACTTCACTGGCTTATAGATATTCTAATACTTTTGTGTTTCCTATCATGCATTTACATTCTGTATTCTATAATATCAAATTAATTGCCAAAGATGATGGCTGGTTTCCTTTTGCATATTGAACTTGTTTACAACTTGGCCTCTTCTCCCTTTCAGATTGTTGGTGTTATTGACCAGCCCGTTCTAAGAGAAAGATGGATTGGGATGAATGGAAGAAGAACTACATTGAATGGACGAGAAATTTCTACACGGCCCTGTGAAAAACTTTCGCAGGCCTACTTGTATGCATAACTATAAATTGTTAGATAGTCTGAATTTTTATTAATGGCTGTTAACCCTTGTAAGGCAGTTAAATTAGTGGGCATCACGATAACCTATTCATCACAAGCTTGTTACAAGGTCTGATTGCAACTTGATTGTAAAAATATGTTTTCAGGTACACTACAAGTCCACATCTCTTCAGTGCGGATGCCGAAGAGGCTTTTAGTCGTGTAAGAAATAAGGTTAGTGCAACAACAGAAGTTAGTTTCTGTATGTGCTAATGCAATATACAAAAATCTTTTGGGAACAAATCATGAAGTCATGCTTTGGCAGATCTACACATTCTCCACATCCTTCCACTACAAAAAAGAGAATTTAATCAAGCAATGAACTGTTTAAATATCTGCTGCATTGCACATGCTTACTTTTTGTATTTTCCTCCTATGCAAGGTGAAAGTACCATTATATGGGTGTGACTGTTATGCTTATGCCCTCCTGGCATCTGGATTTGTTGATCTTGTTATTGAATCTGGTCTTAAGGTAGTTTTTTATGTTCTTTCAGGCCACCCTTTTATTGCATCAGAACACATGTATGGTTTCATTTCATTTAGTAGCTTACTAATTGTTTCATAACATATTGCTCGTGTTATCAAGTGATTTATCTCCTATTGCATAAGTTACTTGGGCAATGCTACAGGTATATTTGTCCAATATGTAGCTTATTTCGCTTAACATCTATACCAAAAACCGAAAAAGCTCAAGCAGCATAGCACTAGTTGTTTCATAACATATTGCTCGTATTATTCATGTGATTTATCTCCTATTGCGTAAGTTAATAGGGCTATGCTGCAGGTATATTTCTCCGGTATGTGACTTATTGCTCTTAACATCTATACCAAAAACCGAAAAAGCTTAGGAAGCATACCTTTGCCAGACTCGCTATCTTTTGCTTCTAGTCTTGGTACTTTTACGAGAGTTATGCGTGGATGGGTCTTGGTACTGCTTACAAGTGTTATGCATGGATGGGCCTTGCCTCGCTAGTCAATATCAATCTACCAGTTTATCCTTCTGTCTTTACAATTTCATATTATTTGACTTATTTCCTCACTCAAGAGCCAACCTGCACAACCCTTCCTCAACCACCTCTCCCAGCATCACCCTTCTCTTTGAAGATGATTATGATCTGTTATGTGATGGGCAATATTGTTCATTCTGAAGCTATTATAAATAATTAACATATGATTTCTTTTGGTACTATTAGGAGTAACTGATTAATAATTTTGCAGTATCTATTACTTAATCAAGGCTGAATCATGACATTTGCATCAGTTGAGCAACTTGATTATATCCTATGGACAGAGATGTATTAAAACACTATAGTTTCTTTTCCCTCTTGATAACTGATTAATAATTCTTATGCTACTAACGTTTATTTCTATCAATGTACGAGGTGATGGTCTTTCCTGTTAGCAGCAATTGCCATTCAACCCCGAGTGCGCGATACCTGTCAATTTTTTTATCTCTACTATTTATAAATAGGCTTGAAAACGGTTCAAAATGAGCCGTCTAAGCTATATGTATATCCTCACATAATTAAAAAAAAATTGTAAGTAATTATTTGACTACATAATATTATCTAACTATAGCCAACACATCTAACTCATGTGGTTAAAGAGGGTGGCATTCTTCTCGACTGGGTCGGTTTGTTCCCACGGAACAACGATATCTATAGCAAATTCTAATTTAAATTATTTTCAATAATTTTTTTACGTGCATTGTACGCACGTGCACGTTAATAGTAAGTATAAGGTTATGGATATGATTGGTTCTAGCTAACTTACAACAATTATATTTGCTCTCTTTCAAAAGCCGTATGATTTCCTTTCGTTGGTGCCGGTGATAGAAGGGGCTGGCGGATCAATTACCGACTAGAAAGGAAATAAGCTTCACTGGGAGGCTTCTGCTGCTTCACATGCAACAAGTAAGGGCTTCTCAACTATAGCTAAGTTTTCTTAATGTGCTTAAGATGATTTATTGATTTTTCATAAGCTCTAAATCCAATATAAATATATTGGTATATTTACCATAATCATTGTGCAAACAATTTATTCATATGTTCCTCTATGAAACATTTTCAGGTTTTAATGTGGCTGCTGCTGGAGATCCTCAGCTGCACGAGCAGACCTTGGAGGTGCTACAATGGGACTAAGCGAAGGCTATGTTGGTTTTTGTTTGCTTTTCTTGCAAAAGCTCAAGTCCCATTCCTTTCTTTAGTCCCACATCGGATGCACCAAAGCCCCTTTGTGTACATATATTACTTTCTCTTCTTTGCTCTATTAAGTTGTTGTGTGGGGAACCCCTTGGGCCACATGCACGCGCCGCCGCCGCCGCCCGGCCCGGCTCGGCTCGGTTCGGCGCGCGTAACGGGTGCGGGTACGCGCCCATATCTGCGGGCGCCGAATGCCGATCCGATTTCCTCTTCGGGTTCGGGCTGGGACCCTAAAAATCTTTTTGCTCCGTTTCTCTTTCTTTCATTTATTTTTCCTAACGTTAGAAAATTAATTTCTGAACGTTACAAAATGATTCTGAACTGGTTTTGTGTCCAGATTCACTATTTTAATATTGTGTAACGTCTGAATTAATATGAGAATTAATTCAGACCGTTACAATTTTGTATTATATATTTGTGCTGATTTCTTTGAGAAACCATTGGAAAAGATTTCGTACTCCAAACCTCTGTCAATATTCTATTCAATTTTCGTTGTCTCCGAGCTCTGGGCAGAGCTAAGTTCTGGTCGTTCTCTCCAAGTCGTGTGCGGCAACGAGATACCGGTAGTGCGGGGTTTTACCACTAGGAGCTTCGGGTACGTCTGCACACAGATCCCGAATAAACTCTTAGGGCAGTGCTTCGTGCACGACTTCCCCAGAGGCCGGTAACATCTAATTTTATTTTTTTTATTCTGAAATTTTCAATAATAAAAGACAACAAAAATTCTAACAATCTAAGAGTTTATTCCTTTGGCTACTATGTCTCTGTTGGTGTAGTAAAGATTCCATCTTTTTATATTATTTTGGCATGCTTAATTCGAAGAAAGTTGCATTCTTTTGCTACTGTGAAGTATGTAATGTTATAAAATTGATTCCTTTCTAATTGATTTTGTTTTCCAAACCACTTCTATTCACTAGTTAGTACTGAATATACCTGCTGTATATTAAATTTGTTCGTGGTAAGGAAAACAAACCACTTCTATTCACTATTCTTACTGTGTAAGGAAATATAAAACTGTTGTGATTTGTTACTGTTGAAAGCAAATAGTTACTGTTGAAAAATTCAATACTTTTTTGTTAGAATTTTCTATATTAAAATTGTTCAAATAGTTTGTTCTATAGCAATTAGAAAGGAATCTAGATCTCAAAAGTTAATACTGTTTCGTTTCTACAAGATTAACTGTTAATTTCGTTTCTATAGCAATTTGTTCACAACTTGTTCTATAGCAAATTAAAGTTCACAATAGTTACTGTAGAAATTCAAGTTAACAGTAGAATTTTTTTATAAATTTGTTCTATAGCAATTTAAGTTAATACTGTTTCTGTTTTCACTGAAGTAAAATAAAACTGGTTGTTAAATTGCTACTTGCTACTTGTTGTGGATTATCAATACTTGTTAACAAGTTTTGTAGTTAACAATTTATGCTGTAACCAAACTATTATTTTATTACTGTAGCAAATTTGTTACTTATAAAACTTGCAATCTAAGTAGCACTACTCATTTGGTACTTACCATTGCTCATTTGTTCTGTTGATTAGCATTACTTATTAGTTGCTGGATGCTGGAGCAAATTCTTTTGCTTAATTACTGTTAATACAATTTGCTTAATTTTTAATCACTTAGTTTTTGAAACCAATCTAGGACCAAAAAGAAAATAGTTTAGTAAAAGGAAATTGCAAATAAAATCTTGAATCTAAAGTTTCAAAGTAGAGACAAACTCGGGCACAAGCCGAAAGGGTCCTTCTGTCAACCGGGTGTAAACAACCCTAAGCGACACGGTACTTAAGAGTCTTCGGACCACCGCTAGCTGGGAACCGGCCCCTACAGCTAACCTGAGTTGATCAACACTTGAAAAACTAAAGATTTTAAGATTGATTAGCAAAGACCACCTAAACTATTATCCTAGACATTGTTATTAAATAAATTTATATTTTTCAGACTGCAATCATGACTGGTAAGGAGGAATCTTCTACTGCAAAACCTGCTAAGTTTGATGGTTCATATTTCAAGAGATGGCAGAGCCAAATGAAATTTTGGCTCACAACATTAGGACTTATTTCTGCCATTGATGGGTCCACACCCATCACAAACGATTCTGATGATACTGAGTCTGACGTAGCAGTGTCCACCTCATCGAAACCTAAAACCCCAAAAGAGATAGACTTCCATTGTTTTCATAGAATTCTAAGCGCATTATCTGAATCCTTGTATGATATATTTTTTGAATACAAGAGCGCTAAAGAACTGTGGAAAGCCTTGGAAGATGAATACGGCTGTGATGATGCCGGAATAGAAAGGTTTAATTCTTCAACCTTTAATAGGTATTTCATGGTAGATGACAAACCAATGAATGACCAGCTCCATGAATTCCAAGAATACCTTAGACATATTCAAGCCAAAGGGACATCTTTCTCCAATGAACATAAAATAGCATGCCTAATAGACAAGCTACCTCCCTCTTGGTCTGATATGGCTAAGGATCTTATTCATACACAAGGAGATCTTACCTACAATCAAGTCCTAAAGAAAATTAGAACCGAAGAACAAATTAGATTGAGGTCTAAGCCTAAGACTGAATCTAAAGCCAAGGTAAACCTTGTAGAAGGCCAAGGAAAACCCAAGTCTAATTTTCCTTATAAACCCAAAAAGAATTTCTTCAAGAAGAAGAAAAACTTTCAGCCTAACCACTACAACCATCATCAACAAAACCAAATACCTAGGAACTTCAGTCAGACTCAGGATCAGAAGAGGTTTTGTTTTGTGTGTGGTAAAACGAACCATATGGCAACCAACTGCTACCATAGGAAGAAGGAAGCTGTCCAGACCTCCTACAAAGGAAAGGACTCAGTCAGACCAGAAGCGAACATGCTTCACAAAGGTTCTTCGAGTTCCTTCAGGTCTGTAAGCTTTCAACCCCTTATTAACCTCTCTTACCATTCTGATGATTGGTGGTTGGATTCTGGAGCTAATGTTCAAGTTTCATTTGATCGCTCCTGTTTTTCAAACTATCAGGAATCAAGTGGAGGAGGTGTGACCCTAGGAGATGGCTCAACGGCACAAATAATTGGAAGAGGAAAAGTTGACTTGAAGATGACATCAGAAAAAATCTTAACTCTTCATGATGTTCTTCATGTGCCGTCTGTCAGGAGAAACCTAGTTAGTGGATCCCTTCTTGTAGCCTCAGGATACAAAATTGTAATGGAGGCTAACAAAGTAGTTTTTTTTTTTTTCTAAGCATGACTCTTTTATTGGAAAAGGCTTTGTAAAAGACGGTCTTTTCATTTTTAAGTACAATGAATAAAATGTCTGATTGTTCTCTCATTGTCTATAATATAGAATCATCAAATGTTTGGCATGGCAGACTAGGTCATGTGAACCTAGGTTCTATTAAAAGAATGATGACCTTAGATCTTATTCCCAAGACTGTAGACGCTGTTTTCATAGGATATGCCTTAGACAGCTATGCCAATATATTTCTAGTGACTCTCTCAGAAGTAAATAAAATCTCTAACAATACCATTATAGTAGCAAGAGATGCAGTTTACTTTGAAAATATATTTCCTTTTAAGGATAGAAGTTCAATCTCTTCCTCCATACCCTCTACTAGTTCTCAAGTCCAAATACCTAGCTCTCAATCTGAACAAGACCTAGGAGAAGCCAACTTAATTTTGGGAATGCGAGTGACCAAAAGCAAAGAGGGTTATACTCTATCTTTAGCACATTCAATTGAAAAAATGCTAAAAAGATTTGAGTTATTTGATAAGAAACTTGTCCTTACTCCTTATGACAGCAGTAGTGTACTGAAAAGAATGAAGGATCACATTTGGAACAACATAAATACTCACAGATGATAGGCTCCCTTATGTATATAACAAACAGGACAAGACCTGATATTGCATTTGTTATTGGGAGACTAAGTAGATATACCAGTAACCCAAATCAGTCACATTGGACTGCCTTGGATAGGGTATTTAGATATCTCAAGGGCACCATAGATTACAAACTTCATTTTACTAGGCACCCTGATATCATAGAAGGTTATTCAGATGCAAACTGGGTAACCAACTCACATGATATAAAATCTACTACTGGATATGTATTTACTCTAGGAGGATCTGCGATCTCCTGGAGCTCTTGTAAGCAAACTATCATAGCTAGGAGTACAATGGACTCTGAAATGATAGCTTTAGATACAACTTGTACAGAAGCTGAATGGTTTAAAAATCTTATTATGCATATACCTGTTTCTCTTAGTCCTGTTCCTGCAATTTTTATAAATTGTGATAATAAATCTGTTATTGAACTACTAAAGCATGATTCTGTGAATGCTAAGATGAACAGGCACCTGCAGCTGCGCTTCAAGTCAATCAAAAGCCTACTAGGCAAATATGTGGTTCTTGACTATATAAAGTCAGAAAAGAACCTTGCAGATCACTTGACGAAGGGTCTGTCTAGGACTTTGATCCTAGAATCATCGAGGGGGATGGGGTTAAGCCCATAAGTTAGTCACCAGCAGTGGCAACCCAACCGAGTCTGACTGGAGATCCCAAGAAGCCGGTTCAATGGGTAGAAACAAGCTGAACTTAGGTGACTTTATGGAACACTGACTCGAGATTAAAAGTCTCATTAAAATAAAGCCCAAGCGGCTGTACATGTGTATAATGATTCTCCATCCCTATTGTGACAGTGTTCCTGTGTGATATGGTTAGGATGAGTTTAAACTCTTAATAGGTCCAAGCTGTAATGCTAGGTTGATTCATATCACCAACCATTAAGGACTTACCTATATGAGAGGTCGTGAAGGCCGCGACTATGGGACAGGGCGATCCCAGACAACTCTCATGAATGTAGAAAGTGCGCATGGCCATTTAAAAGCGCCACCCGATAGATCAAGGACCTCTAGCGTACTATGTGTGCTATTTTCTAAATCTGGTTTAAGAAGTCTGATTCAAGGCATAGTCCATCAAGCACTTCTTCAGATTAAGGCAATAGTCACTACGTGAGATTCAAGGCTGTAGTCCATCTCATCTATGCATAGTATTTTACTGCCCAGATGCTCTCTCTCTCTCTCTCTATTTACTTCACTCTTATCTCTGTTTCGGAACTTGACCTTTTGGGGGGGGATTGTTGGTTTTTGTTTGCTTTTCTTGCAAAAGCTCAAGTCTCATTCCTTTCTTTAGTCCCACATCGGATGCACCAAAGCCCCCTTGTGTACATATATTACTTTCTCTTCTTTGCTCTATTAAGTTGTTGTGTGGGGAACCCCTTGGGCCACACGCGCGCGCCGCCGCCGCCGCCCGGCCCGGCTCGGTTCGGTTCGGTTCGGCGCGCGTAACGGGTGCGGGTACGCGCCCATATCTGCGGGCGCCGAATGCCGATCCGATTTCCTCTTCGGGTTCGGGCAGGGACCCTAAAAATCTTTTTGCTCCGTTTCTCTTTCTTTCATTTATTTTTCCTAACGTTAGAAAATTAATTTCTGAACGTTACAAAATGATTCTGAACCGGTTTTGTGTCCAGATTCACTATTTTAATATTGTGTAACGTCTGAATTAATATGAGAATTAATTCAGACCGTTACAATTTTGTATTATATATTTGTGCTGATTTCTTTGAGAAACTATTGGAAAAGATTTCGTACTCCAAACCTCTGTCAATATTCTATTCAATTTCCGTTGTCTCCGAGCTCTGGGCAGAGCTAAGTTCTGGTCGTTCTCTCCAAGTCGTGTGCGGCAACGAGATACCGGTAGTGCGGGGTTTTACCACTAGGAGCTTCGGGTACGTCTGCACACAGATCCCGAATAAAATCTTAGGGCAGTGCTTCGTGCACGACTTCCCCAGAGGCCGGTAACATCTAATTTTATTTTTTTTTATTCTGAAATTTTCAATAATAAAAGACAACAAAAATTCTAACAGGCTATTTGGTTCAGCTGAGAAATCGGCATCCTCTCCTAGAATAAATTTTGAGCTAGTTAATTCTTGCAGGCTTCATTTCTGTAAACATTCTTTCTTGTAACATATTATAGTTTCAAAGTTATGGGATTGATGTATCGTTATGTTCCTATATTTCTAGTTTCAGTACTATGTCAATATACAATTTCAGTTATTGAGGATATGAGATTTTCTATTCAAATCAATTTGGGGGGGGTTTGAAGCATAGTTTGCAATATCAGACGATACCGATACGATTTTGCATGTCTTCATCCGATACCGATCGGTATCGATAATGACCGCGAGGGTCTCTTTTTCAGTCAATTTAGCAAAGAAAATTGAATGAACAAAATCAATCAACAAAGATGTAAAAGCATGTAATTTTTTTTTTTTATACATTGCAGTTAAACCAATCAACAAGAGGGACTACTATTTCATTTAATTCTAAAATTACTAATAAACAACACATGAAATACTTCAAATTATGTCTAAATATATACAATATTTTTTTCTAAAATTTTAATAATGTATTAACAATTTTTTGTTTTTTGATACCAAAAAAATTGATACTCCGATCCGAAACTACTGATATCGTTCATCCGAATAATTATTGGAAGGGTTCGATATCGATACTGTGAACCTTGGTTTGAATTCGTAATGGATCTTTCGTTGTTGAAGTTAGCGAAAGCAATGTTGTAGACGTGCAATGGATATATAACATGGTGACTGCTAAATTGGTCATCAATTGTTATCAAGTACTTTAGGTCATGTTTGGTTCACGAAATCATGGTATTGTAAAAGGAAACTTATTTCTTTTTTATGTTTGGATGCACGGAGAAAAAGAAAATAATTACCAAAGGAAAATAAAATATGGAGGAAAATGATTCCTCCCACCCACAAGGATTCACTTTCCCATCTAAGGATTCATTTTTTCTCTCAATTTTCTTGGTCTTTCCAAACAACGAGAATAAATAATTAATAGAAAGATAAATTTCCAAATGAAAAAAAATACCATGAAATTAATTTTCTTTATGCGAATCAAACGAGACTTAGAGTGATCAACCTGTCAAAGTCGGATTCTGTCGAGTAAACCCAAACGGATCCAAATTCTTTCAAAGCTAAATTTCGGTCAAGAGATGAATATGAAATAAATAAAATAACCATTACTCAACATTTATAATACGTATTGTATTCATGTAAATTCGTTTCATTTTAAATTTGCTTCTCAATTGTATTGTATTCACGTAAATTCGTACATCAGAAAATATCAGTATATATACTCGTATTGTCCTTATTCTTATTTATAATACGTTGCAACATACTCCCCAACATACACTATGTTCTTCAAGACGTTCCAATCATTCGGTTTGCCCCATTGTAGGAGAATTTTATGTCACCGTAAATAAACTGTTGGCTTACAAGTGGTATTGTCATTTTTAGCTGCAACAAATGAATCATTGTGTTCAGAGGCGAATACAGAAATTAAAAAAAAAAAAGATTTACCTCAAATATAAAAAAAGAATTTAATTTTGTTAAATAAAATTATTTATATCAAAATTTTATTAAAGAATTAGATATTTTGTTATGTAATTGCATAAACTTGCTTAATATTGTTAAATTAAGATTTGATGCATAATAATCTTAACTATTTTTTTATATCTATTCAGTCTCGTCTCAAGTTTAGCAAAAAATTAGGGGAAAAAAATATGAAAGAAAAAAATAAAATCTAATGTAAATATGTATATAAAAATTAAAATTTATAAATTTCGGAAAGAACAAAACATAAAATTGGTTAAGAAAATTGAAAAAGAACTTTGATATTTAACTCGGAGCAAAAATTCAGTGGAGATAACTGCGGCCCCACTTAATATGTCCGCCCATGACTGTGTTGGCAGAAATATGTTACAGTATTTGAACTACTTACAGGACCGGCCATGGAGTAAGCCTGACAAGACTTCGGACTTGGATAACCCCCTCCATAGGATAATCCTCCAGACCATTCGGTTTTTTTAGGACAATAGGACTGGTCCAGTCAAAATCCAACTTACACCTATATCTTTTCAATAGGAGTAAAGGACAACCAAAATTAGTTCCGACTGAGACAAACCCTTCCCTACCCCTACCCCCCGGAACTGGCCCTGACTATTTATAACAATCCAACCACGAAAATACCTCAACTACCAAAAAAAATTGACTGGCACAACACACTGACGTTTACTGACACTTCCTTCCCTCAACGACAGTTAGTATAATGAGCTCCCTGCACCACTACCTCTTTTCTTTTCTTTTCTTTTCTTTTCTTCAAATGAACTAACAAATTTCGTACTCACAGTACAACTAAATTATCTATAAGGTCATTTATGAGCATATGGATATGAATTCCAATAAGTACCGACAGAATACAAGAAACTCATAATTATAGGCAAATTCTATAGGTACTCTAACACTTAAAACAATCTAATACAGAACAATCCAAAATTTTATAATTTTTACTTAAGACAACCCAAAATTTACTCAGGACAGTCCAACCCCTCCAAACCTTCCCAAAACTCTTCATTTTAAATTTATACTCTCTCTCTTTCCAACTCCCCAAACCCTAATCCCAACCCCAACCACCGGAGGAGACGGAGGCGCTCGTGCGGGAACGACGACGAGGAGTAGGCACACGCGCTCGCCTCCTCCGTCTCCGGCCCGCCTCCGCAGCGCACAGCCCCCCGCACGCGTGCGCCTCCGCCTTGCACCGCCCTGGCGCGCACGTGCGGCTACGCTTCACGCCGTCCCCTCCACCCAACCCCCCGCGCGCACGACTCCGCCCCGCCCCCGCTATTGTTGTTGGTTCTTCATCTTTTTCATCACCTTCTTCCTAGGACTGTAACAATTGATAATTCTTATAATAGGAAGGACTGTCAATTATTTTAGTCCTAATTATGGAATGACTGTCAACATTGTGACAGTAATAGAAATTTTTTTTTGGCTGAAACATAAATATCATTAGCTTTTATATAAAAATTTTGACTGCCCTCAAGCAAAGAAATTGAATGATAAACATATAAATAAACTGAAAAAAAAAAATTAGACTGTTTTAAGTAAGTGTTGGAGTGCCTATAGAATTTGCACTGCATTTCTGGTCTCGTATGTTCCGTGGGCACGCTGCGAACTGCAGATACAGTTAACCATGATCCACATTTACAAAGCTATAGCAACACCAATTTCAATATCCTTATTGGCAATTGAAAGATGCAAACTTTCTTCCACATGGTCATAGAAACCACTATACACATTCGAAATCTTCGGTTTATAATAAAAGGTACAAGGATCTTCGGTTTGAATTTTACAAGAAAGACATGGCCGATAAAATGAAGCCATAAACATTCGAAATCTGTATACTGCAAAAGCACATCTTCGCTCAATTTGATTCTTGAAGTTGTTCTGCACTGTATTTGATCTCAAGAAGTGTGTGATGTTCAAATCACCTTCAGCCGTTGTTTAAAGGAAATTAGAAACTTCACTCTTTAACAGTTTTCACCAGAACATGCTAAACATATTTTCATCAATAAAACAAGCTTGTAACATAAACCAAATGGAAAATAAGATGTATCCTTCTAATTCTTCGCAACAATCTTCTCCATTTAACCGTACTGAAACACCATCAAGGTCAAGTCTTCCCAATTTCAGTATCAAATCACTATATCATATATATCCACATCCCAAATCAGTTATATATCCTGCCTCCTAGGTCTCAACTTCCGACCTTTGTTGGCAGTGCGAGTCATTTAACTTGATCTTTTTAGGAGTCTCGGTACCACTAGATATGCACAAAAGAGCTCACTGTTGGACTAGATACTTAATTAACTTCAACCAAAACACATAAAATATGAAGTTACGAGAAATTCTTATGCAATGCCATAGATAAACGAATGAACAGCAGCAGGCTAGCTAAGTTTGACTCATCACACACACTATATTATGACACAGACAATCGTGGCCAAAAGATCAACAAGGAAGAATTAAATTACTTTGTCATATTTTCTGACTTCAAAGTTCTCTGCATGCTCCTGTACATGTTCCTAGACAGCAAAGAGAACACTAGCTAGAACTGATTTAAAGAAACTTGTTGAATCCGTCAACTTCACCACTTGCTAGGTTCTATAGCTAAATCCAAACCTTTCTAATTAGTTATTTGTATCAAAATAATAGGCACTTATGCAAACATTACTATATTTCTTCTTCTGTCACAAGTTTTGAACTACACTCAACGATATTACTATATACTTGAATTGAAAAAGAAATACAAGCAGAAGACCCAATTGGTGAAGGGTTCCTCTCGAAATGTTAGCTATTAATTATTTGAATTGGAAGATGCAAAAAGGAAAGAGATAAATGCTGATGTCATCCACACATAGTGCAACTATCATCGCTAAGTATGAAAGAAGAAACATGGAGTCTATCAAAAGATACCTGTTACCCAAACCCAACTGCACACATTAATTTAACATAACCAAAATCATATATATACCTGATATATAATTTCATCTTTTTCCCTTTGATGGAACTCATATCTGTCCATCTTAAATAAGTGGTTTTCTTCTTTTTTCCGAAGTCCTAGTTTCTTCTTAACCATCTAACTTCACCAACATCTGCATGAATTCAATGAGTTCCAGATCATGTGGGTCTAAAATGAGCTAGTAGAACCTAATGTATGTCAAGTACACACTGTTCTGATTCCTTACATAGACGACATCGACCACCCGTATACAATCTTTGATCATATATGCTCAGCTTGTGTGGCTGGAATACCGTATAATTCATATGCGTATACGTAGAAAAAGATGGTATGTGTATCTGTAGCCGTCCGAGAGCTTCAGCTGGCAAATGGGACCTGAATGACCAATAGAAGAACACAACAGGGTTCAGACAAGTAGAATTTATAGTCCGACTTCGCACAAGTAGACTGCCAGGTCCAGCCTCCAGTAGCCCTTTCCTGCACGCGAGGGAGATCCTAAAAGAGCTCAGTTATCGTGACACTGATCTCAACTTAACATTTTATGTGATGAGTCTCTGCAAGCCTATTGGCTCACAGTTATTTCAAAGAAACCATGATCGAGCCGTTAGATGTTGCAGGTTACTTATTGTCGCTCAAAATTTTAACCCAATACAAGGATCATGGAAGACTAAAGTATGTTTAAGTACGTCTATAGCTTGTCTTAGTGAGCCCTTGCATATAGTTATTGAGTTTCTGAGTAGTGTTACATTTGATCTTTGAATTCAAAGATTTGTCTTTGAACTCTCAAATTGATCCTTAACCAACAAGGATTACGATTTGAAAGCCGGAAAGAAGCATGTAGCTTCCAGGAGAAATTTCAAGGAGTAGATCTTGTTTTTATGAACAACCTGTCCCTTTTTCAAGAAGAACTTTAGCCTCAACTCAAAATGAGCAAGAAGCGGTCTTTAAAGTTTATGGGGGTAATTAGTGAATCAACAGTCTGAATTTTAGAAATTAGAAGTCCTTATTGAATTAGAAGCCTAATCTAGTCAATTTTCATTTTTTGGCTCTTAATGCAGTCCAAGTTGGAATACAAGTAATCTGACTCAGAAGCATATGGCAGGGATATATACAAATGCCAATTTGTAAGAGTTAAGGATATTACACAAGTAATACAAGGAAGATTTTGAGAGCTGTATGTATATTACATAAAGCCAGGAAAACTCAATTCTTTTTGCAATTAGAAAGCTTACCGCTCCCCTACTCCATGAGCAGAGAATTAGAAAGCTTACCGGTCCCCTACTCCATGTTATATAGAGAAACAGTTGAAGAATATATAAACACCAAAGAATTAGAAAGCTTACCGATCCCCTACTCCATGTGCAGATTTTTTTTGCAGGTTTCTCTTTCGCAAGAATGGGTGTCAGGCCACAACTCACATGTGACTTGGATGGCAGATAACCCTTTGCTCATCAAGGTACTAGTTTCTTAGAAATAACTTCTTCTTCCACCACGCACCTGCCCTGTCTCAAGTTAGTCTTTAGTAAATGTTCATGTTGTTGCGACTTTTCAAATGATGGCAATGGGACTGCAACTGGTGAGCGCATTCTGGTTCTACAAGATCATCAGAATGGTAAATTGGCAACGAACTTTTAAGATGACAACAAAGTAAATTGGCAAGCAACTCCTTCCTTAAAGGATACCAGCACATTCAATGTCTATTATTCAATGCCCAAAGATAATCAGTAATTTTCAACCTGAAAGTGTAACAGATTCATAATCCTAGGTAGATTAAAATATTTAATTATCTTAGCTTACTCTTAAGTTCAAATGTTTTATTGAATACAATCACCTCTGATTGATTACAAGTCAATATATAGAGTGAAGTTCGGAGATGGAGAGGGGAGAAGGAAAAAAGTAGGAGAAGAGAGAGTATGAGAAAGGAGATTGCAAGGGCCTCAAACCCTAGGTTGCATCTCATGTCTATTTATATTAATATGCATTACACCAACAATTACTATTATACTCTTATATGATAAATAATAAAATAAAATAACTCAAACACCCTCCCTCAAGCAGGAGCATATAAATCAGACATGTCCAACTTGCTACATAAATCAGAAAATGGACCACGAGCAAGTGGTTTGGTGAGGATATCAGCTAATTGATCCTATGACCGAACATAAGGAGTGACAATCTGTTTCTTCAGCAACAAATCACGAACAAAATGGCAATCCACCTCGATATGCTTCGTGCGCTCATGAAACACCGGATTACTTGCGATAAACATTGCCGACTGATTATCCCAATACATCTCCATCGAAATAGGAATCATAATCCCCATTTCATGAAGAAGAGACCGCACCAGCATCATCTTAGAAGCTGTATGAGCGATCGCACGGTACTCGGCCTCTGCACTAGAACACGAGCCACAACATTCTGCTTCTTACTATGCCACGTGACAAGATTGCCACCCACAAACGTACAATAGCCAGAAGTAGACCTCCTATTACTGCGACTGCTTGTCCAATCAGCATCACTGAACCCCGTCACTGTAAGCAACTGGATACGTTTGTACAACAAACAAATTCCAGGTGCACCCTTCGAGTATCGAAGAATGCGAGAGATAGCCTCCCAATGTGGTTGTCAAGGGGCATGCATAAACTGACTAACTACTCCAACTGCATATGTGATGTATGGTGGAGTAACAGTAAGATATATAAGTTTGTCAACCAAACGTCTATAATATCCAACATCCTCCAATAACTCTTCCATGTCAGCATCAAGCTTGTCATGATAATCCATAGGAGTCTCAACTGGCCGACACTCTAACATCCCAGTCTTAGAGAGCAAGTCTAGAACATACTTGCGTTGTGACAGATACACACCCTTCTTAGATCGAGCAACCTCGATTCCAAGAAAATATCGAAGAAGACCCAAACCCTTAGTATGAAACTGACGACTAAGGTAGGTCTTCAAGTCCACAATTCCAGCATGATCACTCCCAGATATAATGATATTATCAACATAAACAATCAACACGATAATACCTGCTGAGAAAGAAAGACAAACTACTGAATAATCTGATGTGCCGAAAGCCATGCTGAATGAGAACTGAACTTAACTTGTCAAACCAAGCACGAGCTGACTGTTTCAGTCCATATAATGCTTTCTTCAATCGACATACGAGTTTTTTATTTCCTGCTACAACATATTCCGGTAGTTGATCTATATAAACCTCCTCCTGTAAGTCACCATGCAAGAAAACATTCTTTATGTGCAGTTAATATATAGGCCATTGGCGATTAACCGCCAAGAATATAAGAATCCGAACTGAATTCAGCCGAATCACTGAAGAGAAAGTCTCCATATAATCCACACCATATGTCTAAGTATACCCTTTGGCAACCAACCGTGCCTTAAGGCGCTCAATAGAACTATCGGGATGATACTTAACAGTGTACACCCATCTACAACCCACTATCTTCTTTCCAACATGAAGTGATGTAAGCTCCCAAGTCTGATTCTGATGTAAAACATACATCTCCTCATCCATTGCACTTTTCCAACCAGAAGATGATATAGCCTGCTTGTAAGTTTTGGGAATGGAAATAGAAGACAATGAAACAGTAAATGCATGAAAATATGATAAAGCACAGTGTAATGAAACATAGTTAGAAATTGGATGCTTATTCTTTGTGGTACAAAGGCGCTTTCTTTTTCTGAGAGCAATAGATCATCTGGATATGTGGTGATGGGAGCAGAAACCTCAGGCACAAAAGCTGATTGGTTGATGGCTGAATTCTGCAGAACTATTGGACTGTCCTTGGATCTCTAATAAACTTGTAAAGGGAGAATGGAGACAGAAATTGATTCAGGAATGACCGAAAGTGGTATGAAAGATATCAAATCTGTTGTAAAAGGAATACAACGGTCTCCTGAAGGAAAGAAAGTGGTAGACTCAAAGAATATAACATCCGCACTGACATAATTTTTGCGTGACTGTGGACTGTAACAACGATAACCTTTTTGAGTACGAGAATAACCAAGAAAGACACTTAAGAGATCTAAGAGCCAACTTATCTCGATTAGGTTCCAAGTTATGAATAAAAGCGACACACCCAAACATTCGAGAAGGTGAGAAAAAAGGTGCGACATATGTATGTAATATGATAAATGAAACTTTATTATTTAATACAGATGATGTCATGCGATTAATTAGATAACATGCAGTAAGAATGGCATCTGCCCAATACTGTTTAGGGACATGTATATTAACATGAGAGTTCGAGCCACATCTAAAATGTGTCGATGTTTGCGTTCGGCTATACCATTTTGTTGAGAGGTGTGGATACAACTGGTTTGATGAATCATACCACGATCAACACAGAAATTGTTCACAGAAGATTGAGTATAGTCCAAAGCATTATAAGAACGCAGAATTTTGATACGTTTATCAAACTAAACATAGACTTCACTATAAAAGACAAATAACACATTTGGAAACTCAAATCTTTCTTCCATTAAATAACACCAAGTCATTCTGGAATAATCATCAATAAAAATAACAAAATACTGAAATTCTTTCGGACTTTTGACTCTAGACGGACCCCAAATATCAGAATAAACAAGATCAAAAGACTCTAATTGACGGCTCTCACTACGACGAGGAAAGGAACTACGGTGATGCTTGCCTAACTGACAAGCCTCACATTCAAGACTAGAAACATGACTCAAACTAGGAACAACTTGACGTAACTTAGCCAAAGATGGATGTCCCAAACGATAATGCCACTGCAACGGAGAAGTAGAAACAGAAGTAAATATCTTTCCAGATAGATCCAATAGTACAGTCCATCTTTTTCATGTCCCGAACAAATCATCTTCTTCGTCCTGAGGTCCTGAAAAACACACGAATTGGAAAAAATATCACAGAACATTGAAAAGATTTGGTTAACTGGGTCACAGATAACAAATTAAATGAAAAATTAGGCACATATAATGAATCAAATAATAATAGTGATTGAGTAGGGTGAATGACACATTTCCCAAGCACAGGACAAGTAGACCCATCAGCCAAGATAATATTATGTTTCATGGGACTACGATTATGAAAGAGAGATGTCATACCAAACATGTGAGAGCTTGCTCCTGAGTCGATGACCTAAGAGGTGGATGGTGTTGCCACAAAAGCAAGAATACCTATATGTGCCATGGTTGCAGTAGGTTGGGAGGTAGTACTAGCAAGCGCGTTCAACTTCTGGAGGATCTGTTCAAATGGAGATGAGGTATCGGACAATGAAGTCTGATTGAAACCCGAAGTATCATCTCTGGGAGCAGAAGTGGTGACCTAGGACTGCATATTTTTATCATGCACTTGATGTGCATATTCTGATTTTTTCCACTTGTCCCAACAATAGTCTTCCACATGACCGAACATTCCACAATAGTTACACTTCCGTGGTTGACCACAGCCACCACCACCACCGTGGCCACCACCACGACCACCACCACGACCATTGTCTCTACCACCACGGCCTCCTCCTCGACCAAAACTACGACCACCATCTCTACCGCCACGTCCACCACCACGACCAACATCACTAGAAACTAGGACAGAAGAGTCAGTACTCTGCACCACAGAACTCTCTTCCAAAAAGGAACGATTAAGACGGGAGAAAGTATCTCTCACCGTAGGTAACTGCTCTCCAGCAAGGTTCGAGCATAGGATCCAAGACGGCTAGGATAGGTGAAACATAAAACTCTTCCTTCTGTCTCTGAGCTTCCTTCAAATCAGTAGTAACATGATGATAGTGAAGCAGGTCCTCCCACAAAGCCTTCTTTGAAGCCAGATATTCATTCACATGCTTCTCATTTTGCTTTGTATTAAATAATAACTCATATAACTCATAGATACGGGCAACATTTCGCTTCTACGAATATGATTCTTCCAGAGATGCCCAAATCTGTTTGTTTGATTCATACCACTGAACATTAGCAGCGATATGCAGCTCCATACTATGCCACAACCACGACATAACGTATGCATCTGCACTCATCCAATTTTCATACTCAGCGGAAGTTTCAGGCGGAGGTTCTTCGTCAAAAACTTTAACTTCTTCTTCGCCCTTAACACCACTTTGATAGACTTGGACCAGGCAAGGTAATTCGCACCATTGAGTTTCACCGTTGTAATCAATTTTCCTAATTCATCATTATAAATAACAGTAAAAGGAGAACCACCACCACTATTAACCTCGCCAGAAGATTCGGTCCCCACCATACTTGCAGATGCAACAGAAAGACGAGATCTTTGAAACCCTAGATCTCACAACGAACCTCAACCGACGACGAACAACCAACGAAGATCTGTAGAAACGCTAGATCTCATAAACGAACCACGAACGACCACAAACAACGAACGACGAATGGCGAATCATGAAAAGTAGACAAAAAACAACCGAATTTATTTTTCGGGCCTGCCGCCCCGAACCCTGCAATCAGGGGCTACCGCCCCCTAATCCCCTGTCGAACTCACGACGAGTTCGATCGGCCCTGCCGTGGATGGGACGTACAGTACTTTCAAATATATGATTTGATACCAAGTGAAGTTTGGAGATGGAAATGAGAGAAGGAAAAAAGTAGAAGAAAAGAGAATATGAGAAAGGAGATTGCAAGGGCCTCAAACCCTAGGTTGCATCTCATCTATTTATATTGATATGCAATACACCCACAATTACTATTATACCCTCATATGATAAATAACAAAATAAAATAACTCTAACATATAGTAACTTTAATAAACATATGCGAAATAAAATTGACAGAAGGTTGACATGTGCTAAAAGATTATATAAATAATGTGAGAAAGCATCTTGACTAAGCGCCGTATATCTGTAGTGTACTAAAACTTCATCCTCACTCAAAACATTCTTCTTATTGTTGTATATCTTGAGACTGATGAGAACATAAGTATTGTTATTGTTAATAGAATTAATTGGATGGAAAAAGATTTTAGAAACAATCTATTTTTCTTTTTCTTTTTCTGTTTCCAAATTATTTTAAAATATCAACACAATTCAGACAACATAGAACAGTTTAAATTACATGGTCAAAAAATATACTTTTGTATCAGTCAAAAATATTCAGTATGCATTCTGCATACATAAAGGGTGCAGATGTGATGAACTAAAGTACATTCGAGTATCAAGAACCACTAAGGAGCCTCCCTCCGACCAAATCAAAGGCAGCATATAAATGTAGCATTCAGCAATTTTTCCTAATGGGTGACATAAGGGATTACTGAAGTGACGACCTAAGAAGCAAGAATCTCTACAAAGCGTGCTGTCAAGCATGGAAACATAGCCACAGTCATTGCTCTTATCAAGCACACAATAATTCCAAGAAGAAAAATATTAAAGTGCATTGTTCAGCTGACCAGTCTGCATCCAAGCAGCAAAAAAATATTTTTTGAAAAAAAAGGCATCCTAGGACCATTTATGGTACTGACAATGCAGGGTGCTGGAAGGTCAAGATGTGCACAACCTTAACTCAAACTGATCCTTGTACCATCATGCCAAGCAACCCGATTTTCGATTGAAATATGGTTATCTTCTTTGAGAAAAAGGGAGTTCTGAAAACATATTGCCAGTATATGGTTATCTCCAAAGTTGGATTTCAAAACATGACTTCTTTGTCAACTGAAAAGCAAAGCCGCGTTCTGAAAATACAACTTAATCTAATGAATTCACATTCTAAAAACACTTTCTTTTGTTAAATCGTGGTTTTAGAAAATATCCTATTATTTTGATATTTTTCAACACTACTTACCCTTTTTGGAAGTATAATTATTGAAAGGAACACCCTATTTTAGAAAGAACTCCCCCTAGCAGTCCAAGAAATGAGATTCCACTGTCATTCCATTGTACAATGGTACAAGTTACATTAACAAGAACACATCCCTTCTCTCACCTTCTCTCCTCTCTCAAAGAACTTATCAGAGACTATCTACAATGGTTCCAAGAAGAACATAAGAATGCTACACTTTACCAACGGGGATCTTACTCTAACAATACACTGACACATAGCCTAGTGAGGCTTCACTGAGAATAGATACAATCAAGTATCAAGCAAGCTCAAATATTTATTTCGAAGATAAGCACCAGTCACTCAACACACAATCTTCTTTTGTATCAGCCTAAACATGTAGAGAATTCAGATGGAGTTGAATCCACATACACAACGTCACTCTCTGCAGGGTACATTGTCCATCACATATGGTAAGTGGTCCAATTATTGATTGGTAACTGGACAGTAGTATAGTGAAAATGGCAAACAATAACCAATGAGTTGGAATATTTAAGTGAAAACTGGCCCAATTTTTTTTTTTTTTTTATCTTCACAAGTAGAATTGTCAATATATGATAATAAAGTAAAATTATTTTGAAAGTTGGATGTATGAATGTGAAAAACTACTTTGGAAACTGGAACTAAGTACACAAGACCTAGATACCACACTCATCTTCAATAAGTCATCTTATAAACAAAAGCTTACTGTTTAGAATGCCAAAGAGAACATCTTCATTCTGCACTCCAAGAGATTCCCGTATATGCTCACTAAGAACCCTTCTCGCTGCACTATCTTCAGCAACCTCCATAAATTCTTTACTAGTGCCATGGTGAACAGCAAAAGTCTGGTATCTGGATCCTACAAATAATGAAATAGATAAGTCGAAGACTAAAAATATGAGAGGAAGCTCATACTGAATTGCGACGTATAGATAGTAAGGGTGCTGTGTGTGTGTGGCGTGATTGTACTGAAGATGACAATTCAAAAGAATATCCCGATATATTCAAAGTTCAAACCATCACTGATGAGATTCAGATTTACATGATTCCTTGTGGTCATATCAATAAGAAGTTACCAACTATTGTCCAGCAAAATCTATACAAAAACTAGTGTGCATTTATCTGACATATTTATAAGAATTGAAGTTTAATCTAACTCATGCTACAAAGAAGCTAAGAAATCTGAAAGGCTAGTCAATGGAGAAAGAGGGAAAAGGCAATGATGGCTAGGAGCTATTCGTAGTGTTCTAAAAATCAAGCTAGGAAGCCGCCCGCCGCACCAGAAACCCCCAATTCGGCCCTCCTAGGCGCCTCTTCGGACCTATTCGGCCAAGTCGGCCTCTGTTCGGCATGTTCGGCCAAAACGGAAAAAAAATCAAAATTTAAATTTCAGATTTGAAATTTTAAAAATATTAAAAAAAAAAATCAGATTTTAAAAAATTTTCAAAAATTTAAAAAAAAATTCTCCAAATTTATAAAAAATTCAAAAAAAATCTAGATTTAAAAAAAAAAAAAAATTTGTCGGACACCTAGGCGCTATGTGCCCATTTGGCACACCGAATCCGCCTAACAAAATTTACAACATTTTCGTCATGGCATACAGTAGTACCTACTAAACATTGTTCCCACAACATAAGGTGAAAATATTTCCGACTTTGGGCTTTTGGGTTAAAAGTTCCTAGAAGATATATGTAATTATTAATAACAAGTCTTGTCATATTTCCTATCCGTACTCTGGGGTAGGTCAATTGGCTATTTCTCAATTGTATAACCTCAAACTGCAGAACAAATGAGATGCAAGGTTGTGAAAAGCGCTAGGCGCTAGTCGGACGGATACCCGCCGCCTAGCGCCTAGCGCGCCTATGCGGCCGCCTAGATGTAGGCGGTTCAAAAGATATAAAAAAAATTCAAAAAACGTAATGAAAATTGCATAAAAAGTCCATAAAACCTCATAACATGCATAGTATGGCGTCGGGGGGACTAGGCGGACGCCTAGGCAGGCATCGGACGGACACCAGCCGCCTAGCGTCCAGACGGACACCAGCCGTCTAACGCCTAGGCGGCCGCCTTTTAGAACAGTGATGAGATGCAATTCATACATTGCCAACAGAATTTTTAGGTCTGCAGACGTCCCTCAGTTGCATGAGCATAAACTGCATGAGTAATAAAGGTAAATCTCATACCTGCCAACAGCCCTTTTAGGCTTCTTAAAGAAGCCCCACCTTTCTACAGTTTCCTTCAGTAGGAACTTGAGGCCAACTTATAGAGGATTAAGGGTTAGGTAGACACCAACTGTACAAATTGGCCAATTCATCCACTGCCTTCTCGCCTTGGTTGGAGTTACAGCATATACCGTCTTTCTAAAGAGGAAAGGTAGGATGATAACATTATACCTAAATGCTAGCTACTAGATGGACATAAGAGCCGTGACTGAAGGGAAATTTTACAAGATTTTTCTTATTAAAGTACTTCAACCATTGGAGAAGTTATATTGTACTTACAGGGTACCCTAAGCCCTCATGAGTTATATTCTTCCAGTACTCAGCTGTTTAATGGGAGTCGATAATTGCACCTGCAACAAAAAGAAGATGCTTGACAAGTTCCAATTTGAAGTAATGATCTCGCATTTCATGAATCCACCACAAAATCTTTGGAAGAACTTGAGGTGCATGTTCCTTGAGACGATGTCGAGCCACTTTCCAGCAACATCGGTGTTTAAAACAACGAAATCTGCTTCAAGAGTAGCATTAACTGCCATCTACATCAAAAGATTCGAAACAGAAAAATATCTATATTTTAAACACCTTTTGGAATTCATATGCATACAAAAAACCAAGTACTTCAAAATTCAAATATATGTCAAACTAACAGAGAACACTAGTAAAGAACAAATAACCAATTTTACTTTTACGGAATTATACTCCTCTGCGGATGAGTCAGTGGCCATTATTCACAACATACCAGCCAATATCCTGCTAACAATTTCCTCTAAAAATCGAAGAAAATGACCAATTTTATTATTACGAAATTATACTTCTCTGCTGATGAGTCAGTGGCCATTATTCACAACATACCAGCCAATATCCTGCTAACAATTTCCTCTAAAGATCGAAGAAATGCATTTTACCTTTCCCTATATATCAAAAGCAAAAATGGACATTTGAAATCAGGTTATAATTGGCCAATCAAATTGGGGTAGTTAACCAAATAGTCCTGTCCTAAATTGTCGTGAATTGCAGGTCAACTTGTCTATCGGGCCGGCATGGGCCCAGGCCCAGAGTTGGCCGAATTTGAGGTTATGGGTCGGGTTGGGCCAGAAAATCTTAAATCTAAATCCAGTCCAGCCAAGAATCCGAAAAATAGCTGGCCGGGTCTGACCGAGCTGGGCTCGGGCAGTTCAGGGCGGGGTCCAGGTTGGCCCGTAGTAAATTTGTTGAGTTATGGAGGACTTATTTAGTCCAACATCGGATAAAAAATAATGAGGAGGCTAGCCTCCTCCTACATATATGTATGCCCTCTCTTGGAAATAAATAAATCAATTATTTTCTCTCTACATGGTATAAGAGCCAAAACTCTGAACTCTTTTTTCCAAAAAAAAAAAAATTCAAAAAATATAAGAATTCCCTTTCCCCTTGTCTCTCACCCGATCCCCCCCCCGCCTTCCTCTACTCGGGTGGAAGCCCCCTCCGCCTTCCTCTGTGCGCGGAAGCCCCCCCTCCCCCCTACCCTTGGGTGACGTCGACGTTCCCTGCGGATGTCGTCAAATCCGCCGTTGGATCGTGGATAATCAGAGAAGAAGTCTATGTGATCCTATGATTTCGATCTCAACTTGGGTTCTGAGATTAGAGAGCATACTTTCCGAAAAGTTTTGCACAAACCTCTATTTCTAGTCATTGTTCCGACAAGTTCTATCCATCGTGTATTTCCCATGTCGCATGAGTTTGGGGGTGTACAGATAGATGAAGAAAGTCGTGATCCAGTTTGAGGTATACAAATATTTTCAAGACTTCTCGGCATATGTGAAGACCCAGTTTGGAGTACATGTGAAGATTCTTCGAACAGATAATGAGACCGAGTACACCAACAAGGAATTTGTTAATTTCATCTCTAGTCAGGAAATTCTTTATCAAACTACTTGTCCAGACACTCCTGCTCAGAATGGGATGGCTGAACCCAAGAACAGACATCTACTACAAGTGGCACGTTCTTTGATGCTGACAATGAATGTGCCAAAATTCTTGTGGAATGAGGCTGTTATGACAGCAGCTTATCTAATCAACAGGATGCCGTTAAGAGTATTAGGGATGAAGACACCATGTGAGATGCTCTTAGGCTCTAATGTTTTTATTGTTCCTCCCAGAGTGTTTTGCTGTACATGTTTTGTGCGAGATCACAGAATGATGGTGAACAAGCTGGATCCACAAGCAGTCTGTGGTATGGGGTATAAACAGTGTAATGGAGATCATTCTGTGTTTTACAGGCACTCCAAGACTCGTATCAATGTTCTTGCAGTCTATATTAATGATATTGTAATTACTGGAGACGATACTGAGGAGATCATACGGCTGAAGAAAAGACTTGAAGAGGAATTTGAAGTTAAGGATCTGGGGCAGTCGAAGTACTTCCTCGGAATTAAAATTGCAAGGTCACGAAAGGGTATAGTACTTTCTTAGCGAAAGTACGCTCTGGACCTTCTTTCAGAGACATGAATGCTGGGTTGCAGGGTCGCTTCTACTCCTATCGAGCACAATCACAAGTTGTGTGCTGAGAGTGGTGATCCGCTGAGTAAGGAGCAATATCAAAGATTAGTTGGTCGGCACATATATATATATGTCATACGAGACCTGATATTACTTATGCCGTGAGTGTGGTGAGTAGATATATACATGATCCCAAAGAGCAGCATATGGAGGCAGTTCGCAGAATTCTCAGGTATATTAAAGGAAGCCCAGGAAAGGGATTATGGTTCAGAAGTTCTGGACATCTGAGAGTTGAAGGCTATTGTGATGCCGATTGGGCGAGTTGTATGGACGATCTCAGGTCTACTACAGGTTACTGTGTTTTTGTTGGAGGCAATCTTGTATCTTGACGCAGCAAGAAGCAAGATGTAGTGGCTAGGTCTATAACTGAGGCCGAATAAAAGACTATGGCAGTTAGCCTGTGCGAGATGATGCGGGTAAAGAGCTTGTTGGCTGAGAGCGTTTGTTTAGAGGAGACTCCCTGTAACTTTTGTATGACAACAAATCAGCAAATGATATTGCAAACAAACCAGTTCAGCATGATCGCACAAAACATATGGAGATTAATCGGTTCTTCATCAAGGAGCAGCTGTATAGAAAAGTTTTGACTTTGAACTATATGAAATCAGAGGAACAGCTAGCTGATTGTTTAACTAAAGGTTTAGGTCCTAGAGAGTTTGATACATTTTGTAACAAGATGGGGATGATTGATATCTATCACCCATCTTGATGGGAAGTGTTGAGTTATGGGGGACTTATTTAGTCCCACATCGGATAAAAAAATAAGGAGGCTAGCCTTCACCTATATATATGTACACCCACTCTTGAAAATAAATCAATCAATTATTTTCTCTACAAAATTAAATTAAGAAAACCTAAATGAATGACCTTTGGCCTTAAAAAAATGGGCTATAATATAAAAGAGGTATTTCACACAAATATTTAATAAAATTTTAATATATATTATTTTTGTTACATAAGTCATTGATACAACTTATGTTTGGGTTTCTGTTTTCAAGGTCTCTTTAAACTTTCTTTGTAATACTAAAAAGGAAGTTTGTAGAGAGGTTGAAAGCAAAAAAACTCAAACATAAGTCGCATAAAAAATAAATAACTTATGTTTGAGTTTTTGTTTTCAACCTCTTTAAGCTTTCTTTGTAATACTACAAATGAATCTTGTAGAGAGGCTGAAAGCAAAAACTCAAACATAAGTTGCATTATTTAAAATAATACCTATCTAACAATAATAACATATATTGAAAAATGATACATTTTTTCAAGAAGATGCAAGATACTAGATATACTTGTCTAGATGCCTACGTAGATTTTCTATACCAAAGTTAGGTTTCCTTTGGAGTCGTTTTCCACAATGCAAGCATTCAACAAGAATTTCATGTGAGATTCTTCTTTGGGTATCACGCTCATTATAAACTCCGCTAAAGTGCTGTCAAATTTCTGATCACATCCAATTATGATACATTCCTTCTCCGTATCCTACTAAGGTTGCATGGGTTGAGGTTCTTATATCCCTTGAGGTTGCGATGCGGGTTGAGACCTTTGTACCTCATGAGATTGTGGTGCGGGCTAAGATTGATGTGGTGGTTGTTCATTTTTCATATATAGGTCCGCTCCTGCTTAGTTTCCCACTAGGAATTAAGTGCCTACCGCAAGGCTGGAACCTGCAACCTGCAGGGGTAATGACTCCCACTCTAGCCACTATATAGTTTGGTTACATATAAGGCTGTTTTTTTCTGAATTAAAATGTAAATTTTGTTGATCATATATTTAGAAAATTAACTGAATTTTATAGATACAAACATTGTTACATTAAGAAGCAATAGATTGGATCGTACCTTTCCAATTCCTCAATTGATATTAGCCCTTGATTTTGATTGTCAACTCGATAAATGTCAAAAATCTTGGCTCGGATTATTGAGGATGACGATCCAAGATATCTTACGTTTTACCGTTACTCTCCTAATACGTAATTTACAAAAACCTTAGCTTAGGAACATTCATTTCATAGAGATCTGAAAATGTTTTACGCTAGCTGTCGGCTGCCTAAAGCAACCACCCTTTATTCGGGCTTGGGATTGACAATGAAAATATAGAACATTAAGCACAACATAGGCGGAATTGATCACAGGTTGAGAGAAAATCGACTTATGTGGTTTGGACATGTGCTATGTAGATCAATAGATGCTCCAGCAAGGAGCAATGATATATTAGTTAATAGAACCATTAGGACTAGAGGTGGGCTTAGAAAAATATGATTTGAAATGTTAAAAAATGATATATATTACGTCAGTGTTACAAAGGACATGACCGTTAACATAGCCGAGTGGAGGAAGAGAATTCAAACGGCTGATCTCAAAAATATGGGAACATTGATTTCTTAATTGGTCATTCAAGAATTTTATAGTGTTTGGAAATAGCTCGAGAAGATTGATCTATTTAGAAAGACCCTAGTGTAATGGTTTTTAAGAAGATTGTGAGTTTCATGACACTTCAATGATATTCCGAGGCTTATAGTAGCTCAAGAAGGTTATCAGGAATGACAATCCTAGATATCCTATGTTTTACCCTTACTCTTCTAATGGTTAATTTAGTGAAACACTAGGGGAGTGGTTTCTTAGGAACATTGAGATCTTCATTGCTTCTTTTAATAATTTTTTCATAGATTGGAAACAGATATCCCCCAAACAAGATCTATTTAGGTGAACACCTAGAGGAATAATCCATAGGAAGATGAGAGCTTGATGTCACTTAGTTATTTTCTAGGTATTGTAGCTAAAGAAGGTTATCAGGAATGACAATACTAGATATCCTATTTCTTTTTACCCTCATCTCCTGTTAGGCAATTTAGCGAAACTCTAGGGGAGGGATGTGTAACATTGAGATCTTGATTAGCACTTTAATAATTCTTTAGTGTTTGGAAATACCTCAAGAAGGTAGCTAAGGATGGCAACTCTAGATAAACGTTGCTTAATTAGGAAACATTAAGAGGTTGTTGCCGCTTTAGTAATTTTTTTTGCCTTTGGAACTAGCTTGATGAGGTTGCAGGGGGCAAGCTCCAGCGTTGGTGATGGCAACCCTAGATAACCAGTACTTTACACTAAAGTTGTGAAATTGATGGGTGAACAAAAATTACTCTGCCTATAATAATAGCATATTACATAACCGGAATTATGTATTTCCTGCAGTTGATTTGGTTGTCATGTAAAAGAACCAACGTTTTTTATTGTGAAATCAAGTGCAACTGTTCTCTCAGAATTATCTTATATGTGGTATGGACTATATGGAGTTGTTGCATAGTTCCTCAAATCACACTTTTATTAAGTGGTAATTACAAATATGTTTTCTACTTTTGTTGAGTTACTTCTATATTCTTTCCTCTGGATTTTAGCTGATTCAATCATTGGGCAGCGTGTGCTCTATGTAGTTATAGACGTCCACCATGGAAATGGCGTTGAAGAGGCCTTCTACACAACGGACAGAGTCATGACTGTTTCCTTCCATAAATTTGGGAAGTTCTTTCCTGGAACAGGGCATATCAAGGATATTGGCTTCGGTCAAGGAAAGTACTATGCCCTGAATGTTCCTTTAGATAGAGGGATGGATGATGATAGCTTTGGAGGGATATTCAGACCTATAATTCAAAAAGTCATGGAGGTATATCAGCCTGATGCCCCGAACGAGTAACCAAAGTTTTCGGTAGCCAAAACCGAAAACCGAACCTTGTTTGAAAAACCCAACCGAATTTCTTATATTGGCTCGGTTTTTAGTTTTGGACTGAGATATACTCAGCCATAGTAAACTTACATCAAATCAGATAAGATTTATAGGATTGAATTTGTTCAAATTTTTTTTTTTTTTTTAGTTTTATAGTTTTTAAAAGCAGACAAGATCTTCTCCAATTTGAGCAATTAGCAAACCTACATTAAGTTCATTTGCAAGAATTCTTTGTTTGCTGGGCACACATTCCATCTTGCTGTAACTGGCATGTTTGTTTAATATAAAGCTGTGTCATATGACTCATATGGCCATATTGCAGACTTGCATGATTATGGAGTTATTTTCAAATGAGTTTCATTAATATATGTTGTTATCTCAACATACCTAAGATTTTGGAACTTTGCCTAATATTTTGGGGACTTTGCCATGTCAGACATACACCTGAAACTGGTGTTACGTCTTATTTTTAATAGCAACCATCAATAGCAATGACAAATTACAATTGTCAGAATGAACTGGAAAGACTACCTTTGCCCATTGGTAAGATTTTTCGCTCTTTGGCTGTGCACTAGACATGAAGGCAATTCCCCATAGCATGAATATGTTACACAGACGTGAATATGACATGATGTTACTAGATATTCACATCTGTGTAACATAGGGTGTTACGTCCCTATTATCTTACCCTATGTTACACAGACGTGAATATGACATGATATAATAGGGTATTATGTGAATATGACATGATACACAGACGTGAATGTGACATGATACACGTCTATTATATCATGTTATATTCACGTCTGTGTAACATAGGGTATTACGTCCCTATTATCTTACCCTATGTTACACAGACGTGAATATGACATGATATAATAGGGACGTGACGACACAGATACGACACATTATTAAGCTTGTCCTAGTGGTTTTGGAGTATTTCTGTCAATATATGTCTGATACAACTCAAGACGGTCACGACACTGATTTTCGAGTGTTTGTGCTCCTAGATATTGCCTCTTTGTCTAGACTCTAGACTATAGTCTAGAACTTGGAGGATGCTCCTTGGTTGCATGAGCTTATAGTAGAGGTGGACAGAAGAAAAGGATTCATGTAGTCTGTCACGCCCCAGTCCCAAAATACCGAGGGACCGGACACGTGATAATGGCCAGCAGCACACACCGATGGACAAACCCAAATTTAATGGATCCATCGGGGCATGCTTAAGCTGTAATATAAGGATAAGTAGGTTCAATGATACAAGTCACAGTCTAAGCTAATCTCATCCAAAACAGATAATCATAGATCAAATGTCAGAATAAATACAAAGAAAATAACTACAATCTCAATAACAGTGTCTCGGAGAACAATCCGAGAACAAGTCTGATACAGCAATGCAATAGACTGTAAATAAAGGAACTGAAAATAGAAATAAATGAGTATCACCAGACAATACTCAGAAGAAGTCCTCTAGTGTGATCTCGTCCTCGAAGGTCGGTACAGCTCCTGTATCAGCTCCTGAATCTGCTCCTGCTGCGGTCCCGTATACCTCGGGATAGATCTCGTCTGTAAATCCTGGGGACATAATCCGGATCCAGGTCCTCAGGGGACATAGCAAGGTACAAGAAAATACAAGCCAAAATAAATGCAGTGCAGCAAAGAATGAAATAAATAGGGTAAGCTATATAACCATCTATGTGAAATGCAAGAGAGAACATCAATAGTACTCAGGTTGAAACAACTACAAGCTCTGTGTAAGGGAGCCGGTAGCAGTGATATCATGAGGTGGTCTAGCTCAGCGGGAGACTGAGTAGCCGACATAACATAATAGATGGAACAATAAGGGTCTCTCCAGCAATAGATGGAACAATAAGGGTATACTAAATAACCAGCTAAGTGATATGCAAGCTGAGAGCAGCACTAGAACTCAGGCTGAAACCACTACAAGCTCTGTGTCGGGGAGCCGGTAGCAGCAGTAATAATGAGTAATGGGCCAAGCTCGGGCTTCAGAGTCTTGTGCCTCACAATAATAGGGGTGTATATATATGATCAGCCTGTAGCCTGTGTGTCTCTCCCCACCCAATGTAATCACACGTCTCATGTCCATGATGCCTCATGTCCATGTCACGCACGATCATATCTAATGCACAAGTCATAGAGTATCTAGGAATATAATGTCAATGCCATAAAGTCTGTATCCTATACAGAATCACCATGAATATCTCAGAAAGATCCTGTCCATGAATAGTGTCAAGTGTCCTGGGTTATAGTGTACTTGATAAGACAAGTACGAGAATGTAAAGGGGTTACGAATGTCCATCTCTAGATGACAATACACAACACCACATACGGTGTTGGCACCCGACTAATAATCGGACGCTAAGTACGTCACACGGTCCTAGGTCAAGCATGCACAGCAATATAATGAATCAAGAAAAATGCAACAAGAAATGTAAAGTTGGCAAGGTATACTTGCCCATTGATATATAACTAAGTCAAGGAAGTAAGTAGCAAAGCTGCATGTTTGGCAAGGTACACTTGCCTGGGGTCCTGGCTCCAACTGTAGCTCTGGTCTCAGTGTGATCTGTAGGTACTACTCCGGTTGCTGCAATAAATATCACCATTAGATTCAGAAAATATCAAATAGCTAGAAACGCCTGTCCTTGAGTCCAATTTGGACACAAGGGCAAAAATGACATTTTTGGGCCAAGGCGGGGTCCACATGTGGGCCACTTTGCACCGAGAAGCGTGTCCGGGTCAAAGGTCTCCAAATCTGTCCAACTTAGTGTCAACAAGTCAGAAACGATGATACGAACCCAACGGAACTTCCAGAATTGAATTCCGATGAGCCGATCACAAAATCGCCCGTCAAGTGGAGCCTATGGGGCCCACGATACGCGATTTTGTCAACGTTCTCAGAATCGAACCAAACTTGGGTCACAGGACCAGCGTATTGCTACGAGTCCGATGGCGCAAGTTTCGTCTCGATCCGACGTGTGTACACAAAGTTACAGCGTGTTCCAGAAAGGTCGGATACGGGGTGTCGTCGGCGGATACGCGTTGATTCCGGGGTGCACGCACCTCCGAATCGACTTCTGCGAAATCCTACACGACCGTATCAACGACGCGCACGGTTCGGTAAAGACCGCGTGCGACCAAGTCGTCCCGGTTGGCGGGGCGTACTCAGTTTCGGGGTGAAACAGGGCGTTGTTTTTCCTGTTTTTGGATCGCGGTGTGCGATCACCACAGGACGCGATGAACCGAGCGGGTTGCACGGTCACCGAGAGGGTTATACAGTCTACGCTACGCAACTGACGGAAACGAAATCGGAATTATGAGGAGAGAGGAAACGTTACCTGAACAGGGCTCCGTGAACGTTGTTTCTCACGTGTCCAAGACGTGTCTGAGTCGTCTACTTCGAGTCCTGCGTCCTGTGTCCGGTGTCTGATGTAGGATCCTGCTGCTCTAGGGTTAGGGTTTCTGTCGCAAGGCGCCGGGGCTCGCCGGAGTAGGACGGAGACGTCGATGGGATCGGGGGTGACGGGGGAGGCGGCGAGGCTAGGGGTTTGCACGGGGGCTGCTCCGGTTGCTGGCGCCGATGGGGAGAATCGGTGAAGGAGTCGGCTTGTGGAGGTGGTGTTGGTGCCTTGCAGCGGCGTGCTGTCGTCGGTCGAGGGAGAGATGGGAAAGGTCGAGGGGAGGCGGAGACTCGGGTTGGGGACGAAGTCGCCGAGGCGGCCTAGGGTTCAGACGAGGGCAGCGTGGCCGAGGGGGAGAGGGAATGTGTCAGCGGAGGAGAGGGGTTTAGGTTCGGGGATGAGGACGGAGGCGGTCGGGGGTTGAGCGGGGGAGGCGTGGCCGGGCAGAGCGGAGCGGGAGGTCTGGGCTGCGGGCTGAGGGCGGAGGAAGAAGGTGTCGGGCACGGCGGGGGAAAAATAGGGTTCAGGGGAGAGAGATGAGGTCGTCGACGGCTGAGGGTTCAGCGGCGAGGCGGGGAGGAGACGGACGCGGGCGGTGCGCCGGAGTCGGGCTGCGCCGTTGGGTCGGAGGAGCGGCGCCGGAGTCTCGCCGGAGGCGGCTGGGGAAAGGGTAGCCTCTGGCGGCTAGGGTTAGGGCTAGAATTAGGGATTTTGGGATTATTTTAGGGATTAGGGATTTTTGGTAATTCTTCTTTTTCTTTTGTGGAGAAAAACTTAGGGAATTAGGTATTTATATCTACAGAAATTGGACTAGGGTTAGACCTAGGATTTGGGCTGGGTCAACGCTCCTTGGGCTTGGCTTCGGCTCTCATGGGGATGTCGGGCGTTGGCACTGATTTAATTCGGTTTAATTCTACATCGGTTTACAGGGCTCTAGAAATGATTCCGGAGTCCAATAAATCCGCAGAAAATTACCCTGTGTCCGGTTTCCCATTTTACACCATAAAATATTATTTCCATAATATTTTAATATGAATTAACCGAAATAAAAAATCATTAAATCAACAAAGGCCTAGGGTTCAATTCCCGAAAATTTCAGAAAAATTGGGGAAAAATCCAAATTTAAAATTCTGAAAATCCGGGGGCTTACAATCTACCCAACTTATAAAAATTTCGTCCTCGAAATTAAAATATGGTAGGGTTCTCTCTATCCAATCTCACTTGATTACAGTCTAAAGGATTCCTCTCAAGCGAACATTGCGGTCTCTACCCAACTTAGAATTTACCCATCTATCATCTAAGGCTATACATCTAATAGAACTATGCCCCAACTTATTTAATCATGTTTATTGAATCCTCAAGTCTTTAACACCAACATATCACCTATGATATTCCCTTAATCATATAAAAGGGTCATACACAATGCGACCGGCCTGAGGGGTAATATATCAATCTTATACCAAGCACGAGGTTTCGTCTTTCCGAAATAAGGGAAGACGAAGATCAATAATAAAGAGTTCAAGGGTGAGGTAATATAATAGAAGTATCAGGATCAAGGCGTTTAACGAATTCAAATGGGATTTTGTCAAGACAATTGTGGATTGAAATCCTATTCTGGTAATCCTTGTTCGCATGCTCGTATTAGTACAGTTATGTAGCTGATACGATATGCGCAGACCTATCTAGAGGGCAAGTATACTTAGTCCAATATATATCTCAATCCACGGAAAGTAGTCGTGCGAAGAGCGAACCAAAATGCACTAAGGTTGATCAGACCGTAATACACTGATTCTGAATAGACAATTGTATTAGTGTACATGTACACCAATACATATGTCATGAACAAGCTCGATAAAGAATAAGCTTGCAAATCTAGGCTAAATTAGCGGCATAAGTCAAGATAGTACAACAATTATAAGTACGCTAGATGATGATGAAAGGAGGTACAACTTAATTCAAGTTCTCAAAACAACCCAAAATAAGCACAATAACAAAAGACTATAAAATCTCTCCAGTTATCAATTATAAAAGCATACTAGGTTATTAGCAAGTTCAAAATTACATAGGTTAAGGCTGAGGTCCCGACCCAATAGGCACGAGATAAAACAAATCTAAAGACAGAAAACTACAAAAAATTACGCGCATTAGCTACTCCATGAGTCTGCGCGTCTTCCAAAGTCATCGATGGAGCTTGTTCACGTTCTTGCAGTTGATTCCTCTGCTGCTGCTGAGCCTGCTGGAAGAGTGTGGTTTGTGGTGCCAAGGGTGGCCTCGGCTGATTCCCTCCTGGGGCTGGTGGTCTTACTCCTTCAACTCTCGTTTACGGTGCTACCAACGCTGGAGAGGCTGGCCTTGGTGCTGGTAACGCTTGTTGGTTATTCATTGGTGCTCTGTCTCGACGTTCGGGGTATTCCTTCTTTAAATGCTGACTGGATCCGCAAGCTAAGCATAGTTTCCTTTTGCGTCTACACTCGTTCTCAACATGGCCTCGCTTGCGACAATATGGACAGACAGGCAGTACTTGCGAAGATGCTTCTGGTGGCTGGTGCATGGGAGAACTCTTTCCAACTTCTTCCTGGGGTACTCCGGCTGGTGCTGATGTGGCTGGTTGATGAATCATCACTGCTTTCTCTCGATGCTGAGAACAGTCTCTAGCGAAGTGTTGGCTGGTTCCGCAAATCAAGCATAATCCTAACTTGCGTCTGTATTCTTTTTCAATATGGCCTATCTTGCCACAATAGTAACAAGTAGGAAGGAATGAGGCTCTGGGTGCTGCTCTTGGTGGTGGATTAATCTGTGGTCGCTTTGTAACTCTTTCTTGTTGTGCTTGGTCTGGTGCTGATGCATACGGCCGCTTCTGGCTGGACCCTATCCTTGTGTCGCACACCATGGGTCTTGCTGTAGTAAGAACATCCTCGTCTAAGGTAGTTGCAGCGGGGCTGATTAACTTCCGTAACTCTGAGCTGAATCTATCGATGAACTTCTCCGCTTGGATCTGCTGAGCTTCTTCCTGAACCTTCTGATGGGCTTGCATCATCGCGTAGAACATTCGAAACATTCGTTGTTTGTCCATAGACTGCCCTTGTGGAACGTTAGGCATCGGTGGAGTAAACTGCGCCGATGGTGGAACGTCATCTTCCTGGATTCTCGAGGCATGCTGACTTGCTTGCTGTGATGATGGACCTTTACTAACTGGTGTCACTTCATCTTCGTTGGTTATCACAGCACCTTGTGGTATTTCTGGATGAGTCTCGTCGCCGACTTGGGGATTCATTTCTCTGCAACCAAAATAAACTATAAGGGCACTCAGGAATCAAGGCAGGATACGAGTCAATAAATTAATTTGAATCCGATATAAATATCAAGAACGTTTCAAGCAAGTGGATGAGATCCTAAAAACTTATCCTATTCTTAGTGCAGGCTTGCTCGGTCCCTAAGTTGAAACCGAATAATTTAGTCGTTGACCTGCATGGGCCACCACAAAAACCATGTCACGCCCCAGTCCCAAAATACCGAGGGACCGGACACGTGATAATGGCCAGCAGCACACACCGATGGACAAACCCAAATTTAATGGATCCATCGGGGCATGCTTAAGCTGTAATATAAGGATAAGTAGGTTCAATGATACAAGTCACAGTCTAAGCTAATCTCATCCAAAACAGATAATCATAGATCAAATGCCAGAATAAATACAAAGAAAATAACTACAATCTCAATAACAGTGTCTCGGAGAACAATCCGAGAACAAGTCTGATACAGCAATGCAATAGACTGTAAATAAAGGAACTGGAAATAGAAATAAATGAGTATCACCAGACAATACTCAGAAGAAGTCCTCTAGTGTGATCTCGTCCTCGAAGGTCGGTACAGCTCCTGTATCAGCTCCTGAATCTGCTCCTGCTGCGGTCCCGTATACCTCGGGATAGATCTCGTCTGTAAATCCTGGGGACATAATCCGGATCCAGGTCCTCAGGGGACATAGCAAGGTACAAGAAAATACAAGCCAAAATAAATGCAGTGCAGCAAAGAATGAAATAAATAGGGTAAGCTATATAACCATCTATGTGAAATGCAAGAGAGAACATCAATAGTACTCAGGTTGAAACAACTACAAGCTCTGTGTAAGGGAGCCGGTAGCAGTGATATCATGAGGTGGTCTAGCTCAGCGGGAGACTGAGTAGCCGACATAACATAATAGATGGAACAATAAGGGTCTCTCCAGCAATAGATGGAACAATAAGGGTATACTAAATAACCAGCTAAGTGATATGCAAGCTGAGAGCAGCACTAGAACTCAGGCTGAAGCCACTACAAGCTCTGTGTCGGGGAGCCGGTAGCAGCAGTAATAATGAGTAATGGGCCAAGCTCGGGCTTCAGAGTCTTGTGCCTCACAATAATAGGGGTGTATATATATGATCAGCCTGTAGCCTGTGTGTCTCTCCCCACCCAATGTAATCACACGTCTCATGTCCATGATGCCTCATGTCAATGTCACGCACGATCATATCTAATGCACAAGTCATAGAGTATCTAGGAATATAATGTCAATGCCATAAAGTCTGTATCCTATACAGAATCACCATAAATATCTCAGAAAGATCCTGTCCATGAATAGTGTCAAGTGTCCTGGGTTATAGTGTACTTGATAAGACAAGTACGAGAATGTAAAGGGGTTACGAATGTCCATCTCTAGATGACAATACACAACACCGCGTACGGTGTTGGCACCCGACTAATAATCGGACGCTAAGTACGTCACACGGTCCTAGGTCAAGCATGCACAGCAATATAATGAATCAAGGAAAATGCAACAAGAAATGTAAAGTTGGCAAGGTATACTTGCCCACTGATATATAACTAAGTCAAGGAAGTAAGTAGCAAAGCTGCATGTTTGGCAAGGTACACTTGCCTGGGGTCCTGGCTCCAACTGTAGCTCTGGTCTCAGTGTGATCTGTAGGTACTACTCCGGTTGCTGCAATAAATATCACCATTAGATTCAGAAAATATCAAATAGCTAGAAATGCCTGTCCTTGAGTCCAATTTGGACACAAGGGCAAAAATAACATTTTTGGGCCAAGGCGGGGTCCACATGTGGGCCACTTTGCACCGAGAAGCGTGTCCGGGTCAAAGGTCTCCAAATCTGTCCAACTTAGTGTCAACAAGTTAGAAACGATGATACGAACCCAACGGAACTTCCAGAATTGGATTCCGATGAGCCGATCACAAAATCGCCCGTCAAGTGGAGCCTGTGGGGCCCACGATACGCGATTTTGTCAACGTTCTCAGAATCGAACCAAACTTGGGTCACAGGACCAGCGTATTGCTACGAGTCCGATGGCGCAAGTTTCGTCTCGATCCGACGTGTGTACACAAAGTTACAGCGTGTTCCAGAAAGGTCGGATACGGGGTGTCGTCGGCGGATACGCGTTGATTCCGGGGTGCACGCACCTCCGAATCGACTTCTGCGAAATCCTACACGACCGTATCAACGACGCGCACGGTTCGGTAAAGACCGCGTGCGACCAAGTCGTCCCGGTTGGCGGGGCGTACTCAGTTCCGGGGTGAAACAGGGCGTTGTTTTTCCTGTTTTTGGATCGCGGTGTGCGATCACCACAGGACGCGATGAACCGAGCGGGTTACACGGTCACCGAGAGGGTTATACAGTCTACGCTACGCAACTGACGGAAACGAAATCGGAATTATGAGGAGAGAGGAAACGTTACCTGAACAGGGCTCCGTGAACGTTGTTTCTCACGTGTCCAAGACGTGTCTGAGTCGTCTACTTCGAGTCCTGCATCCTGTGTCCGGTGTCTGATGTAGGATCCTGCTGCTCTAGGGTTAGGGTTTCTGTCGCAAGGCGCCGGGGCTCGCCGGAGTAGGACGGAGACGTCGGTGGAGGCGGCGAGGCTAGGGGTTTGCACGGGGGCTGCTCCGGTTGCTGGCGCCGATGGGGAGAATCGGTGAAGGAGTCGGCTTGTGGAGGTGGTGTTGGTGCCTTGCAGCGGCGTGCTGTCGTCGGTCGAGGGAGAGATGGGAGAGGTCGAGGGGAGGCGGAGACTCGGGTAGGGGACGAAGTCGCCGAGGCGGCCTAGGGTTCAGACGAGGGCAGCGTGGCCGAGGGGGAGAGGGAATGTGTCAGCGGAGGAGAGGGGTTTAGGTTCGGGGATGAGGACGGAGGCGGTCGGGGGTTGAGCGGGGGAGGCGTGGCCGGGCAGAGCGGAGCGGGAGGTCTGGGCTGCGGGCTGAGGGCGGAGGAAGGTGTCGGGCACGGCGGGGGAAAAATAGGGTTCAGGGGAGAGAGATGAGGTCGTCGACGGCTGAGGGTTCAGCGGCGAGGCGGGGAGGAGACGGACGCGGGCGGTGCGCCGGAGTCGGGCTGCGCCGCTGGGTCGGAGGAGCGGCGCAGGAGTCTCGCCGGAGGCGGCTGGGGAAAGGGTAGCCTCTGGCGGCTAGGGTTAGGGCTAGAATTAGGGATTTTGGGATTATTTTAGGGATTAGGGATTTTTGGTAATTCTTCTTTTTCTTTTGTGGAGAAAAACTTAGGGAATTAGGTATTTATACCTACAGAAATTGGACTAGGGTTAGACCTAGGATTTGGGCTGGGTCAACGCTCCTTGGGCTTGGCTTCGGCTCTCATGGGGATGTCGGGCGTTGGCACTGATTTAATTCGGTTTAATTCTACATCGGTTTACAGGGCTCTAGAAATGATTCCGGAGTCCAATAAATCCGCAGAAAATTACCCTATGTCCGGTTTCCCATTTTACACCATAAAATATTATTTTTATAATATTTTAATATGAATTAACCGAAATAAAAAATCATTAAATCAACAAAGGCCTAGGGTTCAATTCCCGAAAATTTCAGAAAAATTGGGGAAAAATCCAAATTTAAAATTCTGAAAATCCGGGGGCTTACATAGTCACCACCAAAATTATAGGATAAAGATTTTGTGGTTCTGGTATTAACTTATCTAAATTATTCTTAAGCAGTAAATTTGTTAAAAAAACTATTCAAACATCATAAAGCTTATTCATCTACATTCCATGACTATGCGTAATTCATCATCTGATACTCAAAAGGCTATAGCCTGTTTTCAATGCTGACGATATCAGCAATAGAACTGTGCATGGAGTAACTTTCATCTTTTAATTTAATTATGGTTTCTCAATTGTATTCAAAGGTTTTAAGGGTAAATTTTTTATAATCAGAGTTTTAACTCTTAAACGTATTTTTGCAAAAGATCAATTTAGGGTTTTAAATTACAGCTGCCTTTCCGCCTCTTTCTCTGAAATGGAATGATATTGATGCAGTTTTGGGGAGGAGAATGGATGGAGATGTAAGGAAGATTCTGCTGATTATGTTTGGGTTTTGGATCCAATTGATGGGACAAAAAGCTTCATTACTGGTAGAGTTATCTTCAATTTACTCTTCACATTTTGTTAGTACTTAAAACCATATATTAGGAAAAGAAACAATCTGTGTTTTTTCTTTGATTGTAGGAAAACCTTTGTTTGGTACACTTATTGCGCTTGTACACAAGGGAATACCGGTATGAGTTGCTACAATTTTGCTGCTACATATTTTTGTTAGAATAATGTTGAAAAAGGGTTTTTTTTGTGTGTGGAGACAAGAATGTAACAGAAGTTTGTAGCCGGCAGGACATTTATTGTGCATACAGGCCATTAGTGATATGATTGGCATGAATTATTATGCAAAAAGGTGTGTGTGTTAATATTACTAATCTAAAAAATTCGTATCAGCGCCAGTTTGGATTGCAGTGCTTGGATTGCAGTGATGTTTTATCAGGAGTCCATTTGGTTCCAAAGGCAAGGACGAGCCAAACAGTTCTCATCCCAGATGGGCGTTTCTTCAAACTTACCATTCATTGTGGGGGCTCAAATGGGCGTTTCTGAAACGCTCACCAAATGAGCGTTCCTGAAATGGGCTTTTGATCAAATGGGATGAAATGTAACTGCAGTCGAAACTAGTCCTCAGGCTCTTCGTAGGCAACATGTCCACCTAAGCCCCTGGCCTAGAGCCTAGTGGCCTTGCTATGAAATGGAATCCTGGAGCCCAGGAGCCAAGGTGCAAGCCTGGCATCTAGATTATTGTATGGATGTTAGGCTCCTTACTTGGCATTCTCTTGTGGATACTAAGCAAAACTAGGGTTTCTGGGCGAGCCTAGGTGGATATAAACAGGCCTAAGCAGATTTAGGCAGTTGCAGAGTGATTTAAGCAATGTAATAGCATGATTAGCATTCCACAGAAATACAATACATTTATATGCCTTATGGACCAAGTCACCAAATGTAGAAAGACTTTTAGCATTGGCCATACCTACATAGGTTAAATTTGTTTTCTTCATCTACCGACATGTTTACCAGTGAAATTCCATTGTTGAGTTGTTAGCTCATGGCGTGTGCCTAAATATACACAGTTTTGTATAGATTAACACCCCCCCCCCCCCCCCCCCCCCCCCCCCCCCCCACACACACACACACACACCCACCCACCCCCACACCCACCCTCTATCCTTGTGATTTTCTGTTTTTTTGAAAGCACCAGCAATTTTCTTGTGTTTTACTGTAAATAAATTACTTGACATTAGCCTGTCCAGTTCAGTTAGGTGCTTGCCTAGTGCTTAAATGCTACTCAACCCCTGTGCTGCTCAACTTGTGGCTACCTTTTCTAATCCTTAGAATATGTTTTAGCTGTAACAAAATGAAGCTGACAATAGTAGGCAAAAGGTATTGGATTTGCGAAAACAATTGTTTATCATGTAATGCAATGTTCTATGGTTTGCTAGTAAATTTTCAGTAGTTGAGAAATAAATTCTCCAAGGAGTCCTAAATAGTTAAATATCAAAATGGAGCCATTACAAAGACTGATGGTACAAAAAGGGGAAAATTATTTATGGCAGCTTGAGCTATGAAGCTACCTTCCTAGCCGTAAGCCAGGCCACTATTTTACCTATTTGAGCCGCTAGGTTATACTCATCAGAACCCAGCCACTAGATGCGCATAGCAACCAAGCTGGTACCTATAGTGGCTGTGGCCATGCACAGCTGTGTGCACCCTGGGGCATAACTCAGCAACTGCACTGGTTGGCTACTGAAGTCTGCCCTCTGGACGTCTTGCACAGGTGTCTAACTGGGGGTTCCTAGATGATACCTAGGGGTCCTTGCTGTAATTATTCTATGGTATAGGCATGGATGGACCTTGTCAAGAAAAGACAAACCTAACGTATCTAGTTTTACATGGTAGTCCATAGTCCTCAAGAGGGGCGATGGAGCATGGCCTCTTTTTCTTACAAACTCTTCATCCGTGGCTTTGATGCTATAGTCCTCAATAGATATGAGACTTTTACATGCTATTTCAGGGGCATGGCGTCCTTTTTCTCTGTGCACTATGATGTATCTATTTACTCACAACACAAAGGAAAAATGAGATGCCTCATTAAAATTAAGGGTGAAGCCTCAACAAACTAATGCTTCCTAATTCTTGCCTCATCAATTTTGAAGACATCATTAGAACTAGTGTAGATACTTGGTCTGGAATACTTTCCTCATGCTGTCTTATTTTGACCCAAAGATATTCTACATAAGAGCAAATCAATAGGGTAATTTGTTTATGTGATTCCTGCTGTATCAGACTTTGTTCCATCGTCAAACTTCACTGGCTTATAGATATTCTAATACTTTTGTGTTTCCTTTCATGCATTTACATTCTGTATTCTATAATATCAAATTAATTGCCAAAGATGATGGCTGGTTTCCTTTTGCATATTGAACTTGTTTACAACTTGGCCTCTTCACCCTTTCAGATTGTTGGTGTTATTGACCAGCCCGTTCTAAGAGAAAGATGGATTGGGATGAATGGAAGAAGAACTACATTGAATGGACGAGAAATTTCTACACGGCCCTGTGAAAAATTTTCGCAGGCCTACTTGTATGCATAACTATAAATTGTTAGATAGTCTGAATTTTTATTAATGGCTGTTAACCCTTGTAAGGCAGTTAAATTAGTGGGCATCACGATAACCTATTCATCACAAGCTTGTTACAAGGTCTGATTGCAACTTGATTGTAAAAATATGTTTTCAGGTACACTACAAGTCCACATCTCTTCAGTGCGGATGCCGAAGAGGCTTTTAGTCGTGTAAGAAATAAGGTTAGTGCAACAACAGAAGTTAGTTTCTGTATGTGCTAATGCAATATACAAAAATCTTTTGGGAACAAATCATGAAGTCATGCTTTGGCAGATCTACACATTCTCCACATCCTTCCACTACAAAAAAGAGAATTTAATCAAGCAATGAACTGTTTAAATATCTGCTGCATTGCACATGCTTACTTTTTGTATTTTCCTCCTATGCAAGGTGAAAGTACCATTATATGGGTGTGACTGTTATGCTTATGCCCTCCTGGCATCTGGATTTGTTGATCTTGTTATTGAATCTGGTCTTAAGGTAGTTTTTTATGTTCTTTCAGGCCACCCTTTTATTGCATCAGAACACATGTATGGTTTCATTTCATTTAGTAGCTTACTAATTGTTTCATAACATATTGCTCGTGTTATCAAGTGATTTATCTCCTATTGCATAAGTTACTTGGGCAATGCTACAGGTATATTTGTCCAATATGTAGCTTATTTCGCTTATCTATACCAAAAACCGAAAAAGCTTAAGCAGCATAGCACTAGTTGTTTCATAACATATTGCTCGTATTATTCATGTGATTTATCTCCTATTGCGTAAGTTAATAGGGCTATGCTGCAGGTATATTTCTCCGGTATGTGACTTATTGCTCTTAACATCTATACCAAAAACCGAAAAAGCTTAGGAAGCATAGCTTTGCCAGACTCGCTATCTTTTGCTTCTAGTCTTGGTACTTTTACGAGAGTTATGCGTGGATGGGTCTTGGTACTGCTTACAAGTGTTGTTATGCATGGATGGGCCTTGCCTCACTAGTCAATATCAATCTACCAGTTTATCCTTCTGTCTTTACAATTTCATATTATTTGACTTATTTCCTCACTCAAGAGCCAACCTGCACAACCCTTCCTCAACCACCTCTCCCAGCATCACCCTTCTCTTTGAAGATGATTATGATCTGTTATGTGATGGGCAATATTGTTCATTCTGAAGCTATTATAAATAATTAACATATGATTTCTTTTGGTACTATTAGGAGTAACTGATTAATAATTTTGCAGTATCTATTACTTAATCATGGCTGAATTATGACATTTGCATCAGTTGAGCAACCTGATTATATCCTATGGACAGAGATGTATTAAAACACTATAGTTTCTTTTCCCTCTTGATATATGATATATTATTCTTATGCTACTAATGTTTATTTCTATCAATGTACGAGGTGATGGTCTTTCCTGTTAGCAGCAACCCCGAGTGCGCGATACCTGTCAATTTTTTTATCTCTACTATTTATAAATAGGCTTGAAAACGGTTCAAAATGAGCCGTCTAAGCCGTATGTATATCCTCACATAATTAAAAAAAAAATTGTAAGTAATTATTTGACTACATAATATTATCTAACTATAGCCAACACATCTAACTCATGTGGGCGGCATTCTTCTCGACTAGGTGGGTTTGTTCCCACGGAACAACGATATCTATAATAAATTCTAATTTAAATTATTTTCAATAATTTTTTTACGTGCATTGTACGCACGTGCACGTTAATAGTAAGTATAAGGTTATGGATATGATTGGTTCTAGCTAACTTACAACAATTATATTTGCTCCCTTTCAAAAGCCGTATGATTTCCTTTCGTTGGTGCCGGTGATAGAAGGGGCTGGCGGATCAATTACCGACTGGAAAGGAAATAAGCTTCACTGGGAGGCTTCTGTTGCTTCACATGCAACAAGTAAGGGCTTCTCAACTATAGCTAAGTTTTCTTAATGTGCTTAAGATGATTTATTGATTTTTCATAAGCTCTAAATCCAATATAAATATATTGGTATATTTACCATAATCATTGTGCAAACAATTTATTCACATGTTTCTGTATGAAACATTTTCAGGTTTTAATGTGGCTGCTGCTGGAGATCCTCAGCTGCACGAGCAGACCTTGGAGGTGCTACAATGGGACTAAGCGAAGGCTATTGGTTCAGCTGAGAAATCGGCATCCTCTCCTAGAATAAATTTTGAGCTAGTTAATTCTTGCAAGCTTCATTTCTGTAAACATTCTTTCTTGTAACATACTATAGTTTCAGAGTTATGGGATTGATGTATCGTTATGTTCCTATATTTCTAGTTTCAGTACTGTCAATATACAATTTCAGTTATTGAGGATATGAGATTTTCTAATCAAATCAATTTTGGGGGGTTTGAAGCATAGTTTGCAATATCGGACGATACCGATACGATTTTGCATGTCTTCATCCGATACCGATCAGTATCGATAATGACCGTACCGATAACGAGGGTCTCTTTTTCAGTCAATTCAACAAAAAAAATTGAATGAACAAAATCAATCAACAAAGATGTAAAAGCATGTAATTTTTTTTTTATACATTGTAGTTAAACCAATCAACAAGAGTGACTACTATTTCATTTAATTCTAAAATTACTAATAAACAACACATGAAATACTTCAAATTATGTCTAAATATATACAATATTTTTTCTAAAATTTTAATAATGTATTAACAATTCTTTGTTTTTTGATACCAAAAAAATTGATACTCCGATCCGAAACTACTGATATCGTTCATCCGAATAATTATTGGAAGGGTTCGTTATCGATACTGTGAACCTTGGTTTGAATTCGTAATGAATCTTTCGTTGTTGAAGTTAGCGAAAGCAATGTTGTAGACGTGCAATGGATATATAACATGGTGACTGCTAAATTGGTCATCAATTGTTATCAAGTACTTTAGGTCATGTTTGGTTCACGAAATCATGGTATTGTAAAAGGAAACTTTTTTTTTTTTTATGTTTGGATGCATGAAGAAAAAGAAAATAATTACCAAAGGAAAATAAAATATGGAGGAAAATGGTTCCTCCCACCCACAAGGATTCACTTTCCCATCTAAGGATTCATTTTTTCTCTCAATTTTCTTGGTCTTTCCAAACAACGAGAATAAATAATTAATAGAAAGATAAATTTCCAAATGAAAAAAAAATACCATGAAATTAATTTTCTTTATGCGAATCAAACGAGACTTAGAGTGATCAGCCTGTCAAAGTCGGATTCTGTCGAGTAAACCCAAGCGGATCCAAATTCTTTCAAAGCTAAATTTCGGTCAAGAGATGAATATGAAATAAATAAAATAACCATTACTCAACAACGCGGGGATAGCTCAGTTGGGAGAGCGTCAGACTGAAGATCTGAAGGTCGCGTGTTCGATCCACGCTCACCGCAAAATAAGTTTTTTTTTTTAAATAACACATTTGTTTCATTTTAAATTTGCTTCTCAATTGTATTGTATTCATGTAAATTCGTACATCAGAAAATATCAGTATATATACTCGTATTGTCCTTATTCTTATTTATGTCCGTATTCGTTGCAACATACACTATGTTCTTCGAGACGTTCCAATCATCCGGTTTGCCCCATTGTAGGAGAATTTTAAGTCACCGTAAATAAATTGTTGGCTTACAAGTGGTATTGTCATTTTTAGCTGCAACAAATGATGCATTGTGTTCAGAGGCGAATACAGAAATTAAAAAAAGAAGAAGGTTAACCTCAAATATAAAAAAAAAATTATAATTTTGTTAAATAAAATTATTTATATCAAAATTTTATTAAAGAATTAGATATTTTGTTATGTGATTTCATAAACTTGCTTAATATTGTTAAATTAAGATTTGATGTATAATAATCTTAACTATTTTTTTTTATATCTATTCAGTCTCGTCTCAAGTTTAACAAAAATTTAGGAAAAAAAAAATTATGAAAGAAAAAATAAAATCTAATGTAAATATGTATATTGAAATTAAACTTTACAAATTTCGGAAAGAACAAAACATAAAATTGATTAAGAAAATTGAAAAAGAACTTTGATATTTAACTCGGAAATAAAAATTCAGTGGAGATAACTGCGCCCCCATTTAATAGCTCCGCCCATGACTGTGTTGGCAGAAATATCACAACATTTGTTACAGTATTTGAACTACTTACAGGACCGGCCATGGAGTAAGCCTGACAAGACTTCGGGCTTGGACAACCCCCTCCATGGGATAATCCTCCAGACCTTAGGACAATAGGACTGGTCCAGTAAAAATCCAACTTACACCTATATCTTTTCAATAGGAGTAAAGGACAACCAAAATTAGTTCCGACTGAGACTAACCCCCCGCGAACTGACGGTTACTGACACTTCCTTCCCTCAATGACAGTTAGTATAATGAGCTCCCTGCACGACTACCTCTTTTCTTTTCTTTTCTTTTCTTTTCTTCAAATGAACTAACAAATTTCGTAGTCACAGTACAACTAAATTGTCTATAAGGTCATTTATGAGCATATGGATATGAATTCCAATAAGTACCGACAGAATACAAGACACTAATAATTATAGGCAAATTCTATAGGTACTCCAACACTTACTTAAAACAATCTATTACTTCAAAACAATCCAAAATTTTATAACTTTTACTTAAGACAACCCAAAATTTACTCAGGACAACCGAACCCCTCCAAACCTTTCCAAAACTCTTCATTCTAAATTTATACTCTCTCTCTTTCCAACTCCCCAAACCCTAATCCCAATCCCAACCACCGGAGGAGACGGAGGCGCTCGTGCGGGGACGGCGACGAGGAGTAGGCACACGCGCTCACCTCCGCTGCTGCTTCCGCCCGCCTCCGCAGCGCACAGCCCCCCGCACGCGTGCGCCTCCGCCTTGCACCGCCCTCGCGCGCGCGTTCGGCTACCCCTCACGCCGCACCCCCGCGCGCGCGCACGTGTGACTCCGCCCCGCGCCGCCCCCGCTATTGTTGTTGCTTCTTCTTCTATATCGCCTTCTTCCTAGGACTATAACAATTGACAGTTCTTCTAATATGAAGGACTGTCAATTTTTTTTAGTCCTAATTATGGAATGACTGTCAACATTGTGACAGTAATAGGAAAAAAAAAATTTGGGCTGAAACATAAATATCGTTAACTTTTATATAAAAATTTGGACTGCCCTCAAGCAAAAAAAATTGAATAACAAACTTGTAAATAAACTGAATTTTTTTTTGGATTGTTTTAAGTAAGTATTGGAGTGCCTATAGAATTTGCCTAATTATGGAACTGCATTTCTGGTCTCGTATGTTCCGTGGGCACGCTGCGAACAGCAGATACAGTTAACCATGATCCACATTTACAAAGATGTAGCAACACCAATTTCAATATCTTTATTGGCAATTGAAAGATGCAAACTTTCTTCCACTTGGTCATAGAAACCACTACACACATTCGAAATCTTCGGTTTATAATAAAAAGTACAAGGATCTTCGGTTTGAATTTTACAAGAAAGACATGGCCGATAAAATGAAGCCATAAACATTCGAAATCTGTATACTGCAAAAGCACATCTTGGCTCAATTTGATTCTTGAAGTTGTTCTGCACTGTATTTGATCTCAAGAAGTGGGTGATGTTAAAATCACCTTAAGCCGTTGTTTAAAGGAAATTAGAAACTTCACTACAGTTTTCACCAGAACATGCTAAACATATTTTTCGGAGGAATCGGTGAGTGATCATCAATAAAACAAGCTTGTAACATAAACCAAATGGAAAATAAGATGTATCCTTCTAATTCTTCGCGACAATCTTCTCCATTTAACCATACTGAAACTCTATCAAGGTCAAGTCTTCCCAATTTCAGTATCAAATCACTATATCATATATATCCACATCCCAAATCAGTATCAAGTCTTCCCAATTTCAGTATCAAATCACTATATCATATATATCCACATCCCAAATCAGTTATATATCCTACCTAATTTCAGTATCAAATCACTATATCATATATATCCACATCCCAAATCAGTTATATATCCTGCCTCCTAGGTCTCAACTTCCGACCTTTGTTGGCAGTGCGAGTCTTTAACTTGATCCTTTTAGGAGTCTCGGTACCACTAGATATGCACAAAAGAGCTCACTGTTGGACTAGATACTTAATTAACTTCAACCAAAACACATAAAATATGAAGTTACGAGAAATTCTTATGCAATGCCATAGATAAACGAATGAACAGCAGCAGGCTAGCTAAGTTTGACTCATCACACACTATATTATGACACAGGCAATCGTGGCCAAAAGATCAACAAGGAAGAATTAAATTACTTTGTCATATTTTCTGACTTCAAAGTTCTCTGGATGCTCCTGTACATGTTCCTAGACAGCAAGGAGAACACTAGCTAGAACTGATTTAAAGAAACTTGTTGAATCCGTCAACTTCACCACTTGCTAGGTTCTATAGCTAAATCCAAACCTTTCTAATTAGTTATTTGTATCAAAATAATAGGCACTTCTGCAAACATTACTATATTTCTTCTTCTGTCACAAGTTTTGAACTACACTCAACAATATTACTATATACTCGAATTGAAAAAGAAATACAAGCAGAAGACCCAATTGGTGAAGGGTTCCTCTCGAAATGTTAGCTATTAATTATTTGAATTGGAAGATGCAAAAAGGAAAGAGATAAATGCTGATGTCATCCACACATAGTGCAACTATCATCGCTATGTATGAAAGAAGAAACATGGAGTCTTATCAAAAGATACCTGTTACCCAAACCCAACTGCACACATTAATTTAGGCTGTTGATAAGGGCACTACACAGTTTACTTGGGGCTAGCCCAGGATTGGGAACATAAGTATTGTTATTGTTGTATATCTTGAGATTATATAAATACTGTGAGAAAGCATCTTGACTAAGCACCGTATACCTGTAGTGTACTAAAACTTCATCGTCACTCAAAACATTCTTCTTATTGTTGTATATCTTGAGACTGATGAGAACATAAGTATTGTTATTGTTAATTGAATTAATTGGATGGAAAAAGATTTTAGAAACAATCTATTTTTCTTTTTCTGTTTCCAAATTATTTTAAAATATCAACACAATTCAGACAACATAGAACAGTTTAAATTACATGGTCAAAAAAATATACTTTTGTATCAGTCAAAAATATTCAGTATGCATTCTGCATACATAAAGGGTGCAGATGTGATGAACTAAAGTACATTCGAGTATCAAGAACCACTAAGGAGCTTCCCTCCGACCAAATCAAAGGCAGCATATAAATGTAGCATTCAGCAATTTTTCCTAATGGATGACATAAGGGATTACTGAAGTGACGACCTAAGAAGCAAGAATCTCTACAAAGCATGCTGTCAAGCATGGAAACATAGCCACAGTCATTGCTCTTATCAAGCACACAATAATTCCAAGAAGAAAAATATTAAAGTGCATTGTTCAGCTGACCAGTCTGCATCCAAGCAGCAAAAAAATGTTTTTTTGAAAAAAAAAAGGCATCCTAGGACCATTTAGGGTACTGACAATGCAAGGTGCTGGAAGGTCAAGATGTGCACAACCTTAACTCAAACTGATCCTTGTACCATCATGCCAAGCAACCCGATTTTCGATTGAAATATGGTTATCTTCTTTGAGAAAAAGGGAGTTCTGAAAACATATTGCCAGTATATGGTTATCTCCAAAGTTGGATTTCAAAACATGACTTCTTTGTCAACTGAAAAGCAAAGCCGCGTTCTGAAAATACAACTTAATCTAATGAATTCACATTCTAAAAACACTTTCTTTTGTTAAATCGTGGTTTTAGAAAATATCCTATTATTTTGACATTTTTCAACACTACTTACTCTTTTTGGAAGTATAATTATTGAAAGGAACACCCTATTTTAGAAAGAAATCCCCCTAGCAGTCCAAGAAATGAGATTCCACTGTCATTCCATTGTACAATGGTACAAGTTACATTAACAAGAACACATCCCTTCTCTCACCTTCTCTCCTCTCTCAAAGAACTTATGAGAGACTATCTACAATGGTTACAAGAAGAACATAAGAATGCTACACTTTACCAACGGTGATCTTACTCTAACAATACACTGACACATAGCCTAGTGAGGCTTCACTGAGAATAGATACAATCAAGTATCAAGCAAGCTCAAACATTTATTTTAAAGATAAGCACCAGTCACTCAACACACAATCTTCTTTTGTATCAGCATAAACATGTAGAGAATTCAGATGGAGTTGAATTCACATACACAACGTGTTGAAATTAGTTGATGATTTTATTGATTGTCTCATTGGCATTATATAGCCTTACAGTCATTAATACAATGATTTCAATCATTATGACAATAATCTCATAATGGAATATCCTGTGACATATTCTGGCATCCCAAATATGTCCTCAGGATATTCCCATGTGCTTATACTATACTTAAATATGACACCCAACATACCATATCAACACTCCCCCTCAAGATGGGTGAAAGATATTCACTAAGCCCATCTTGTCACATCCTCTAATCATGCTCACTGAGGCGAGTCCCTTGGTTAGTCCATCTGCTACTTGATCCCTGGTTGGAACATGGCCAAGCTCCAGTAATCCTCTATCCAACTTCTCTTTGATGAAGAATCTATCAATCTCGATGTGTTTGGTCCTGTCATGCTGTACTGGATTGTTGGCGATACTAATAGATGACTGATTGTCACACCACAGCTTCATCTTGGCTCCTTGATCCAGCTTCAGCTCCACCAGCATATTCTTCAACCATAGCAGCTCTGCAACTCCCAAGGCCATAGCTCTGTACTCTGCTTCAGCTGTCGATCTGGCCACCACAGACTGCTTCTTACTCCTCCAGGAGACCAAGTTACCTCCTACAAATATGCAATATCCCGAGGTAGACCTCCTGTCATCAGCACAACTAGCCCAGTCAGAATCACAGTAGCCCTCGATGCTCACGTGATTGTTCTTCCTGAATATTAGTCCCTTCCCGGGAGCACCTTTCAAGTACCTCAGAATCTGGTACACTGCATCCATATGACCCTTCCGTGGGTCATGCATGTAGCGGCTCACCACACTTACTGCAAAGCAGATATCAGGACGTGTGTGGCTCAAATAGATCAACTTGCCAACCAGTCTCTGGTATCTGTCCCGATCAACTGGTTCTCCAGCCTCAGCATCAATCTTGAACCTCTGATCTATTGGTGTCGCTGCAGGTTTGCACCCCAACATTCCAGTTTCTGTGAGAAGGTCCAGTGCATACTTCCTTTGAGAGAGAACAATCCCCTCTGCTTCTCGAGCAATCTCAATCCCAAGGAAGTACCGAAGAAGGCCGAGATCCTTCACCTCGAATTCCTTGCCAAGCTTTCCTTTGAGTTGGGCGATCTCCTGCTCATCATCTCCTGTGATAATCATATCGTCCACATACACCGCAAGCATGGTGATGTGGCCTCCACTCCGACGGAAAACACAGTATGATCAGCATTGATCTGCTGATATCCCATCCCTATCATCGCCCTTCTGAATCTGTCAAACCACGCTCGAGGAGACTGCTTCAGTCCATAGAGGGACTTCTTCAACCTGCAGACCTTACCTACTGTCTGATTGGTGCCAAATCCTGGTGGTATCTCCATGTACACCTCCTCCACTAGATCTCCGTGAAGAAACGCATTCTTCACATCCAGTTGGTGTAGCTTCCATCCACCATTCGCTGCCAGAGAAATCAGAGTCCTGACAGTGCTCATCTTTGCAACTGGTGCAAAGGTCTCGTCATAGTCGATGTCGTACGTCTGACTGTATCCTTTGGCTACTAGTCGAGCTTTGTAGCGATCAACCTGTCCATGTGGGTTCTGCTTCACGGTAAAGACCCACTTGCATCCAACTGCTCTCTTCCCCTCTGGCAGTCTCACAAGCTCCCAAGTGTGGTTCTTCTCCAGAGCTCCCAACTCCTCGTGCATTGCCGCTTTCCACTTTGGATCGTTCTTGGCAATCTACCAATTGTTAGGTACAGTAATACTATCCAAAGATGCTATAAATGCTCTATGAGAAGAAGGGATATGGCCATAAGAAACAAACTGAGCAATATCCCAACCATATCTATTTGGAGGATTTCCTGCATTGCTGCGAGTGGTCCTCCGTACAGATAGTGGTGTGGGAGTAGTAGTAGGAGGAGGAATGATATCTTGTGAAGGAGGGGGTATCACCTGAAGGGGGCTTGGTGTCGGTGCCTCAGGAGTTGGGACGAACGCAGGCAAAGGACTTGGCACTGGCACTGTCGGTACTGGTCCTGCAGTTTGCTTCTCTCTCCTGCTGTAGGTAAGTAACTCTCCCTGAGCCGTAGGCCTAACACCTTCACCTTCTTGTCCCTTCTCCGTGCCTCTATGCCAAACTTCTAAATCGGTTACCACCAAGTTCTCCATCTCCCCCTCTCGCCTAATACTGGCAGTATTAGGCGTGTTGTGTGAAGTTCCGTCCTGGCGGTAGTATGGCTCATGCTCCCGAAAGTGGACATCCATACTGACAAACTTCTTCTTCTCTACTGGACTCCAGCACACATACCCCTTTTGGGTCGCCGAGTAGCCTACGAAGATGCATTTGACCGCTCTAGGGTCAAGTTTCCCAACTGATGGCCTGTTGTCCTTCACAAAATACACACACCCAAACACCTTCAGTGGGAGTATCCCACCATTATTGCCTTGCAATACCTCACATGGGGACTTCCATCCGAGGACCTTCGAGGGCATCATGTTGATGAGTTGAGCTGCTGTCAACACTGTATGTCCCCACAGACTCTATGGGACATTCATGTCGATCATCATACTTCTTGCGACCTCCAGAAGGTGTCTGTTTTTTCTTTCTGCAACTCCATTTTGTGCTGGTGTGTATGCACAGGTGGTCTGATGCTGTATTCCGTGTGCTGACAAGTATTCTGCAAGCGTCCTGTTGGTATACTTTGTTCCATTGTCAGACCTTAGTACCTTCACAACTGCTTTGTACTGAGTCTGGACATGCTTATGGAAATCCCGAAAACAAGCAGGTACATCACTCTTATTTTTCATCAAATATAACCAGGTAACACGAGAGGCACACTCAATGAAAGAAACAAAGTACTTATAACCATTCATAGTGTTAGTAGCACATGGACCCCAGACATCAGAATGTACTACCTCAAAAGCAAAAGTGCTCCTATGACCCGTGCCAACATATGAGCTCCTAGTAAGTTTTCCTAACTCGCACGCATCACATACTAATTTCTCTTTATTTGTTTTTGCATAAATCTCTGGATACAACTTACTTAGAGTATCAAAGGAAGAATGTCCCATCCTCCGATGATGGAGTATCAAGGTATCCTCAGTCCTCTGCTGCAGTCCTTCCATGCCAGCCTTCTCTGCCATAGATACCAATGCTGAGTCCAGTCCTTCTCGATCTAGGTACCACAGTCCCTCATGCCAAGTGCCAGTCCCAAGTCTTCGTCCTGTCCCTTTCTCCTGGAAGGTCACATTAGGAATATCAAAGGAAACAATACATTTAAGTTGGAGGATTATAGAACTAATGGACAAGAGACTGACTGGAAAGGATGGAGCATATAAAACATTGGATAATCTTACTGAACCTGTACAATTAACAGTACCCTTACCGACCACTGGCTGGAAAGTGCCATCAGCTGTCTGAATGCTGTCTGCTGATGCTAGGTGAGTGTAGGAAGAAAACTCACTAGCATTCCCCGTCACATACCGAGATGCTCCCGAGTCGATAATCCAGTCTGATGATTTAAGGGAAGAGATAGACGCAAGGGCAAGTGATTCGTCAGTACCTTCTGATGGATGGGCATACATGGCAGCGTTGCCCCTAACAAAGAATAAGGTGGACGCCTTCTCTGTTATACTCCTCATGTCTCCCAGTGCCTGGTCCTCCACAGTAAAGGTGCCATCAGCTTCTCCGTTCCCTTCTGATATCAGGAGGTTTGCCCGATAACCTCCTCGGCCGCCTCGTCTATCCCCTCGACCACGACCACGTCCTCTGTAAACTCCTTCGACCAGATTTCAGTAATTTAGGATTAGTTTAGACTAATTAGAAATTATGCAACTTTTTAAAAATTTATTTATTATATAATCTATTGATTGTGCACTTGTTTATTACACAATTAATTAGGGCATCACACTAGCTGTTAACCCTAAACAAATTTCACATCCCTGTCCTAGACTTGTTAGACTACACTTTCTGTATTTTTAGCAACTTCCAGAAACCTCATCTGGTGCTTCGTTTTAGTCGCACAAATATCGTTACAGACGTACGTATTTATTACCTATTTTAATTTCTGCTTTTATCCACCTCTGTACCCTAAGTGATTTGAGGACCAGTAGACACATGTTTTGCCCAACCAAAAATACGATAATATTCTACTCTAATTATACTTCAATTATCGTTTTGACACCGTAGAAAAATTATGACCCTAACAGCCTCAAAATAATTAGTGAACACCGTGCGCAGTATTTATTAAATAATAAATACGATGACCGTATCACCTGCAGAATCAGATCCTGCCCCTGCCCAGACTCACCCCACACTGTCCAAAACATTTTCCCCAGCTATTTTCCTCATTTTTGTACAATTCAGAATTATGGAAAATCAGTATTTGAAATTTGGTAAATTGCGAAATTACGCAAAATACAAATTTTATGCATTTATGCAATTATTGAAAAGTTAGGGGTTTTTATGCAAAATTGCATACTAGGTGGCCTAATCCTATTGTCTAGACCATAGGTGTGTGGAACCCACCCATAATTTCCAGAAAAATCTGCTGGAAATATCCCCAAAAATCGAAATTACCAAAATACCCCTGAAGTTGCCAATAATTACATAATTGCCATTAGGCCTAAACCTATATAAACCCTAGCCCTCCCCTTCATTCAAACCCATCCCACCACCACCACGGCCACCCTTCGCCCACCGGACCACCGCCGAACCCGTCGCCACTCCCCTCCCCTTCCCTCCGACCACTGCCACCCACCTCCGGTCGCCTGCTCCGCCGTGGCCAGCCTCCACAGCATCATCCCGACCACCTGCACCTACACAGCACCACCACCACTCCCATTCACCCCCAGCGCCGCCTCCGGCCGTCGTCGACCACCGCCACCCTACCCAAACTCTTCGCCCCGACCTCCCCTACCTACCACCACCACCTCACCTCCCCACGACACCGCCTCCGGCCGCCCTAGCCCCCGCAGCAGCCACCCCCTCCTAACCCGAGCTGCTGCCACCCTCACCCCCGACGCCCCTAGCCGCCACCACCACCGTCGTGGAGCTCCGCCACCACCACCAAACTGACCACCGTCCTCCCCTCTCCCGAACCCGCCGCCTGCCCGGCCACCTCCGCCGCTTCCCCGCCGGCCAGAGCCCCCGCAAGCTGCAAGCTGCTGCTGCTGCTGCCAGTAGCCACTGCTACTGTTGCTGCTCCTCCGGCCGCCTCCGGCCAGCTCCGCCGCCGTCCTCCCGCCGGCGACACCGTGTGGGACCCCCCCCCCCCCCCCCCGCCACCTGTAAAGGTATATATACCTATACTATTCATAAATACGTATATAATCTCTAATACATGTTTATATATATATAATATATGTATATATATGTATATATATGTATATATATATATATGTATATATATATGTATATGCATTTATATGTATAATTATATATATAATTACAATATATTATACTGTATATATATTATAGATATATATCTAAATATATTTATTATTATATATATTTATTATGTATATATGTATATGTATATGTATATGTATATAATATTATGATATATATATATACATTTATTTCTATATATATTCTATACATATATATTTATTATATATGTATATGAATATGTATATTATATAATATTATGATATATATATATATACATTTATTTCTATATATATATGTCTATAGTATATATATAAATATGTATATATTTATATATATATAAATATGTATACTATATATATGTATATGTAACATATTTATATGTTATACTATCTATGCATTTTTCTTTTATTTATTTTTCTGCATTTATTTCCTGCACTTATATATATATATATATATATATATATATATATATATATATATATAGTATCTATATATGTATATATTAATATCCAGCTGGATAATACAGCTTATCTATATATTATATATTTCAATTCTTGTAAATATCATTTCAATTTAATATTATATATTATATATTGTGCTGGATATTACAGCCTAATTATATATTATTCAGTGGTCGTATATAGACCCTAATAATATTTAGTACAGCACATATATACGTACTGTCATTTCAATTTACCTATATGTCAGTGGATACACCCTAAATATTATATATATATCTCAGTGGATATACCCTAAATATTACTATTTATTATTATATTATATAAATCAGAGGATACACCCTGATAAATACTATATTATCTATAGCAGTGGATATACCCTGCTACTATATATTTATGTCTGCTTTTATCTGTTCTTTATATACTATATATACTGATATATCTATATATATACCTACTATATATATATCTATATTATATATGTGTATATATATATGCTTTATATTACAGCTATGATATTCACGAACCTATCTGTTTTAACAGAAACCAACTTCAGCACAGCCAGTGACCCCCTGTCACCAGCACTTTCAAACCTGACTGTGAAATCAGGTTATCAACATTACCAGGGAGTAGGCAAGTATACCTTGCCAAGTTATTGTTTAAATTAAATTGTTGATATCTGCTTTGCTCTGAAATTCATATACCATGATCACCTGAGACTGCCTTGGGTACAGTCAACTGTTATGTTGACACGATATTACAGACTCACCAACAACTGAGAGAATATCCTAATATTCTCCTAAACCCTATCACGGGAACACGCAACATGGTTGCATTACATATATGGATGTGAGCTGCGTATTTGATTAGCTACCAGTACGTGTGTTCCGCATCACGGATTAGAATAACTCAGGAGATATACGATTTGATATTTAGTTTCATTGGGATGGGAAAGATAACTAGTGGACGTATGGGACACCCCCTCCATATATGATTTATACCTTCGTACCATGCTCCTCGGAGATGATCGATTGCAGAGCTACCCGTGAGTCCGGGGGCATACGACACATATACTAGCCAGTCACCACGATTGGTGAATTACGTCAGCGTATGTCTAGCCACACATTCCCATGCGTACTACTGGATCTTTACTTGCATTTTCACTTAGTATGGTTAGCACCCTGTATTTATTTTCTTTATTCAGTATTTACATACATGGCATGTCATTTCCTGTATCTTGTTACGTCCCACTGAGGACCTGGTTCCCTGCCAGATCTAGACGAGGCTTTCTACCCCACTGTGTACGGGCCTGATCAGGAGGCCAGATGTGCTACCGAGGAGGAGCTCGAGGAGACACCCTCAGAGTTTGCCTGACCCTAGAGGCCTGCCACCTGGAGATGGAGATGTTTTCATCAGATAGACACTGCTTAGTCTATCTGATTTTTCTGCGCTATTATCAGTTTTTGTAGTAGGCTTGTATTCTCACCAGTTGTGTACTGTATCAGACTCAGTTTTATATATTTATTCAGCACTTGCTTTTCTGACACTTTGTTGTGGATGAGATAGATATACTTGTTCTGTACTTGTAGTATTTTAGGACAGCGTAGCACGTTCCTTTGGGTCCATCAAAGTGGATAAAGCCCTTAGTGACGTGTCAGCTGGCCAGTGACACGTGACCTAGTTCCTGACATTTTGGGACTGGGGCGTGACACGGTTTTAGTGGTGGCCCATGCAGGTCTATCTTTTATTGCTAGTGGTATGATGACATGCCCAGCAAGCCTGCAATAGGATAGAAATATTAGGTCTCATCCACCCTGACACCATCTTTAAATTTTTTATTTTATTTTATTTTGCATCCTGCTTGATTATCATCTATTATATCCTTGTGTTTTCTAATTATCCTATTTTCCTCAGAAATATGGACATACCCGGGAAACCTGCGAATAATGGGGCTGACCAAGTAACCGACCCTTCGCCAAGTGTCCAAGGAACACCGTCCAATCATCAGAATTCTGGCCAGGAGACGACACCAACACCGCAGGCGGAGACACCGTTGCCTCCACCTCCAGCCTTGCCAATTCTAATGCCACAACTTGAGGGTCAACCACAAATGCTGCAGTTTCTTCAGACTATGTTGCAGAACCAGTGGCAACAGACTGAGGCCCTGAGATAGTCTCAGTGGCAGCAGACTGAAGCTCTGCGACAGATATTGATGACGGCTTTGGAGAGAGCTACTACTCCGGTACCCGCACCTGTCCAACCAGCGGGCACAGTTCGAGGCTTCCGCCAAATGAGCCTGAGAGACTTCAAAGGCAACGAAACTCCTGAGGAGATCTCCGATTGGATCTCCAACACCGAAATGCTGCTAGAAGGATCGCAACTTACCCCCGACCTATGGATGACCGCTGTGAGGGGCCAACTTCTTGGCAACGCCCATCACTGGTGGGAATCCATAGAGCGCAGCGTCGGCAAAGACCAAACTTGGCAACAATTCTTGGAGCACTTCAACGCCAAGTACTTTCCAGCGACAGTCCAGAATGCCCTATACTCCCAATTCCTGCACCTGGAGCAGGGAAACATGACTGTTGACGACGCGGAGTTTAGCAGACTGAGTCGTTTCGGTGCTGATCTGATCCCGAACGAGCTGAAAAAGGCTAAAAGATTCCACCATGGCCTTAACTACGAGCTCCAGAAGTACACCACGACGCAGTCAAGAATCTCCTACAACGAGGTTCTTACCGAAGCAAGGGAGCAAGAAGCAATTGGCCGAGGAGCCAGACGTTCAAATCCAACCTTCCCGGCCAAGAATCAGCAAGGAGCAGGAGGACCAATACGTCGTCCCCAATATCAGACTCAGCAGACGACGGGGCCTTACCAGAAGAAGGAGCTCCCGACTTGTCACTTTTGTGGCAAGAAAGGACATTGGGTCAGTGACTGCAGAAAGAAGCTGGGATTATGCCTACTATGTGGAGCCAAAAACCATATGGCCAGAGACTGCCCACAACGCAGAGATGTAGCACCTCAGCAAGGGCAGAAGCCAGGAGCACAAGCCCAGAAGATGCTACCCTCCACATCAGGAGGATATCAGCGAGGAACACCCTTGCCTACTCAGGAGGCCCAGTTCAAGGCCAGACAACAACCTGGAAGGCAAAGGCACGGACAAGCCTTTGCGTTAGCTGCCGTTGCAGAAGAGCCTGAAGGGAAAACTATATCAGGTACCATTTTAGTTGCATCATTACCTGCAACTGTATTATTCGATTCTGGGGCTACTTTGTCTTTCATATCCAGTAGTTTCATAACCATGCACAAGCTATCTACTTCCCCGCTACCCAAGTGTTGGAAAATACTTACTGGAGGAGGTATTGTTCCAGTTACCAACATTATCAAAAACTGTCCGGTAATTGTTTGTAGTAGAGGACTAAGAGCGCGATTTTTGGTACTCCCAATGCCAAATTTTGACGTTGTCTTAGGCATGGACTGGCTAAGCCAGAACGATGCTATCCTAGACTGCCGAAAGGGTAGTGTTATTTTTAGACCCCCAGATCACCCGGAGTTCGAATATGTCCGAGGTACCATCGAGCAAGGAGTAGGCCAAACTCCTAGAGCTTACATGGCGATGGAGACAGCACTTCCATCAGTTGTAGCAGAGTTCGCGGACGTATTTCCAGAAGAATTGCCAGGCCTACCGCCTGACAGAGAAGTGGAGTTCATAATTGAGCTAATCCCCGGAGCTGCACCAGTATCCTCCAATGTATACCGACTGGCGAAAAAGGAGCTTGACGAGCTGAAGCTTCAACTGGAGGAACTACAGATCAAGGGATTTGTTCGTCCTAGTGCATCACCCTGGGAAGCACCAGTGCTGTTTGTACCTAAGAAGGACGGAACATATCGCATGTGTATTGATTACAGAGCCCTCAACGCTCTAACAATCAAAAACAAGTACCCCTTGCCGAGAATTGACGACCTGTTCGATCAACTAACAGGAGCCGTGGTATTCTCGAAGATAAGACTTAAGGTCAGGCTACCATCAAGTCAAGGTACGTAGAGAAGACATTCCAAAGACAGCATTCAGAACTCGTTATGGTCATTACGAGTTTCTGGTGATGCTGTTTGGATTGACTAATGCACCTGCTGTATTCATGAACCTGATGAACCGAGTCTTCCATCAATATCTGGACCAGTTCGTGGTAGTCTTCATCGACGACATTCTGGTGTACTCGAAGAGCCACGAAGAGCATGAAGAGCACTTAAGACTGGTACTAGAGACGTTGAGACAGGAGAGCCTTTATGCCAAGATGAGCAAGTGTGAATTTTTCCTTGATCGTATTGCTTTTCTTGGGCACGTGATCACAGGAGAAGGCATCTCGGTGGACCCTGCAAAGATTTCATCTGTGGAGACATGGCCAACCCCGACCAATGTCTCAGAGGTGAGAAGCTTTCTAGGACTTGCCGGATATTACCGGAGATTCGTAGAAAACTTTGCAAGAATCTCGGAACCAATTACTCGCCTTACCCGCAAGGAGCAGGAGTTCTTATGGACTGAAGAATGCCAGACAGCCTTTGATGAGTTGAAGAAGCGTCTGACTACAGCCCCCATTTTGACTATACCATCTGGATCCGGAGGTTTCGTCATCTATAGCGATGCATCCGGGAAAGGATTTGGTTGTGTCTTAATGCAACATGGGAAGGTTGTAGCTTATGCCTCACGACAACTGAGGACTCATGAGAAGAATTACCCCACTTACGACCTGGAGCTTGCCGCGGTCATCTTCGCCTTAAAACTATGGAGACACTATCTATACGGCGAACGAGTGGAGATTTTTACCGATCACAAAAGCTTGAAATATGTCTACACTCAGAAGGACTTAAATCTGAGGCAAAGACGATGGCTTGAAGTGATGACGGATTTCGAGATTGATCTGCAGTACCATCCTGGGAAAGCTAATGTTGTAGCAGATGCGCTAAGCAGAAGACCCTCGGCATTCTTTATGACCACCCAACCAGATCTGCTGAAAGATCTAGAAAAGTTGGGAATAGAGGTCATTATGCCAGTACTTGACGGCCAGTTATCAAACTACCAGCTGCAATCAACCTTGGTGGAAAGAATCAAAGCTGCTCTACCAGCAGATGCAAGATTCCAGAGGCTTCGCCAAAGAACAGAAGCTGGAATCCAGACAGGATGTCGCATACACGAAGATGGGACTCTAAGATGTGGTGATCGTCTTTATGTTCCAAATGGAGAACTTCGTAATGAGCTGATGTCAGAAGCTCATAGCTCAACATACTCTATACATCCGGGAGGCACCAAGATGTATAGAGATCTGCGACAATATTACTGGTGGCATGGAATGAAGCGGGAAATAGCACGCTTTGTGGCTAAATGCCTGGTGTGTCAGCAAGTCAAGGCTGAACATCAAAGATCTGCCGGTCTACTTCAACCTCTCCCAATACCTGAGTGGAAATGGGAACACATTACGATGGACTTTGTTACGGGCTTCCCAAGAAGTCCTAGTGGTCGTAATGTTGTATGGGTAATTGTAGACAGACTCACTAAGGCTGCTCATTTCCTACCTTTCAGAGTCGGGCAATCTACCGAAGTCTTGGCAGATATGTACATGAAGGAGATAGTGCGTCTGCATGGAGTACCAGTCAGTATAATATTTGACAGGGATACGAGATTTACATCTTACTTTTGGCGAAGTATGCAAGAGAGTCTTGGTACCCGCCTCAAGTTCAGTACCTCGTATGATCCGCAGACAGATGGCCAGTCAGAGCGTACCATCCAGACTCTAGAAGATATGCTAAGAGCCTGTATGCTTGACTTCAGCGGATCCTGGGAAGATCATCTACATCTGGTAGAATTTTTCTATAACAACAGCTATCAAGCGAGCATCCAAATGGCTCCCTTTGAAGCTTTGTATGGAAGAAAATGTCGTTCCCCAGTATGCTGGAGCGATGTTGGCGAGAGACAGATTCTGGGGCCAGAACTGATCATTCGTACGGTGGAGAAGGTAAAGAAGATCCAGGGACACCTACGAGCTGCACAAGATAGGCAGAAGCACTGGGCCAACATTCACCGACGACCTCTAGAGTTCCAAGTAGGGGAGCATGTGTTCTTGAAGATCTCACCTACCAGAGGAACTATTAGATTTGGAGGAAGAGGGAAGCTAAGTCCAAGGTACATTGGACCCTTCGATGTGCTAGATCGCGTCGGAGAAGTTGCTTACAGGCTAGCTCTACCTCAGACCTTGGAGGAAGTACATGACGTCTTCCACGTATCTCAGCTGAGGAGGTACATTCCAAACCCGAGTCATGTGCTAGACTACTCAGAGATCACCATCGAGCCGAGCTTATCATATCAGGAGGAGCCTGTAGAGATTCTGGACCGTAGCGAGAAAGTGTTGCGAGGCCAGACTATTCCTCTTGTTCGTATTGCATGGAGACATCATGCACCCGGTGAATCCACCTGGGAACGAGAAGAGGATATTCGTCAGCGTTATCCTCATCTATTTCCAAACCAGGGTATGTCCAATATTTCAAATTCAAATTTTCCTTAATCATCTTATATCCTTAATTAATTTTTCATTCTTATTATATGGTTGTTTTTATTTCGACGACGAAATATTCTAAGGAGGGTAGATTGTAAACTCCCTCGACAAGATTTCAGTAATTTAGGATTAGTTTAGACTAATTAGAAATTATGCAACTTTTTAAAAATTTATTTATTATATAATCTATTGATTATGCACTTGTTTATTACACAATTAATTAGGGCATCACACTAGCTGTTAACCCTAAACAAATTTCACATCCCTGTCCTAGACTTGTTAGACTACACTTTCTGTATTTTTAGCAACTTCCAGAAACCTCATCTGGTGCTTCGTTTTAGTCGCACAAATATCGTTACAGACGTACGTATTTATTACCTATTTTAATTTCTGCTTTTACCCACCTCTGTACCCTAAGTGATTTGAGGACCAGTAGACACCTGTTTTGCCCAACCAAAAATATGATAATATTCTACTCTAATTATACTTCAATTATCGTTTTGACACCGTAGAAAAATTATGACCCTAACAGCCTCAAAATAATTAGTGAACACCGTGCGCAGTATTTATTAAATAATAAATACGATGACCGTATCACCTGCAGAATCAGATCCTGCCCCTGCCCAGACTCACCCCACACTGTCCAAAATATTTTTCCCAGCTATTTTCCTCATTTTTGTACAATTCAGAATTACGGGAAATCAGTATTTGAAATTTGGTAAATTGCAAAATTACGCAAAATACAAATTTTATGCATTTATGCAATTATTGAAAAGTTAGGGGTTTTTATGCAAAATTGCATACTAGGTGGCCTAATCCTATTGTCTAGACCATAGGTGTGTGGAACCCACCCATAATTTCCAGAAAAATCTGCTGGAAATATCCCCAAAAATCAAAATTACCAAAATACCCCTGAAGTTGCCAATAATTACATAATTGCCATTAGGCCTAAACCTATATAAACCCTAGCCCTCCCCTTCATTCAAACCCATCCCACCACCACCACGGCCACCCTCCGCCCACCGGACCACCGCCGAACCCGTCGCCACTCCCCTCCCCTTCCCTCCGACCACTGCCACCCACCTCCGGTCGCCTGCTCCGCCGTGGCCAGCCTCCACAGCATCATCCCGACCACCACCTACACAGCACCACCACCACTCCCATTCACCCTAGCGCCGCCTCGGGCCGTCACCGACCACCGCCACCCTACCCAAACTCTTCGTCCCGACCTCCCCTACCTACCACCACCACCTCACCTCCCCACGACACCGCCTCCGGCCGCCCTAGCCCCCGCAGCAGCCACCCCCCTCCTAACCCGAGCTGCTGCCACCCTCACCCCCGACGCCCCTAGCCGCCACCACCACCGTCGTGGAGCTCCGCCACCACCACCAAACTGACCACCGTCCTCCCCTCTCCCGAACCCGCCGCCTGCCCGGCCACCTCCGCCGCTTCCCCGCCGGCCAGAGCCCCCGCAAGCTGCAAGCTGCTGCTGCTGCTGCCAGTAGCCACTGCTACTGTTGCTGCTCCTCCGGCCGCCTCCGGCCAGCTCCGCCGTCGTCCTCCCGCCGGCGACACCGTGTGGGACCCCCCCCCCGCCACCTGTAAAGGTATATATACCTATACTATTCATAAATACGTATATAATCTCTAATACATGTTTATATATATATAATATATGTATATATATGTATATATATGTATATATATATGTATATATATATATGTATATGCATTTATATGTATAATTATATATATAATTACAGTATATTATACTGTATATATATTATAGATATATATCTAAATATATTTAGAGAATAAGGGAGGTGAGGTGGCACCTCACTCTCAAAACAAGGGTGGCGGTGATGTGGCACAATCACAACCACACAAACGAGGAGAGGGGGTTAAGTGCAATTTGCCAATTATGAAATGTGTGGTTGGAATTGTGCCACGTCACCGCCACCCTTGTTTTGAGAGTGAGGTGCCATCTAACCTCCCTTATTCTCATATATTTATTACTATATATATTTATTATGTATATATGTATATGTATATGTATATAATATTATGATATATATATACATTTATTTCTATATATATTCTATACATATATATTTATTATATATGTATATGAATATGTATATTATATAATATTATGATATATATATATACATTTATTTCTATATATATATGTCTATAGTATATATATAAATATGTATATATTTATATATATATAAATATGTATACTATATATATGTATATGTAACATATTTATATGTTATACTATCTATGCATTTTTCTTTTATTTATTTTTCTGCATTTATTTCCTGCACTTATATATATATATATATATCTATATATATATATATAGTATCTATATATGTATATATTAATATCCAGCTGGATAATACAGCTTATCTATATATTATATATTTCAATTCTTGTAAATATCATTTCAATTTAATATTATATATTATATATTGTGCTGGATATTACAGCCTAATTATATATTATTCAGTGGTCGTATATAGACCCTAATAATATTTAGTACAGCACATATATACGTACTGTCATTTCAATTTACCTATATGTCAGTGGATACACCCTAAATATTATATATATATCTCAGTGGATATACCCTGAATATTACTATTTATTATTATATTATATAAATCAGAGGATACACCCTGATAAATACTATATTATCTATAGCAGTGGATATACCCTGCTACTATATATTTATGCCTGCTTTTATCTGTTCTTTATATACTATATATACTGATATATCTATATATATACCTACTATATATATATCTATATTATATATGTGTATATATATATGCTTTATATTACAGCTATGATATTCACGAACCTATCTGTTTTAACATAAACCAACTTCAGCACAGCCAGTGACCCCCTGTCACCAGCACTTTCAAACCTGACTGTGAAATCAGGTTATCAACATTACCAGGGAGTAGGCAAGTATACCTTGCCAAGTTATTGTTTAAATTAAATTGTTGATATCTGCTTTGCTCTGAAATTCATATACCATGATCACCTGAGACTGCCTTGGGTACAGTCAACTGTTATGTTGACACGATATTACAGACTCACCAACAACTGAGAGAATATCCTAATATTCTCCTAAACCCTATCACGGGAACACGCAACATGGTTGCATTACATATATGGATGTGAGCTGCGTATTTGATTAGCTACCAGTACGTGTGTTCCGCATCACGGATTAGAATAACTCAGGAGATATACGATTTGATATTTAGTTTCATTGGGATGGGAAAGATAACTAGTGGACGTATGGGACACCCCCTCCATATATGATTTATACCTTCGTACCATGCTCCTCGGAGATGGTCGATTGCAGAGCTACCCGTGAGTCCGGGGGCATACGACACATATACTAGCCAGTCACCACGATTGGTGAATTACGTCAGCGTATGTCTAGCCACACATTCCCATGCGTACTACTGGATCTTTACTTGCATTTTCACTTAGTATGGTTAGCACCCTGTATTTATTTTCTTTATTCAGTATTTACATACATGGCATGTCATTTCCTATATCTTGTTACATCCCACTGAGGACCTGGTTCCCTGCCAGATCTAGACGAGGCTTTCTACCCCACTGTGTACGGGCCTGATCAGGAGGCTAGATGTGCTACCGAGGAGGAGCTCGAGGAGACACCCTCAGAGTTTGCCTGACCCTAGAGGCCTGCCACCTGGAAATGGAGATGTTTTTATCAGATAGACACTGCTTAGTCTATCTGATTTTTCTGCGCTATTATCAGTTTTTGTAGTAGACTTGTATTATCACCAGTTGTGTACTGTATCAGACTCAGTTTTATATATTTATTCAGCACTTGCTTTTCTGACAATTTGTTGTGGATGAGATAGATATACTTGTTCTGTACTTGTAGTATTTTAGGACAGCGTAGCACGTTCCTTTGGGTCCATCAAAGTGGATAAAGCCCTTAGTGACGTGTCAGCTGGCCAGTGACACGTGACCTAGTTCCTGACATTTTGGGACTGGGGCGTGACATCCTCCATTATATCCTCGTCCGCCGAACGGTCCTCGTCCACCACCTGAATCTCCCTCCCTAGGTGGTTTGGTACAAGCATACCGATGATGACCCATATTCCCACAGTTGTAGCACTGCCGGTTATGCTGCCAGGGCTCTCCCTTAGATCCTGTGTTACCTGAGCTGGTGATCGCTAGTACTGACTTTGCTTCGGGGGGACCACCTGTACCGGCTTGCAGCCTGATGCGTGTCTCCTCCTGGATCATTGCTGAGATAGCCTCCTCAAGGCTAGGGATCTTTGGTTGGCTAGAAGTAGGGCCGTCCTCTGTGCGAAAGCTGCAGTCAGCCCTTTGAGGAACTTCATCGTCCTCTCCTGCAGACACACCTGTCTCTCCTTACACTTAGGGGTCCCCGCAGCTCGCCCGATCTGAGGAGTGATCATAATCCAACCACAGACGCTCCAACTCCGTGGCATACTCCTGCACCGTCTTCTCTCCCTGAACGGTGTCATCAATCTCCCCCTTTATCTGGAAGACCCGTAAGTTGTTCTCCACACCATCATAGGTCCTTCTCAACTTCTCCCACACATCTTTCACCATCTCAATACCGTCTACTGTGGCGGCAATAGACTGGACTAAGGAGTTGTGAAGCCAGATGTAGATTACCATATGAGTGGACTTCCACTCATCGCGTCCTGTCGAGCCCTCGTCCGGCTCTGTCGTCTCGCCCGTCAGGAACCCCTCCATGTTTTTTCCTGTGAGGGTTCTTCTCACCCGTCGTGACCAACTCAGATAGGTGGCTGGTCCATCTAATTTCAGATCGATGGAGGGAAGCTTCAACTCCGGTGACGTTCGTGTCGTGTTCTCACCAGCCGACATCGTCAACAACTTCATCAACGTCGCCACCTCTGCAGAATCTAGCTTCTGATGATCTCCTCCATCGATGCGTCGTCTATCCAATCACGTCACGTCCGCTCCACGACTCACGCTTGTCCTCGTCGTTCTCTCCTAGATCCGAACATGTCCCCCCTTTTTTCAGATCTAGGCATCCCTATTAGGCGTTGCCTCGTGCTGGTGCGGAGGAGGCGGCAGCACGCATGTCACAACCGTCGTCGCAGCAGCAGCAGTCGCAGCAGCCGCAGCAGCAGTAGTAGCCGCAGCAGTAGCGGGACGGGGCAGCAACAGCGAAGGGCGGCCTGCGAACGGCGGAGAAGAGGAGAGGAGGGAAAAAAGGGGGGGCGTGGAAGAGTTCGGTGGAGGAGATCTAGGAAATCCTCCTGTGGGTTTGTGGAAGCTTGGTGACGGCTAGGGTTTGTGGAAACTTGGCTCTGATACCATGTTGAAATTAGTTGATGATTTTATTGATTGTCTCATTGGCATTATATAGCCTTACAGTCATTAATACAATGATTTCAATCATTATGACAATAATCTCATAATGGAATATCCTGTGACATATTCTGGCATCCCAAATATGTCCTCAGGATATTCCCATGTGCTTATACTATACTTAAATATGACACCCAACATACCATATCAACACAACGTCACTCTCTGCAGGGTACATTGTCCATCACATCTGGTAAGTGGTCCAATTATTGATTGGTAACTGGACAGTAGTATAGTGAAAATGGCAAACAATAACCAATGAGTTAGAATATTTAAGTGAAAACTGGCCCCTTTTTTTTTCTTTTTTTTTTTATCTTCACAAGTAGAATTGTCAATATATGATAATAAAGTAAAATTATTTTGAAAGTTGGATGTATGAATGTGAAAAACTACTTTGGAAACTGGAACTAAGTACACAAGACCTAGATACACACTCATCTTCAATAAGTCATCTTATAAACAGAAGCTTACTTTAGAATGCCAAAGAGAACATCTTCATTCTGCACTCCAAGAGATTCCTGTATATGCTCACGAAGAACCCTTCTCGCTGCACTATCTTCAGCAACCTCCATAAATTCTTTACTTTGCCATGATGAACAGCAAAAGTCTGTGGTATCTGGATCCTACAAATAGTGAAATAGATAAGTCGAAGACTAAAAATATAAGAGGAAGCTCATGCTGAATTGCGACGTATAGATAGTAAGGGTACTGTGTGTGTGTGGCGTGATTGTACTGAAGATGACAATTCAAAAGAATATCCCGATATATTCAAAGTTCAAACCATCACTGATGAGATTCAGATTTACATGATTCCTTGTGGTCATATCAATAAGAAGTTACCAACTATTGTCCAGCAAAATCTATACAAAAATTAGTGTGCATTTATCTGACATATTTATAAGAATTGAAGTTTAATTTAACTCATGTTACAAAGAAGCTAAGAAATCTTAAAGGCTAATCAATGGAGAAAGAGGGAAAAGGCAATGATGGCCAGGAGCTATTCGCAATGTTCTAAAAATCAGGCTAGGCAGCCGCCCAGAAACCCCCAATTCGGTCCTCCTAGGCGCCTCGGACCTATTCGACCAAGTCGGCCTCTGTTCGGCATGTTCGGCCAACGCGAAAAAAAAATCAAAATTTAAATTTCAGAAATTTCAGATTTGAAATTTTAAAAATATTAAAAAAATTTCAGATTCAAAAAAATTTCAAAAAATAATTTTTTTTTTCCATATTAAAAAAAAATTCAAAAAAAATCTAGATTTTTAAAATAAAAAAAAATTGTCGGCCGCCTAGGACCTAGGTGCCCCTTTGGCACACCGAATCCGCCTGACGAAATTTATAACATTTTCGTCATGACATACAGTACTCCCTACTAAACATTGTTCCCACAACATAAGGTGAAAACATTTTCGACTTTGGACTTTTGGGTTAAAAGTTCCTAGAAGATATATGTAATTATTAATAACAAGTCTTGTCATCTTTCCTATCCGTACTCTGGGGGAGGTCAATTGGCTATTTCTCAATTGTATAACCTCAAACTGCAGAACAAATGAGATGCAAGGTTGTGAAAAGCGCTAGGCGCTAGTAGGACGGATACCCACCACCTAGCGCCTAGCCTGCCTAGGCGGCGGCCTAGATGTAGGCGGCCCAAAAGATATAAAAAATTTCAAAAAAGTAATGAAAATTGCATAAAAAGTCCATAAAACCTCATAACATGCATAGTATGGCGTCGGGGGGACTAGGCGGACGCCTAGGCGGGCATCGGGTGGACACCAGCCGCCTAGCGTCCGGGCGGACACCAGTCGTCTAACGCCTAGGCGGCCGCCTTTTAGAACAGTGATGAAATGCAATTCATACATTGCCAACAGAATTTTTAGGTCTGCAGACGTCCCTCAGTTGCATGAGCATAAACTGCATGAGTAATAAAGGTAAATCTCATACCTGCCAACAGCCCTTTTAGGCTTCTTAAAGAAGCCCCACCTTTCTACAGTTTCCTTCAGTAGGAACTTGAGGCCAACTTATAGAGGATTAAGAGTTAGGTAGACACCAACTGTACAAATTGGCCAATTCATCCACTGCCTTCTCACCTTGGTTGGAGTTACAGCATATACCGTCTTTCTAAAGAGGAAAGGTAGTATGATAACATTATACCTAAATGCTAGCTACTAGATGGACATAATAGCCGTGACTGAAGGGAAAATTTACAAGATTTTTCTTATTGAAGTACTTCAACCATTGGAGAAGTTATATTGTACTTACAGGGTACCCTAAGCCCCCATGAGTTATATTCTTCCAGTACTCAGCTGTTTAATGGGAGTCGATCATTGCACCTGCAACAAAAAGAAGATGCTTGACAAGTTCCAATTTGAAGTAATGATCTCACATTTCATGAATCCACCACAAAATCTTTGGAAGAACTTGAGGTGCATGTTCCTTGAGACGATGTCGAGCCACTTTCCAGCAACATCGGTGTTTAAAACAACGAAATCTGCTTCAAGAGTAGCATTAACTGCCTCTTGGCCTTCCGCAGCAAAGACCTGCTAGGACGGAAAAGAATGTTATGAGGGAAGTGAAGGCAATTAAGTCTCATCTGAACCCACAAATGCTACAAGTAATAAAACAGTGACAATGTTATATGCACATCTGGAAACTACTACAAAATATCATGTTTCGCTCCTTTGTAGCTAATCAGATAATATGTCTATTCCAAATATATAGTGACATCATCCTCCAAGAAATAATTTAAATAACCTAAAAGAGATGGAAGAGAACATAGCTTGGCAAGATGGTACGAGCAGATGCTTGTATCCAAGAAGATGAGTATCGAGTTGTGTGAAACATTGTCGCAAGTTTGGCATTTGGGAATAATTCAGCGAGGTTAAAGTACAGAATTTGACGAACTTTTGGGAAATTCGGTAATCAAATAAATAAATAAATAAATAACCGATACATTTGCCATCTACATCAAAAGATTCGAAACAGAAAAATATCTATATTTTTAAGACCTTTTGGAATTCATATGCATAAAAAAAAACCAAGTACTTCAAAATTCAAATATATGTCAAACTAACAGAGAACACTAGTAAAGAACAAATAACCAATTTTACTTTTACGAAATTATACTCCTCTGCGGATGAGTCAGTGGCCATTATTCACAACATACCAGCCAATATACTGCTAACAATTTTCTCTAAAAATCGAAGAAATGACCAATTTTATTATTACGAAATTATACTTCTCTGCTGATGAGTCAGTGGCCATTATTCACAACATACCAGCCAATATCCTGCTAACAATTTCCTCTAAAGATCGAAGAAATGCATTTTACCTTTCCCTATATATCAAAAGCAAAAATGGACATTTCAAATCAGGTTATAATTGGCCAATCAAATTGGGGTAGTTAACCAAATAGTCCTGTCCTAAATTGTCGTGAATTGCAGGTCAAGTTGTCTATCGGGCCGGCATGGGCCCAGGCCCAGAGTTGGCCGAATTTGAGATTATGGGTCGGGCCGGGCCAGAAAATCTTAAATCTAAATCCAGTCCAGCCAAGAATAAGAAAAATAGCTGGCCGGGTCTGACCGAGCTGGGCTCAGGCAGTTCAGGGCGGGGTCCAGGTTGGCCCGTAGTAAATTTGTTGAGTTATGGAGGACTTATTTAGTCCAACATCGGATAAAAAATAAGGAGGAGGCTAGCCTCCTCCTATATATATATATATATACGCCCTTTCTTGGAAATAAATCAATAAATTATTTTCTCTCTACATGGTATAAGAGCCAAAACTCTGAATTCTTTTTTCTAAAAATAAAAATAAAAAAAATAAGTAGAATTCCCTTTCCCCTTATCTCTCACCCGATCCCCCTCCCTCCCCCGCCCGCCTTCCTCTGTGCGTGGAAACCCCCCCCCCCTCCCACCCTCGGGTGTCGTCGACGTTCCCTGCGGATATCGTCAAACCCGTCGTTGGATCGTGGATAATCGGCGAAGAACTCTTGTGTGATCCTCTGATTTCGATCTCAACTTGGATTCTGAGATTAGAGAACATACTTCCTGGAAAGTTTTGCACAAATCTCTATTTCTAGTCCTTGTTCCGACAAGTTTTATCCATCGTGCATTTCTCATGCCGCATGAGTTTGGGGGTGTACAGATAGATGGAGAAAGTCATGATCGCATGTAGGCGCACGACACGTATTTGAGTTGCGTTTGACCTCGTCCCTGTGTGCAACTGTGGAGATGGGAACACTTGTGACTAGTCAGGAGTTGAAAGAGATACTGGAGGGGGTAGCCAGGGTGTTTCAGGCCAAATTAGAGGAGACATCATCCAGTAGGGTAGTCGTGCCTGCACCAGAACCGTCGCAGGTGATAAAGAAGATAGAATTGCTGTCCAATGACATCAAACTTGAGGGGACAAAAAACTACCTAAATTGGTCTAGGAGGGCGCTGCTGAACCTTCGGAGCAAGGGGTTTAAAAAATATGTGAAGGAAGAGTGCACTGAGCCAAAGGATAAGACGAGTGCTGAGTGGAGCACATGGAGTCACCTTAATTTTTTGGTGGTTTCTTGGTTGCTGACTTCTGTGTCTTCATCCATAGCTGGGATGGTGGAGTCAATCTGTAGTGCAGCTGATGTCTGGACGACATTGACTGGGATGTACTCTGGAGCTGGAAGTGTCATGATGATGATGGAAGTTGAGGAGAAGATTGAAGCTACCACACATGGGGAGAAGACAGTACTCCATTAAGCAACGGAGCTACGTCGCTTATGGGCGGACTTGGACTACTATGATCCGCTATCATTGCAAAATTCGGCAGATGTTCTCCTTGGAAAACAGTACCTTGAGCATAGGCGTGTGGCTCATTTTCTCAAGGATCTGAACCCACAATTTGAGGCTAGGAGGACAGCAATGTATCATTTGCCATCTTTTTCGTCTCTGGATGAGGCTGTTGCATCGATGGAGCAAGAGAAGATCCGACAGAAAGTGATGAAAGACGAGACTTTACCAGCTGTCCGTTCGGCATTGGTGGTTCCTAGTGCTCCCAGCAGCGATGACAGGGAGTGCTACAATTACGGGAAGAAATGGCACCTCAGCTACAACTGTCCTCAACCCCGTAATTCTGGTCGTGGCCGAGGAGGCAGAGGACAGAGAGGTGGACGTGCAGGTCAAGGAGGCAGGGGACGCGGAGGCCGGGGAGTTGCTCATCTAGCTGTGACGGAGGAGACCACTACCGAAATGACTGGAGCTGAGATGATAGAGCTGGAGGAACTACGTCGGTTCAAGCTTCAGGTTGAGAGTTCTAAGGGCAAGGAACTGGCCACTCAGGATCTGGATAACACTACCTACCTTGATAACTGTACTGGTTACGTTGCTCATATGGGCAAAGGTAATCCGGTTAAGGCACTTGCATCCACTAAATCTCGTACTGGTTGGATCATAGACTCAGGTGCATCTAGGCATATCACAGGTGCATCTAATGAGTTTGTATTATATTATCCGAGCAAACATATGCATCCCGAGACAGTTCAGACTGCTGATAGAACATTCCAATCCAACAGGGGTACTGGCTCGGTCCATTATACTTCTTCTGTTACCCTGTCATCTGTATTGCATGTTCCTTCGTTTTCGGTCAACTTACTTTCTGTTAGCTCTCTCATTGATCAATTGAATTGTACTATTCTTTTTGATCGGGATATGTGTTCTTTCCAGGAGAAGGCCACGGGGAAGAGGCTTGGGACTGGCATCAGGCGTGATGGTCTTTGGTACCTGGACAGGGAGGCTGCAATGCTTGTTGCTACTACTAGTGGAGGTCCAGAGACAAGCAATACTCCAACACTGCAGATTGGGACATTTATCTTTTGATAGTTTGAATAAGTTATAACCTGAGATAATGAATAAAGTAAACAAAAAATGTTACTTTGTAATGCTTGTGAACTTGGAAAGCATACACGTTCTACTTATAAAATGGTTGGTCTTCGAAGTTTTGAGCCATTTGTACTTGTTCATTCTGATGTTTGAGGACTGTGCCCTACTACTTCTATCAGTGAATTCAGATGGTTTGTTACCTTCATTGATTGCTACTCACGTATGACCTGGATCTACATGATGAAGCAGAAATCTGAGGTGTACAAATATTTTCAAGACTTCTCGGCATATGTGAAGATCCAGTTTGGAGTACATATGAAGATTCTTCGAACAGATAATGAGACCGAGTACACCAACATGGAATTTGTTAATTTCATCTCTAGTCAGAAAATTCTTCATCAAACTACTTGCCCAGATACTCATGCTCAGAATGGGGTGGCTGAACCCAATAACAGGCATCTACTAGAAGTGGCACGTTCTTTGATGCTGACAATGAATGTGCCAAAGTTCTTGTGGAGTGAGGCTGTTATGACAGCAGCTTATCTAATCAACAGGATGCCATCAAGAGTATTAGGGATGAAGACACAATGTGAGACGCTCTTGGGCTCTAATATTTTTATTGTTCCTCCCAGAGTGTTTGACTGTACACGTTTTGTGTGAGATCACAGAATGATGGTGAACAAGCTGGATCCACAAGCAGTCTGTGGTATGGGGTATAGACAGTGTAATGGAGATCATACTGTGTTTTACAGGCACTCCAAGACTCGTATCACTGTTATTGCAGTCTATATTGATGATATTGTAATTACTGGAGACGATACTGAGAAAATCATACGGCTGAAGAAAAGGCTTGGTGTCACGCCCCAGTCCCAAAATACCGTGGGACCAGATACGTGGCAATGGCCAGCAGTACGCACCGATGGACAAACCCAATCTAATGGATCCATCAGGGCATACTTAAGCTGTAAAATCAAGTCTACGACAATATGGTACAACTAATCTCATCCACACAAAGTATAAAAGTATGATCCACAGAAGCAGTAATAAACATCACCAACAGTCTCAGAAGATATCAAATAGCTAGAAACACCTGTCCTTACGTCCAATTTGGACACAAGGGCAAAAAGGTCATTTTTGGGCCAAAGCGGGGTCCACATATGGGCCACTTTGCACCGAAAAGCGGGTCAGGGTCAAAGGTCTCCAAATTCCTCAAACTCAGTGTCTACAAGTCAGGAACGATGATACGAACCCAATGGAACTTCCAAAATTAGATTCCAATGAGCCGATCACAAAATCGCCCGTCAAGTGGAGCCTGTGGGGCCCACGATACGCGATTTTGTCAACGTTCTCAGAATCGAACCAAACTTGGGTCACAGGACCAGCGTATTGCTACGAGTCCGATGGAGCAAGTTTCGTCTTGATCCGACGTGTGTACACAAAGTTACAACGTCTTCCAGAAAGGACGGATACAGGGTGTCGTCGGCGGATACGCGTTGATTCCGGTGTGCACGCACATCCGAATCGACTTCTGCGAAATCCCACACGACCGTATCAACGACGCTCACATTTCGGTAAAGACCGCGTGCGACCAAGTCGTCCCGTTTGGCGGGGCGCACTCAGTTCTGGGGTGAAACATGGCATTGTTTTTTCTGTTTTTGGATCGCGGTGTACGATCACCACAGGACGCGATGCACCGAGCGGGTTGCACGGGCACCGAGAGGGTTATACAGTCTACGCGTAGCAACTGATGAAAACTAAAACGGAGTTACAAGGCGGGAGAAAACGATACCTGAACAGGGTCCCGTGAATCTGTTTTTCACGTGTCCGAGAGTCAACTTGACGCGAGCTGTGTCCTGGTCGTGTTTGCTGTGCTGTTCGTGTCCGAGAGCGGCCGTGTCCGTGCTAGGGCAGCGGGCAGTCGACGAGGCGAGCGGGGCGGCTCTCGCGGGCGGCGGCGGCGGAGATGGGTGGCCGTGGCGTGGTCGGCTGCTGCCACTGCCTTTCGTCGGAGCGGATCGGCTGCGGGCCGGAGTCGTCGAAGGGGGTTCTGGTCGGGTAGGTCGAGGGTCGTCGTACGGCGGCCTGGCGGCAGCGGCGAGGTGGGTGAGGTCGGGGACGGCTGCGTCGATCGGGCGGTTCGACGGCGGAGATCTAAGCGGCGAGGGTTCGGGGGTTGTGCAGCGGCGGCGGAGGTGTTGAGGGATTGACGGTGGGCTGAGACGGGCGGCGATGGATGGAGAGAGGGCTGAGCTAGGGTTCAGACGAGGGTGTCGGCGGCAGAGGTGAAGGAAGGTGGCGGCGGGGAATAATTAGGGCTACACGGATCCCGAGGGGGGTTTTATACGGCGCCGCTGGGTCGGAACAGTGTTTCCGACCCGGTTTGGGGATTTAGGATTCGGGTCGAGCGGGTCGCGGGTTGGGCAGACCCGATCCAACCCGTTAAGGTCGGGGTCCGGTCCGGTTTGGTTGGACCGGGTTCAGCCCGGTTCAGCCCGGTTTGAACCCGGTTCAACCCGGTTTAGTTGGGTTTAATACGGTTTAATTATCTAATAGTTTTTAAGGCTTTAAACGCGTCTCCGGAGTCCAATAAATTCACCGAAAAATATCACTTGTCCGATTTTCCGTTTTACACCATAAAATATTATTTCCATAATATTTTAACACCAATAAACTATATTTAAAAATCTTTAACTCACAATCACCTTGGTTCTTCTTCCAGAAAAATACCGAAAATTCCGGAAAAAATTATATTAAAATTACTCTGAAAATTAGGGTGTTTACACTTGGAGAGGAATTTGAAGTTAAGGATCTGGGGCAGTCAAAGTACTTACTCGGAATTGAAATTGTAAGGTCACGAAAGGGTATAGTACTTTCTTAGTGAAAGTACGCTCTGGACCTTCTTTCAGAGACATGAATGCTGGGTTGTAGGGTCGCTTCTACTCCTATCGAGCATAATCACAAGTTGTGTGCTGAGGGTGGTGATCCGGTGAGTAAGGAGCAATATCAAAGATTAGTTGGTCGGCACAAATATATGTCATACGAGACCTGATATTAATTATGTCGTGAGTGTGGTGAGTAGATATATACATGAACCCAAAGAGCAGCATATGGAGGCAGTTCGTAGAATTCTCAGGTATATTAAAGGGAGCCCAGGAAAGGGATTATGGTTCAGAAGTTCTGAACATCTAAGAGTTGAAGGCTACTGTGATGCCGATTGGACGGGTTGTATGGACGATCTCAGGTCCACTACAGGTTACTGTGTTTTTATTGGAGGCAATCATATATCTTGGCGCAGCAAGAAGCAAGATGTAGTGGCTAGGTCTACAACTGAGGCCGAATACAGGACTATGGCAGTTAGTCTGTGCGAGATGATGCGGGTAAAGAGCTTGTTAGCTGAGAGCGTTTGTTTAGAGGAGACTCCCTGCAACTTTTGTGTGACAACAAATCAACAATTGATATTGCAAACAATCCAGTTCAGCATGATCGTACCAAACATGTGGAGATTGATCGGTTCTTCATCAAGGAGCAGTTGAATAGAAAAGTTTTGACTTTGAAATATGTGAAATCAGAGGAACAGTTAGCTGATTGTTTAACTAAAGGTTTAGGTCCTAGAGAGTTTGATACATTTTGTAACAAGATGGGGATGATTGATATCTTTCGCCCATCTTGATGGGAAGTGTTGAGTTATGGGGGACTTATTTAGTCCCACATCGGATAAAAAAATAAGGAGGAGGCTAGCCTTCTCCTATATATATGTACCCCCACTCTTGAAAATAAATAAATCAATTATTCTCTCTACAAAATTTAATTAAGAAAACCTAAATGAATGGCCTTTGGCCTTAAAAAATAGACTTAGAAAAATAGGCTACAATATAAAAGAGGTATTTCACTCAAATATTTTAATAAAATTTTAATATATATTATTTTTGTTACATAAGTCATTGATACAACTTATGTTTGGGTTTCTGTTTTCAAGGTCTCTTCAAACTTTCTTTGTAATACTACAAAGGAACTTTGTAGAGAGGTTGAAAGCAAAAAAACTCAAACATAAGTCGCATAAAAAATAAATAACTTATGTTTGAGTTTTTGTTTTCAACCTCTTAAAGCTTTCTTTGTAATACTACAAATGAATCTTGTAGAGAGGCAGAAACCAAAAACTCAAACATAAGTTGCATCATTTAAAATAATACCTATCTAACAATAATAACATATATTGAAAAATGATATATTTTTTCAAGAAGATGCAAGATACTAGATATACTTGTCTAGATGCCTACGTAGATTTTCTATACCAAAGTTAGGTTTCCTTTGGAGTCGTTTTCCACAATGCAAGCATTCAACAAGAATTTCATACGAGATTCTTCTTTGGGTACCACGCTCATTATAAACTCCGCTAAAGTGCTGTCAAATTTCTGATCTCATCCAATTATGATACATTCCTTCTCCGTATCCTACTGAGGTTGCACGGGTTGAGGTTCTTATATCCCTTGAGGTTGCGGTGAGGTTGCGGTGCGGGTTGAGGCCCTTGTACCTCATGAGATTGTGGTGCGGGCTGAGATTGATGTGGTGGTTGTTCATTTTTCATGACAACAAAAAAGTAGTCTTTTCACCAAATATCACTAGATTGTTTGTAAGTATTAGAAGAGGGAGAAAATTTTGTTGTGATAAATTTGGATGAATTATGGACTATTTATAGAAATTTTCGGGTGCCAAATGACCATCTATATCCTTAAAATATAGCTATTATAAAGATATTTTGATCATTTTTAGACAAATGACAATATCCATTATTAATGGTAAAAAACAGATATAATTTAGGGGTATTTTGGTAAAAATACTCCATTTATTACTAATATGGTTGTTGAGAGATTTTTTTTTACCAAAATACCCCAAACGTTTTAATAACGAATATATTGGAAAATATTCTGGTAAATTATCCGCCAAATATTAATATATGTGGGGCTCGAGGGAGGGGGAACCGGTTTTAACCAGGCCCTGACCGAGCTTTGTCCGGGTTTCGGACCGGGCCGAGTTGACCGGGCTGGTAGGACAAACCCGGTTCGGACCGGGTTATCGACCGAGCTGGTCCGTATCGGACTTTCGAGTCAGGTCGCACATCTTAACCCAGCCTGAACCCGGGTCTAATGTGGACCGGGTCGGCCCGTTGACCGGGACTGTACCAGCCCTGGTTTGACCTAAGTCGCATGACCCAATTAACACCTTGAATTGCATGTAAACGGCAAGAAACCATCAATGTGTTCACAATAAAGTTATTTTGCATGTTAATCATTGGCATGGAACACGTGGCAGAAGTCTGGTGTTGTGGTAGTAAACCTGTGGTTGGCCGAAAAGATCGACTGAAGAGGTTGTTATAAAGGCAGAAAGAGGGAAGGGGGCGAAGAAAGAAGAATCGCATTTTCTTCACTTCCACGGTCACAAGTGAACAGTCGGTTTGGCCCTTTTTTAGTTATTGGAAGGACAAATAGTTTCATTGATCATGTTTATTATTCCTGTATCTATCAAAAAATTCGTGAATTAAATAATGTATTCCCGAAGCAGCAAATCTACGGGGATATGTGCATTCATTTTCCTGTTCACGAATTATTCGTAATTCCTTTTTGAATAAGTTGTGAATATATTTGTGACTATGTAGTAAACAGCCTCTCCCTAAAATGGACAGAATGAGGGTAAGACTGCCTTTGTAGCAGTGCCACAGTGGTGTGCCGTAAAGCTAAGATGAACCCTAAACACCATCTCCCCCCCCCCCCCCCCCCCCCCCCCCCACCCCCACCCACCACCTCCCCTCTCAACAGTATATGTATGTTGACATACGACACAACTATCCTGATTGCTATAGGGTAAATTTCTCCCTATTGGCCTTCAGCAAATTAGATGTGTGACTTCATCATTATTTCCCAAAATAAACAACATGAAGTGTTCCTATATGTAAAACAATGTTAAAACTGAATACTTAGAAAATAATATGCATGCTAATTTGCCAACAAATTAAGAAAAGTTGACCTAGTGAATCACCCAATAATATAGAAGAAAATGAATTTTACTACCTCATGCATAAACAGCAATACTACTTGATTTATTATACATCTGCTCTTCTTCCCTACTGTACTACTAGCTCCAGTTCATGACCAAGACCTTAAAAACCTCAATCATAGTGGCCTTTCAGTCCGAATGTACACACACACCCCCACAAACCCAAGAAAAAGTTACAATAGAATGTCTAGACAACTACTTCTGCAACATTTATAGGTGAAACATAGGAAAGTGTGAGCATTCATTGAATAAAAGGTTCATCCTAAACAAGTATCCCTCTAATTTATATGCATATTACCAAAAATGAGTGTAAGAAACACAATGCTTATTGGAATACATAGTAGTTATACCTATTATGTAGAAAATGGACCTCTCATATAAAACACTCTCAAAGCCCTCGTACGACTGAACTTGGTCAAGATTGTAACTTTATTCATTAGCGTACCAAGTTTAAATAAGACACAGATCAAACATAGTTTCCTGCTCATCCAGGAAGTCAACGGCTAAAGAATTTTAAAATTACCGTTGATCACATAATGTTTGATCCTGTCTTGCTCATAATAGCTACATTGACTTCAAATTTGCACAATAATGTTGACGTAAAGTTGACATCTGGTCATAAAACCTTCGACAATTCTTTATGGAGTTCTCATGCTCCATCGCGCCAACCCCATTATGATGTAGATGGATTGGATGATGGTGTTGGCGACAGTGGTCATACTTTTAATTACATAATGCTTCGTAACAGATATTGGTCAGCAAAACAATCAGCTAGAGTAGGAACACCAAAATAACAACAAAAATACATGCAATATATATTGCTTATATCCAACATGGCAGAATCTCACCTGCACTCCTCGATCCATCATCTTGTGCTCCAAACTATAAGCGACTAAATCTATTTGTGCTGACTTTTGGTTACTAGTGAACCACGCCTCTTGTGTACCAACAATTGTTAAGAGAAAAGCCGCCAACTCCATCAACAGTAAAGGTCTACCTACATAAAGATGTTCGCAAACATCTTCAGTAAGGTACCATAATATATGTGCAGGTAGTGCCGAGTAGCCTATTAGAAAGAATGAAGCATTATCACCTTAATCTTAATTCAATTTGATTCTGTGAAACTATCCTAGCATCTTATATGAGTTATTTGTATTTACCCTCCCGCCCCCTCCCCCTCCCCCCGGAAAGCCGAAAGGGGTCCCAGATGGGTTCGCCAATATGTAGTAAATATGAGTACTCGATTTAGTGTCTTTTTGCGTATACCACCGTACGCTGATTGGTAATGTCAATTAAACAACTCGAGTGAAAAAGCCAGGCGAGATATATCGGAGTGAGACGAACGCCATTGAGGACCCGGTAGGGAGTCTTGAGTCAAAAAGCCAATAACCAAGATCCTGGTTGGACAACTATTTCACTATCACTCGTCCAGCGACTGCCTAATAAGTTTAGTTAGTATCGGATGGGGGGTAAGTGCTAATTAAAAAAAAATTGGGGTAGTGAAAATATGATTATCAATTGGAGGGTTGGGGGGAGGTGGGGTGTAAATACAAATAACTCTTATATTTTACTACATGCTAATATAATATGTTCATTAGTAATTTGTCAATCTCCCGTCAGGTAACTCTAGTCTTGTTGATATGGTATGTTGGGTGTCATATTTAAGTATAGTATAAGCACATGGGAATATCCTGAGGACATATTTGGGATGCCAGAATATGTCACAGGATATTCCATTATGAGATTATTGTCATAATGATTGAAATCATTGTATTAATGACTGTAAGGCTATATAATGCCAATGAGACAATCAATAAAATCATCAACTAATTTCAACTTGGTATCAGAGCCAAGTTTCCACAAACCCTAGCCGTCACCAAGCTTCCACAAACCCACAGGAGGATTTCCTAGATCTCCTCCACCGAACTCTTTCACGCCCCTCCCTCCTTTTTTTTCCTCCTCTCCTCTTCTCCGCCATTCGCAGGCCGCCCTTCGCTGTTGCTGCCTCGTTCCGCTACTGCTGTGGCTACTACTGCTGCTGCGGCTGCTGCGACTGCTGCTGCTGCGACGGCGGTTGTGACATGCGTGTTGCCGCCTCCTCCGCACCAGCATGAGGCAGCGCCTAATAGGGATGGCTAGATCTGAAAAAGGGGGGGCATGTTCGGATCTAGGAGCGGACGACGAGGACAAGCGTGAGTCGTGGAGCGGACGTGACGTGACTGGATAGACGACGCATCGATGGAGGAGATCATCAAGAAGCTAGATTCTGCAGAGGTGGCAACGTTGATGAAGTTGTTGACGATGTCGGCTGGTGAGAACACGACACGAACGTCGCCGGAGTTGAAGCTTCCCTTCATCGATCTGAAATTAGATGGACCAGCCACCTATCTGAGTTGGTCACGACGGGTGAGAAGAACCCTCGCAGGAAAAAACATGGAGGGGTTCCTGACGGGCGAGACGACAGAGCCGGACGAGGGCTCGACAGGACGCGATGAGTGGAAGTCCACTCATATGGTGATCTACATCTGGCTTCTCAACTCCTTAGTCCAGTCTATTGCCGCCACAGTAGACGGTATTGAGATGGTGAAAGATGTGTGGGAGAAGTTGAGAAGGACCTATGATGGTGTGGGGAACAACTTACTGGTCTTCCAGATAAAGGGGGAGATTGATGACACCGTACAGGGAGAGAAGACGGTGCAGGAGTATGCCACAGAGTTGGAGCGTCTGTGGTTGGATTATGATCACTCCTCAGATCGGACGAGCTGCGGGGACCCTAAGTGTAAGGAGAGACATGTGTGTCTGCAGGAGAGGACGATGAAGTTCCTCAAAGGGCTGACTGCAGCTTTCGCACAGAGGACGGCCCTACTTCTAGCCCAACCAAAGATCCCTAGCCTTGAGGAGGCTATCTCAGCCATGATCCAGGAGGAGACACGCATCAGGCTGCAAGCCGGGACAGGTGGTCCCCCTGAAGCAAAGTCAGCACTAGCGATCACCAGCTCAGGTAACACAGGATCTAAGGGAGAGCCCTGGCAGCATAACCGGCAGTGCTACAACTGTGGGAAGATGGGTCATTATCGGTATGCTTGTACCAAACCACCTAGGGAGGGAGATTCAGGTGGTGGACGAGGACCGTTCGGCGGACGAGGATATAATGGAGGACGTGGTCGTGGTCGAGGGGATAGACGAGGCGGCCGAGGAGGTTATCCGGCAAACCTCCTGATATCAGAAGGGAACGGAGAAGCTGATGGCACCTTTACTGTGGAGGACCAGGCACTGGGAGACATGAGGAGTAGAACAGAGGAGACGTCCACCTCATTCTTTGTTAGGGGCAACGCTGCCATGTATGCCCATCCATCAGAAGGTACTGACGAATCACTTGCCCTTGCGTCTATCTCTTCCCTTAAATCATCAGACTGGATTATTGACTCGGGAGCATCTCGGCATGTGACGGGGAATGCTAGTGAGTTTTCTTCCTACACTCACCTAGCATCAGCAGACAGCATTCAGACAGCTGATGGCACTTTCCAGCCAGTGGTCGGTAAGGGTACTGTTAATTGTACAGGTTCAGTAAGATTATCCAATGTTTTACATGCTCCATCCTTTCCAGTCAGTCTCTTGTCCATTAGTTCTATAATCCTCCAACCTAAATGTATTGTTTCTTTTGATATTCCTAAGGTGACCTTCCATGAGAAAGGGACAGGACGAAGACTTGGGACTAGCACTTGGCATGAGGGACTGTGGTACCTAGATCGAGAAGGACTGGACTCAGCATTGGTATCTATGGCAGAGAAGGCTGGCATGGAAGGACTGCAGCAGAGGACTGAGGATACCTTGATACTCCATCATCGGAGGATGGGACATTCTTCCTTTGATACTCTAAGTAAGTTGTATCCAGAGATTTATGCAAAAATAAATAAAGAGAAATTAGTATGTGATGCGTGCGAGTTAGGAAAACTTACTAGGAGCTCATATGTTGGCACGGGTCATAGGAGCACTTTTGCTTTTGAGGTAGTACATTCTGATGTCTGGGGTCCATGTGCTACTAACACTATGAATGGTTATAAGTACTTTGTTTCTTTCATTGAGTGTGCCTCTCGTGTTACCTGGTTATATTTGATGAAAAATAAGAGTGATGTACCTGCTTGTTTTCGGGATTTCCATAAGCATGTCCAGACTCAGTACAAAGCAGTTGTGAAGGTACTGAGGTCTGACAATGGAACAGAGTATACCAACAGGACGCTTGCAGAATACTTGTCAGGACTCAGCACACGGAATACAGCATCAGACCACCTGTGCATACACACCAGCACAAAATGGAGTTGCAGAAAGGAAAAACAGACACCTTCTGGAGGTCGCAAGAAGTATGATGATCGACATGAATGTCCCACAGAGTCTGTGGGGGCATGCAGTGTTGACAGCAGCTCAACTCATCAACAGGATGCCCTCGAAGGTCCTCGGATGGAAGTCCCCATGTGAGGTATTGCAAGGCAATAATAGTGGGATACTCCCACTGAAGGTGTTTGGGTGTGTGTGTTTTGTGAAGGACAACAGGCCATCAGTTGGGAAACTTGACCCTAGAGCGGTCAAATGCATCTTCGTAGGCTACTCGGCGACCCAAAAGGGGTATGTGTGCTGGAGTCCAGTAGAGAAGAAGAAGTTTGTCAGTATGGATGTCCACTTTCGGGAGCATGAGCCATACTACCGCCAGGACGGAACTTCACACAACACGCCTAATACTGCCAGTATTAGGCGAGAGGGGGAGATGGAGAACTTGGTGGTAACCGATTTAGAAGTTTGGCATGGAGGCACGGAGAAGGGACAAGAAGGTGAAGGTGTTAGGCCTAAGGCTCAGGAAGAGTTACTTACCTACAGCAGGAGAGAGAAGCAAACTGCAGGACCAGTACCGACAGTGCCAGTGCCAAGTCCCTTGCCTGCGTTCGTCCCAACTCCTGAGGCACCGACACCAACCCCCCTTCAGGTGATACCCCCTCCTTCACAAGATATCATTCCTCCTACTACTACTCCTCCCACACCACTATCTGTACGGAGGACCACTCGCAGCAATGCAGGAAATCCTCCAAACAGATATGGTTGGGATATTGCTCAGTTTGTTTCTTATGACCATATCCCTTCTTCTCATGGAGCATTTATAGCATCTTTGGATAGTATTACTGTACCTAACAATTGGCAGGTTGCCAAGAACGATCCAAAGTGGAAAGCGGCAATGCACGAGGAGTTGGGAGCTCTGGAGAAGAACCACACTTGGGAGCTTGTGAGACTGCCAGAGGGAAAGAGAGCAGTTGGATGCAAGTGGGTCTTTACCGTGAAGCAGAACCCAGATGGACAGGTTGATCGCTACAAAGCTCGACTAGTAGCCAAAGGATACAGTCAGACGTACGGCATCGACTATGACGAGACCTTTGCACCAGTTGCAAAGATGAGCACTGTCAGGACTCTGATTTCTCTGGCAGCGAATGGTGGATGGAAGCTACACCAACTGGATGTGAAGAATGCATTTTTTCACGGAGATCTAGTGGAGGAGGTGTACATGGAGATACCACCAGGATTTGGCACCAATCAGACAGTAGGCAAGGTCTGCAGGTTGAAGAAGTCCCTCTATGGACTGAAGCAGTCTCCTCGAGCTTGGTTTGACAGATTCAGAAGGGCGATGATAGGGATAGGATATCAGCAGATCAATGATGATCATACTGTGTTCTTTCGTCGGAGTGGAGGCCACATCACCATGCTTGCGGTGTATGTGGATGATATGATTATCACAGGAGATGATGAGCAGGAGATCGCCCAACTCAAAGGAAAGCTTGGCAAGGAATTCGAGGTGAAGGATCTCGGCCTTCTTCGGTACTTCCTTGGGATTGAGATTGCTCGAGAAGCAGAGGGGATTGTTCTCTCTCAAAGAAAGTATGCACTGGACCTTCTCACAAAAACTGGGATGTTGGGGTGCAAACCTGCAACGACACCAATAGATCAGAGGTTCAAGATTGATGCTGAGGCTGGAGAACCAGTTGATCGGGACAGATACCAGAGACTGGTTGGCAAGTTGATCTATTTGAGCCACATACGTCCTGATATCTGCTTTGCAGTAAGTGTGGTGAGCCGCTACATGCATGACCCACGGAAGGGTCATATGGATGCAGTGTACCAGATTCTGAGGTACTTGAAAGGTGCTCCCGGGAAGGGACTAATATTCAGGAAGAACAATCACGTGAGCATCGAGGGCTACTGTGATTCTGACTGGGCTAGTTGTGCTGATGACAGGAGGTCTACCTCGGGATATTGCATATTTGTAGGAGATAACTTGGTCTCCTGGAGGAGTAAGAAGCAGTCTGTGGTGGCCAGATCGACAGCTGAAGCAGAGTACAGAGCTATGGCCTTGGGAGTTGCAGAGCTGCTATGGTTGAAGAATATGCTGGTGGAGCTGAAGCTGGATCAAGGAGCCAAGATGAAGCTGTGGTGTGACAATCAGTCAGCTATTAGTATCGCCAACAATCTAGTACAGCATGACAGGACCAAACACATCGAGATTGATAGATTCTTCATCAAAGAGAAGTTGGATAGAGGATTACTGGAGCTTGGCCATGTTCCAACCAGGGATCAAGTAGCAGATGGACTAACCAAGGGACTCGCCTCAGTGAGCATGATTAGAGGATGTGACAAGATGGGCTTAGTGAATATCTTTCACCTATCTTGAGGGGGAGTGTTGATATGGTATGTTGGGTGTCATATTTAAGTATAGTATAAGCACATGGGAATATCCTGAGGACATATTTGGGATGCCAGAATATATCACAGGATATTCCATTATGAGATTATTGTCATAATGATTGAAATCATTGTATTAATGACTGTAAGGCTATATAATGCCAATGAGACAATCAATAAAATCATCAACTAATTTCAACAAGTCTGAGCCCTTATTCAACTTGTTCTAACTTCTAACACTATTTGTTTGTCCAAAAGAATGCAAATTCCCTCCAATAAAGATGACATGTCGTCTATAATTTAGATGACGTTTTAATATGTTCAACAGTTTGCAATATCTCCAAATCAAACCTTCCTCGTGCACGTATGGATACGTATTTATTCTTGATATAGGGACTATCTGCCCAATTTCCTGAGTTTAATCATAATTATAGCCGCCAATCATAACTTCAGTCTCCTGTCCCAATGAATGGACCATGTCCGGCATGAGTGTCCAGGGAACATTGTGTCGGATACGTGCCATAGAGATCGAATTATATAAATGCATTGTGCAGTTGTTCTCGTAGAGATCGAGATGAAGCATCACATGATCTTTACACTCGTGTGCTGGAATGTTTTGGAGTGTCCGAGTCGTGTCCGACACGGCCGAGTACCTGAGAGAGAGCTCGAGGGACAGAAGGACAACTTGCTTCGACCGCATGAACTCCAGCAAGCTCTTCCGCTCGACTCCGTCCTCCTTTTGCAGCAGCAGGAATTGATCGTCCCGCCGCCACGAGTCGCAGGAGTCGGTGGTGCGGCGGATGAGGAAGATCGCGGCGGCGGCGGCGGAGAGGACGAGGAGACGGCGACTCTTCGCCGTTATTTTGGGCTCATCCTGATTGCACACACTTGGCTCGGTCCTTCGCAGACGTGTTGATCCTTGATTGTACATATAAGACCAACAAGTTCAAGCTTTTTGTTGATCCTTGATCCTCTACTGTCTTAAGATGCCTCTTTTTCACGTTGTTGGGTTTACGTCTACGGGAGAAATATTTACAGTCGCTTTTTGTTTTATGAATAGTGAGACAGTAGAGGATTACACATGGGCATTGAGGAAACTACAATCCCTTTACACAGGTTACAAAGAGCCCTCTGTTTTTGTTACCGACAGAGAATATGCGCTGATAAATGCTATAGATATTGTATTTTCTCATGCACATAGACTACTATGCACTTGGCATATAAATCGAAATATCCAACCTCAATGCAAGAGAAAATTTGTAAAAGTGGACGGTAAAATCGACATGCTTCGCTTCGAAGAATTCTACAGTGATTGGAGGTCTTGTATGGCGAGCAAGTACTACAGACTCATCAAAAGTTGATGCTCCCAGACACCCTGATACATAATCCACAATATGGTCTTAAAAGTTGATGCTCGACTCATCAAAAGTTTCATTCATCATGACTCGACCATCAACCCTAAGTCCCAATATATGATGGACGTCATCAAGGGTAATCGTCAACTCCCCATTGGGTAGATGGAAAGTGTTGGTTTCTGGATGCCATCGTTCTACAAATGCTGAAATCAGTGCATTATCCACCGTCGTATATGAGTAGCTACCCAAATATTGTAGACCGGTGGGACTGATTTTTGCCTTCACATCGTCTCCCAATAATTCATACCTCCATGTATTGCATTTTTTTTCCGTGGTTGATCACCGTCAACATACGAGAACTTTTCTGAAAAGTAAACAATTGGATGAAATTATACCTCTATGTAAAATGTACTTATCTATAAATAATTAGATGAACTTTGAACTTACAACTATATATAAATTTATCATAACGTAATGTACTTACCGGATTGTTCCATCTTTGGTATGCAATATGGTTTTCGATCGACGGTAACATAGAGCAACCATTTGGACGAGTGTCGACTGGACTATCTGGCTGCTCAGAAGGTCCTGAACCATCAGTAGCCCGATTTTCGAGAGTTTGTGGGAGACTCTCGACACGACTATCTGCAGGCCGAGAAGGTCTTGAACCATCAGTAGGCCGATTTGGGACATTTGGCATGTCCTCATCGGAGGAGGAAGAAGAACCGGAAGAACTAGGAGGAGCACGTCTCTTCGAACGAGTGACAGCCTTCTTCGTCAATCGACGTTTCCTCACTTCAGGGCGTGCATCGGGCTCGCGGATAGTGACGCCTGGTTCAATAGTACGCGAAACAGTGCGTTCCTTACGCATCGATGCAGTAGGGCGTCTTCTCATGATATCTTCATCCACAGTATCCTTCCGAGGGACATGACTATAAGACAAAAAATAAATTCTATTTTAACATCCTAATTTAATTTAACATTTAGGACTGTAGTCCTATAAGTATACCTGTTGAAATGTTTAGAAGTGTAGAAAATTCTACAGTCCTTAATATAAATATGACTGTCGATTTTTCTACAACGGCATAGAAGCATGGATTTGGCAATTAGCATCGGTTCTGCAAAAGCAGAAGCAGTTTCTGGAAACTGCCTCTCTCTCGAACCGGCTTTGGTTGAAAAAAATGGACCGAGTTCGATTAAAAATTTGAAAGCGAAACAAATGTATATGACGCGCCAGGTAGGGGTCGAACCTACGACTTTCTGCTTAGGAAACAGACGCTCTATCCACTGAGCTACAGGCGCTGCATGTCATAGATATGCAAATAATAATTAATATTAACTATGAAATGCTGCTAGTTTTGGCCTCACTTTTAGCTTATTTCGCTGCACTAATGATATGAAATTTAAATTTATTCAAGTTAAAAATAAAATAATAAATAAATTAAGTTGAGATTTTTTTTTTTCACACTTAACCTCGCCCTTCCCACTAATTGTTACCGGTCTTTACCGGCTGGACCACCACGACAAAGATGGAACAAAAAAATTCGAACTAGGATAGACTAGATGTGGACTTAACCCATATTAAAGGAAAAAAAATTAGCTGGAGCCCAACCTAGTCTAAGATTCTACCAAATACGCATATGGCAGATTCGAAACCTCATTTGGAACTAAACTTTCATCTATTTGCATGACCTAAAAACATATTGTTTTTTCTTTCATGGCAGGTCACTAGTTTTCTAAATCAATTATTAACTAAGCGTTCGTTTGATTGCAATGGAAAAATATGTCAAAAATAAATTAATTTTACGAAATTATTTTTAAAAAATTAATTTTATGGAATTATTTTTCTAGAAAAATAATTACATGAAAATTTAAAAAAATTTATGAAAATTTTAATTTGGTATTTGATTGTCATTATTTTCCATGAAAAATATTATTTTTTCAGAAAAATAATATTTTTCTATGTGTTTGAAATGTTTTATTTTCCACCATTTTGAAAAAAAAAAATGAAAAAATGGTAGTTCTTTGAAAAATGATTCAATAAAAAAATATAAGCTACCAAATACTATAATTGGTAAAAAAATTGTGATGAAAATATTCTTTCATGAAAAAAAAGTTCAATCAAATACAGCATAAATGAAATAAAAAACTTTTTCATCCCCTTTGTTATTTCGCTACTATTCTTAAATTTGGATCTACAAGAATAACAATAATAAATAATAAAGTTTTTATCGAGAATTTATTTAGTCGGATGTCTGAATCCTTCTCTTTCCATTCAGTTATGTATGGCCCAATCTCCTAGAAGAATTCAATAAGCATTCAGTCATTTGCTTTCTTTCACAGAATTTCAAAAAAATTTGTTTCTAGCTAGAAAAAGTTTTTTTTTTTTTTACTAATCCTTCAACCAATCCACTTAAAATATAATGTCAAATTTAGGAAAAAACAAATTAATTTAAATTTCGAATATTTACGTAACCCTAAGTAAAAAGAAATATCTTTGGAGACTCAGGGATGTCGAAGTACAATTCATCCATAAACACCGACGTCTGACTGAGAACTAGCAATATGTTCATCTGAATTGTTTTGTAGTACAAATTAATTTGTCCAAATATTGATGGAAAATTTATTTTATTTTAGATTTATTTCAACATAAATGAATCTATTAATATGAAAGTTTTTTCATGCATCTGTCCGAATTGAATAGATATCAAAAAGTTTTTCCATTCACCCAGATCAAACTAGGATTAAACTAGCTCCGGCCACCACCAGCTACCACTACCACCACTTTCACAGTCGGCCTCCACCATCACCACCATCCTCTCCAGCAGAACCGGTCGCCTTCCGAATCAAAGGAGTTTCAATAGAATAAAGTTTCGGATGTGAAAGTAGAACAAACTGTGGGGGAACAGAAACTGCAAACGACCACTCCAAATTATTTTTTATTTTCAAGTGTTGCAACCAAATAACGAAACTCATACGAGTTCGGTTAAGTTACTAAAATCTTCCAAATCTAGTCCACTTTGGGGCAACCAAATACCCTATAAGTTTAAGAAAAGCCCATGAACCTATATTGCTGAATTTAAATAAAAATCATTTACATATTGCCTGATTATGAACCCATGCTACCAAGTCCCAAGGGTTCAAGAAAATTTATTACCTGCTAGTCAACAATGAGCTCAAAAGAACATTGACTATCCAGAAGTTGCCAAGTGGCGGCTTGAAAGAAAACGGTTAAAAAGGGACTCCTGACTAATTGTTAGAAGTTTCAAAGACTTAGGATGGAGAATAGGGGTGAGCATTAATCGGTTCAAACCCTAAAAACGAACGGAACCGAACCGAATTTGCTATTCGGTTCGGGTGCAAAAGATAATGGGTCGGATTCGGTTATAAAAATCATTTTATTCGGTTATCGGGTTCGGATTCAGTTATTGGGTTAGGTTTCGGTTTAAAACCGAAACCGAATTAGTATCTAAAATTACTATAATACCCTCAACCCTAAACCTCAGTATATATCATAATTTCCTCTCTCTCCTCTCATTCTCTCTCGTTCCCTAGCCGCTCGCTCCGCTCCTTCCTGAGGAAAAAAAACCCTAATCCCTATCCCTACCTAACACCGCCTCTCACCGCCAGTAAACACCGGTCACCACCTTCCTTCTTGCTTCTCAGACTCTCTCCTTCTCTCACGGTCACCTCCTCTCTTCTCCCTCTCTCTCACACATCTCCAGCCACCATGCATGTGACTTTCCTCTACCTCAGTGCCGGCCAACGGCTATTTTCTGACAAGTACAACCTCTCTTGAGTCTCTTCTCCACCCTGCAAGTAATTTTTTTTAATTTTTTTATTTCTGTTATATTTTGTTTAATTAAACAACATTTTCACTCAGATCTCGTTTTAATTTCTGTTATATGTTCAGATCTCCTAGATCTACATCTCGATCTCTGTTCAGATCTCCAAGTCCACTTTGTAAGTATCTCTGTTCACATCTCTTAGTTACAGTTGCTAGTTGGTAATTAGTCTTAGAGGTTACTTTATAAATTGTAGATCTATACTTTATGTTACTTTATAATTTCTGTTATATGTTCAGATCTCCTAGATCTACATCTCGATCTCTGTTATATTCATATTTTTGTAGATCTAGAAAAAATGTATAGTTTGTAGATCTACAATAAATGTATTGTGGTTGTATAGTTTGTAGATCTAGAAAAAAATGTATAGTTTGTAGATACTATATAATTAGTTCTGTTATATGATTACTTGTGTATATTTTCACATTGTAGATCTAAAATGTATTTTTTTAGTACATGTCTTTGTAGATCTAAAATTGGAGTGTTATACTGTTATATGATTATTTGTGTATATTTTAACTAATTAGTTCTGTTATATGATTACTTGTGTATATTTTCACATTGTAGATCTAAAATATATTTTTTTAGTACATGTCTTTGTAGATCTAAAATTGGAGTGTTATACTGTTATATGATTATTTGTGTATATTTTAACTTTTTATAAATGTATTGTGGTTGTTGTGTTGTTTAATATATTTAGAATTTACTATATGGAGTGTTATACTGTTATAGATCTAAAATGTATTTGTGTTATACTGTTATATGATCTCCAAGTCCACTTTTTACTTGTATTGATTGTTCTTGTAATTTTTTATACTTGTGTAGATTTAAGCCAATTGATGGGTTCAACCTCAAGCGATGTTTGAAAAGTTATTATTTGGAATCTGGATTGTTTGGTTTGGATTATGTCATATTTAACACTATCACTGAAATGTGTAGCCAGGCCCCAGGTTTTCAGTTTTCACTAAACAATGCACTACCTCATTTTGGAATTTGGATTATGTAATATTAAACACTGTCACTGTCACTGAAATGTAATATTATACAGGACACTAAACAATGCACTACCACATTTTGGATGTGTATAAGTATAACTGCACATTTAGACATTATATGTAGCTAGGGATAGATACTACAATGCACATTTGGATTACAGTTACTTTTTTTATTCCATTATATGTTGCTAACAAGTATGTGAAGAAAATTGCAATGATGATATGGCATTCGTAAGTGGATAGATACTACAATGCAATGCATTATTTTTTGATGCACAATTGCCTATCTGAGTTTCAAATAATTGCAATGATGATATGATGATATGACATTAGTAAGTGGACAGATACTACAATGCATTACTTTTTGATGCACAATTGCCTATCTGATCTGAGCTTCAAAGACTTCAAACCATACTTTCTCTTGCTCCATCATGCAGACTTCAAACCATACTTCAAGATTCTCAATGTGTGCTAAGTCTGCCACTTTCAATCAGTGATGTTCCTACAGTTGCTCATTGTCTCCCTTCATTAATCAAACAGAGGTAAAGGCTCAAAACAGTTGTAAGAATATTGATGCTATCTTATTTTTCTAATGTGGCTACTGTGAATGGCTATTGTGGCTACTGTGAATGCAGAAAAATCTATACATTGATAGTAGTCCATAAATCTAAAAGGCTACTCACTACTGTGGCTACTGTCAATGCAGGAAAATCTATACTAGCTAGTTGTAAACCCCCTCGACCAGATTCCAGCATTTTAGGATTATTTAATCAATTTAGGATTTATGGCAATATTTTAATTTATTTTGCTTACATATCCTGTTGATTTGTGCACCTGACCATCACCGAATTATTTGGAGCTTTACCTTGACTGTTATCCCCGAACAAAGTTCACATACCTGTCCTAGACATGTTAGTCTATTTTTCTGCACTTTGTGCAACTCCCAGATACTCCGTTATGAGCCTCGTATTAGACGCACAAATATCGTTACAAACGTACGTAATTAAATTCCTAGATCTGTACCCATCCCTGTTCCAATAGAGATTAGAGGCCCAACCTGCACCTGTTTTGCCCAGACAAAAATACGTTAATATTCTACACTGAGTATACTACATTTAGTGTATTGACACCGTAGTAAAATTATGGTCCTACCTGCCTCTAAATAATTAGAGAACGTCGTGCACAGTATTTATTAATTAATTAGTACGATGGCCCGTATCACCCAAGAAAATCAGGCCCAGCCCCTGCCCAGACTCACCCCACCCCCTCAGGACCCTCACACAGCTTTCTCCTTCAATTCTGTGAATTTTAGAATTTTCAGGAATCGGATATTTTTCTCAGACAATTTCATAATTGCACAATTTCCCAAAATAGGACCTTTACGTAATTTATGAAACTACAGGGACTGTTCTGCAAATTTGCAGTGCGAGGTGTCACCTCCTCATTGGTCGGTGAACCTGCACCGTCCATTTGGAGGCGGGACCCACCCGAAAATATCCCGAAAATATCTATAGATACTTTTCTTAAAATATTAATTTATTTTTCTATAAAACAAAAATAAAAGAAAATAGAAGAAAAATAAAAAATCCTAATCCCTACCCAGGCCACAGCCGACCCCCCCCCCTCGCCGGAGCGGCGAGCCCCCTCGCCGGAGCCGACCCCCTCCCCGCGGCGAGCCACCCCCCCCCCCCCCCCGCCGCCGCCGCTGAGCTCCGCCGCAGCCCGACTCCAGCTCCTCCTTCCCCCGAGCCCTTTCCCCTCTTCCCCGGTCGGAGCCCCGACCACCGCCACCCCATCTCAGCCCCCGACCCGACGCCTCCTCCTCCTCCTCTCCTCCCCCGAGCCCTCCCCCTTCACCACCGCCGACCCCTCGACCTCCCTTCTCCTCCAGCCCCCATCTCACCACCGCCACATCCCGATCTCCTCCCTCCACCCTCAACTCCGGCTGCCACCACCACCACCCCCATCACTGACGACACCACCATCATCATCACCGCCTCCTCTCTCCTCAGCCCCCTTCTCCTCCGGCTCCCACCTCCACCGCCACCCCATCACAGCCCGCCACCACCCTCTCTCCCGACCTCCACCTCCCCCGGCGAGTCAAACCCACCCCCCGACGGCCTCGACAGCAGCCACTCTCGACCCACTCCTCCTCCTCCTCCAATCTGCCCTAGCCACCCTCCTCCCTGCTCACCTCCCCTCGCCGTCCCCCGCTCGAGCTTCCCCAAGCGACCGGAACAGCAGCAGCCTCTCCCCTACGCCTGCCTTCCTCCTCGATGAGCCACCCCGCTGCACCTCGCCACACCCGTGTCCCCTCTTCCTCGTCGACTTCTCCTTCTCCTCCTCCCTGTCCAGCGTTCCCCCGCCCGACCTACACTCTGTCCACCATCCAACACCACCACTTGTGCTCCTTCGACGACGCCTTGAGCCGCTACGGCGAAGCCCCGACGATCCTCAGCCTGAATAGTGACCAGGGCACAGCACAACAGCTGGACACAGCCCGGACATAGCCCGGACACAGGCAGATTCAAACCAGGACTCAACACAGTGACCGGACACGGGAAATTCAGTTTCCACGGAGCCCTGTTCAGGTAACCCGTTCTATCTCCTCGTAGTTCCGTTTTTAATTCCGTCAGTTTTGACGCGTAGGCTATGTGACCCTCTCGATGCCCGTGCAACCCGCTCGGTGCATCGCGTCCTGTGGCGATCGTGAACCGCGGTCCAAAAACAGGAAAAACAATACCCCATTTCACCCCGGAACTGAGTACGCCCCGCCAAACGGGACGACTTGGTCGCACGCGGTCTTTACCGAAACGTGCGCGCCATTGATACGAACGTGCGGGATTTCGCAGAAGTTGATTTGGATGTGCGTGCACACCGGAATCAACGCGTATCCGCCGACAACGTCCCGTATCCGCCTGTTCTGGAACACGCTGCAACTTTGTGTACACACGTCGGATCGAGACAAAACTTGCGCCATCGGACTCGTAGCAATACGTCGGTCCTATGATCCAAGTTTGGTTCGATTCTGAGAACATTGACAAAATACCGTATCGTGGGCCCCACAAGCTCCACTTGACGGACGATTTTGTGATCGGCACATCGGAATCCAGTTCTGGATATTCCGTTGGGTTCGTATCGACGTTCTGGACTTGTTGACACTAAGTTTGACGAATTTGGAGACCTTTGACCCTGACACGTTTTTCGGTGCAAAGCGACCCACATGTGGACCCCGCTTTGACCAGAAACTGTCATTTTTGCCCCTGTGTCCAAATTGGACGAAAGAACAGGCGTTTCTAGCTATTTGATATTTTCTGAGACTGTTAGTGATGTTTATTCCAGCATCCGGAGACTTTCCTTCTGAGGCCATAGTTTCTGACTTCTTGGCATTTGACATCTGGACATTATATTTTGCAGCTCTTGCCAGGCAAGTATACCTTGCCTTGTTGTACTGTTTAAATTCAGTTATTATTAGTTACATGTTTATTTATTATATAAATGTGCGCGTCCGAGCAGACTCGGGTGCAGTCAGCGAAGGCGTTGACGTTAGGACTTGTGTCTGACCTAGTGTCTAGTAGACCCACCTAAAGTTGTCGAGTTATTGGTATGACTCCCCAGGCCTTGACACGTATCATTACACGTCACAGTGAGTTCATGTAGGGACGCGTGCCTCATGCGCGACTGGCCATCAGTGTGAGCAACACGTGTAGCGGTATGTAGCTCAGTTGTTTATTTCATAGAGACTTGCATCATAGTATGAGATGTCCACATCGTTTTTACGATTTGTACATCTACATTGGGCGGGAAAGACATCTAGTAGGCGTATGGGACACCCCCCTGATATATACTCAAGTTACCATGCTCTTCGGAGATGGGGTTTACGGTATATATAGCGAGTTACCATACTCTTCGGAGATGGGGTATTCCTGTTACCATGCTTCTCGGAGATGGGGTATTGGTTTTTCTTGTTCCCGTTACCATGCTCCGAGGAGGATGGGGTATTCCTGTTACCCGTGCGTCCGGGGGCATATGACACATATACTAGCCAGTCCCGACGATTGGTGAATTACGTCAGCATATGTCAGGCCTACATATCCCCATGCGTACTACAAGGTCTTTACTTGCATTCACTAGATGGTTAGCACACCCCATTTATTTGTACAGTATTTACATTATGGCATGCTTTTATGTATCTTGTTATGTCCCTCTGAGTACCTGGTCCCTTTCCAGATATAGATGTTCCTGAGTATTCGTGGGAGCGCAGATCCGGACAGGCTACTTATATTCCGAGGAAGTCTTCTCTTCGAGTCTCGTGATTGTCAGATGTTGTTCTTATATGGTATGTATCTGGTTCCTTTTTATATTCTATTTCGGCAGTAGATTTGTTTCCATCCGACTGTCATTCTTTAGATACTATTTATTGAGATCTAGTTACCTGGTTATTGGTTATTCATGTTTATGTGATTTATGTGGATAAGATTTAGATATTACCCTATGAATTGTGATTAGTTATACCACTGGTGAATTATTGTTCATTATACAGCGTACGCTCGTATATATGGTTTCCATATATTGGAGTTGCCATATATACAGGCGGCTGGCATACTTACGTGTCCTAGTCCTACGTATTTTGGGACTGGGGCGTGACACTAGTAGCTATGTAGTTATGCTCATGCATTAAGTTTTACATTGATGCTATCTTATTTTTCCACATACTGATAGTTTAATCTTTCATGTTTCATCTATCATTTGATTGTTTCATGTATCTATCAACAAGCACACCTCAAATATGCAGCAAGTCTAGTTGGTTACTTGGTTTGTCCTAAAATTTTCATCATCAGGGATTCAGGCATTCATCATAAGTTATATATTGTACTTGCCAGTATGTTTTGCTTCTTTCTGAGTCCTGACTGTTCATGCTTGTTAAAGATTGATAGTAGCCCATAAATCTAAAAGGCTACTGTGGCTACTGTGAATGCAGGAAAATCTATACTAGCTATGTAGTTATGCTCATGCATTTAGTTTTACATTGATGCTATCTTATTTTTCCACATACTGATAGTTTAATGTTTAATGTTTCATGTATCATTTGATTGTTTCATGTCTCTATCAACAAGCACACCTCAAGTATGGAGCAAGTCTAGTATGGCAATTTGCAAAGAAAGTCTAAGCTTAACAAATCTGGAGCAATCTAGGCAAAGGAGTGGGCTACACCATTTGTAATGTTTGGCAAGGAATGTCTTAACAAATCTGGAGCTGTGTATAACTGTATATAATGGCCCATTTATATTGTTGTGAGTCTTGTGACTTGTTTGCATAATTAAGAAACTTGAGTATAAGAAGAAAGAAAGCTGTGTAATGTGTATATATTGCTGTGTATAACTGTATATAATGGTCCATTTATATTGCTGTGAGTCTTGTGACTTGTTTGCATAATTAAGAAACTTGAGTATAAGAAGGAAGAAAGCTGTGTAATGTGTATATATTGTTGTGACTATTCTAAGAAAGTTGTGTATATATTGTGTATGAATTTTTATGGAATTTTTGACAAGTGTTTGGTCCAGGCCCAGTAACAAAAAATGGCCCAGTAACAAAAAACGGCCCAACTATCCGGCCCACTATAAAAAATGGCCCAACCGAATAAACCGATTAAGCCGAATAAACCGATTAAAAAATCTCGGTTCGGTTATATTCGGTTTCTCCAAAATTCGGTTCGGTTTTGGTTTAATTTTTAAAACTTTCTGTTTAATCGGTTTTCCAAAATTCGGTTCGGTGGAAACCGATTAAACCGATTACTCACCCCTAATGGAGAAAACCTATCTACACAAATAATGTATACTTAAGGTACCCATATGCAAATATAACCAAATCCAAATCATAGAGAATTGCTCCAAGCCAGCCTATATAAATAAATAACCCACTCTCGCCCTTCTTGAAAACCCATTCCTAATACCTCCAAAAATTTCAATTCCTTCTCCCCTCCAAAAAACCCTCCTCCTCCCCAATGCACCCCCCCTCCGCCGCCGGATCCGCCTCCGTCTCCGGCGGCTCCTCCCTCCCCTCCGCCGGCCAGGACGCCCGCAAGCCCCGCGTGGCGTACTTCTACGACCCCTCCATCGGCAACTACTACTACGGCCGGGGCCACCCCATGCGGCCCCACCTTATCCGCGTCGCCCACGCCCTCGTCGCCGCCTACTCCCTCACCGGCCGCATGGACGTCCGCCAACCCGCCGCCGCCGCCATCGGCGCCTTCCACTCCGACGACTACGTCGAGTTCCTCTCCTCCGTCGCCCCCTTCCTCCTCGAGCAAGAAGGGGTCCGGCACTTTAAACGCTTCAACCTCCGCGAGGACTGCCCCATCTTCCCGGGCCTCTTCGAGTACTGCCAGGCCTCCGCCGGGGGCTCCATCGGCGCGGCCTTCAGCATCAACTGTGCCGAGGCCGACATCGCCGTCAACTGGGCCGGCGGGCTGCACAACGCCAGGAAGTGCGAGGCGTCCGGGTTCTGCTACATCAACGACGTCGTCCTCGGGATACTGGAGCTCCTCAAGGTCCACAAGGTATAATATATCTGTCGCTTTGTAAGTAGATATCAAGAAGATTCATGAGATGTGGTTCTTGGGAAGATTGAGATGTTGCATTGCAATGTGTTAAAAAAGTGTTGCAAAATTATGTTTTTGGTTTCCTTGAATCTTGATATTTACAACGTGCTTCATTATGCGAACTATTTAGAGCATCCAAACTATTTTCTTTCCCCCATTTCCTGAATCCCTCTACTATAAGAGCAATATCTCCAATTCGATCCATGTTTTCTGGTTTGAATAAGTAGCAATAAGAACATTAGGCGGCATATTTGCCATAAGCTTTTGCTATAAAGATTTTGAAATTACTGAATTTTTTTTAAGGAATGTTTGGTTATATATATATATATATATATATATATATATATATATATATATATATATATATATAACCAAATGTTTGGTTATATATATGAAACTTTTGGTAATTAATACCAACCTCAGGCCTGAAGGCCTACAAATCCAGCCTGAAGGTCTACAAATTCTGTCCGAAGGCTACATCTGCCATGTCCCGATCTTCCGCAGGATTGGCTGTCCCCGTTAGGCGCAAATTATCGTGTCAGCGTTCCGCAGGACGCTCGTTCCCATCAGGACGTGATGTCGCGCGAGCACAAGCTACGTCCGCTCAAGACCATGATCCGAACAGGCGGAGAAATAGCTAAACCACAGAGTCGCACAAATAGTCTTTAATGCAGCAAAAATTTGAACTACACGAGTAAACGGCCGTTTTGATAACTAGTTCACCAAGTCGATATAGCAGAAGCATAGAATAAACACAAGTATGATACATAAACAAGTTCTTTATTGATAATGAATAAGGTTACAAGGAGCGCTAGGCCGAGATTACAAGTCGCTCAAGCGCGCTCTCTCACTAACAATAAAGATGTGCCAAGCGGCTTACAACTTGTGATGATACATAGGCGATATTCCAACATTATGTCTTGTATATGTGCTTCAGCTCCGGACGCAACACTCAAAGTCTCCAGAGCGATCTCCACGCCTTAGCGCACACAAGGGAATACTCCGCACTGAACGAGGTTCTCCCGCACCCTGTAAGCAATCTGGTGGGTTATCAGTACATGAATGCACTGGTGGGGAGGCTTCGACCGCTCGACAAATCCAAACACGTTATATAGATTCCGTGCACCATCTATTAAGTTATCTTTCTAGTCTTGCTTTATGATCAGTTTCATGGCAATGATGTAAAGCCTAACTCGTGTGGCAGTGTGCCGTGCGATATAATAGAAACGCGACAAAACTTACCAACTTACCATAGTTCCTTCCCTGTCCAATGATACAACCGAGTTAACCAATCATGAATATGTATATAATGACTTAGAACTTGCAGAAGGAAAACACAAGTGTCTCGAGCATATTTCTGATTCAGGTAAACTATATACTCAGATATGTGATACTCAAGTTACTTTGTTACTTCGATTGTTCAAACACATGATACTCGGTCCGTTCAAATGTGTTATATTCACATATGTTCAATGCAAATGACTCGCACGCGGATTGTCGCAACCGAGCCAACTTAATCTATATGAAGGTCACTGGTATATCCATAAATGACTTAGTCTCTCTCAGGACTGAGACTTCCATTGAGATAGATGGGTATACCAAGTGTACGATGCCATACCATGGGCTCTCTACCGATATTTGCTTCGCCCCAACCTGGCGGAGCATTCTATAGCCGTTTGGTCACGCAAATACCCTATGATTCCTCCTAGGCCGGCACGATCCCGGTGCCCCGGTGATTCGTCCGAGGAATCCACATACCTCGTGCACAAGTTGTCTGCGACCATTTATGATTCTTTTCTTTATCTTTATCTTATCTTTCTCTTTTTTCTTTTTCTTTTTCTCTCTTTTTCTTTCTCTTTCTTTTATCTGTGCAACGATGATGGTTGTAGACGCGCTAGACTATTACCCGCTATAAGCCATCCTAAGCGATTCTTGGATTATTGACTGGGTTGGCGGCGCTCCATGCAGCGCGGGTAACGAGCCCCGCTACACGTCTCCGACATACCCATCTATAATCAAACTTCACTCTCATTCTTGCTTATTAATTCTTCATCTTTTCAATCTTACATTATGCGGTTCCCGGTACGAGAAACCGCCTTGGCGAGCGTTTCCATGTTTCGATTACTTGGCTCGGAAACGACTATTTTGATAGTCTTCCTGCCTCCAGTGAGTGAATCATAATTGAGTGAAGTGTACAATTTGTGGGATGAATCCATTTGACAAGCATTAAAACGAGGCGAGCGAGTACTAGTTAGCACGTAAAGCAGGCAAGCATTGCATAAGTATGAAACATAAGCATTTTAAGAATCGTGCGGCATACTCTATTAGAAACATCAGTCGTTACACTAGCACGGTCTAAGGGCAAATGCGAGGAACCATATATATAATCCAAGTTTCATTTTCATGTTGTACACAAGCAATACAAGATGGAATTATTCCCTTAGTTAGGTGCATTATATTATTTATTAGCATGCAAGGTTGATTCACCTAGTGACTAGCATGTATCGTCCATATTTTATGGTGTGCAGGCTAAGCAAAGATAGGTTCATCGTAGCCACCCACCTTAGCGGTGATTCGGGGCGGCTGAGCGATACTCCGAACGTGTCTTTGAAAGTCTAAGTCCGAACTCCTGAAGGGCCAAGTCATAATCCTTTGCCACAAGCGAGTCTTTTCGTAGAGCAAGGCGGGTCAGATCGTTACACTTGTGCCGTTTGAATCGGCTATCCGCATTAATGCGGAGCGGGTCGTTACATTATACACCACTCAGAACAAGTCTCGTCCTCGAGACTTCCTGAGCGCAAACCGTTCTATCGCACACTATCGAATTTTCTCAAGCATATCACTTCTTATCCTTAGACCCGTTCGAACAAAACTCCCTAATTGTTTTCCTCATTTCGTGTCGCATACGTGCTTAGTCAGTTCCAATGAATGACTCTATCATTCAATTCAAGTTCTGACTCGGTCTCTAGTGCGTCTTAGCGTGAACCATATTTCGTTTAACGCGGGGTACCCTATAATCACCGCACATGAAGGTCTTTTTCTAGTGCCAACTTATCCAAATTGCTATACTCGTCCATGCGAATTTAACATATTCACTTGCACTAGCATTCGAGATCAACATATCGCGAGTCTGGAAATGCACACGGTCAAGGCGTCCCTCAAACATATGCATGTCAACCAACTTAGCAATAGTGAAGTCTTTGCACTCGAGTTCAACATATCACTGAGTCTTGGATCGTGCACACGTTCAAGGCGTCTCTCAAACATATGTATTCAACCAAATTTAGCGATAGTGAATTCGGACAAGCTACTCGCAAAAATCTTAAGGGTTCTCGTCTTATGAATCACAATGATACCTCCAACATGGTCAATCAAAATTCAAGTTATTTCCAATCCCACTCAAACCAAGTATTGCACTACTGTTAAGCATGATATATCCGATCAACCGACTAGCATCCAAGTCTTATTATCTATTCCGTTCATGTTAAACACAATGTACACTTATCATCCCAAGCCTAACTCTAAGTCTTGCTGCTCCAGTTCTATGGCTTGCTCAAGCAACACTCTAAAGTTGGTCACACAAGTTCTTTCACTCGGTATATGGTCGTCTGCCTAACCGCTAGGTCGGCTCACAAGATCATAGGTACATTTCAAGTTCACGGTTCTTCATCGTGCAAATTCATTGCACGATACTCGCCCTAATTCCTAAGGTCAAACCATTGTTCTTTCGTACGGGACATTCTACCCAAGTTCGTTTTATTCAGATTTTTAAACATCGAGCACAGATCATTCTATCCACATTAACACGTTCATTTGCACAGGATTCGGGTCCGTTTAGCAAAACCGTTCCTAAGACACGTTCGTTCAATCAAATCCACGATATATCCACGTCACAGGTCAAGCCCATCGATTCGCATAGTCTATCTACTCCATTACGTTTGATAGAATTTACCTATCCATTCTTTTCTAAGTCTAGACCACCAAGTCACGATCCTATTCTAAATCTTCGATCGTAATCATAAACTCTAAGTCGTCCAACACGATCTACATATCCGTTCATGTAACCATCACGCTTATCTTACTTCACGTTCTAGACTAACTCCTCCTCAAAACACTTTGATTCATTTGTATCCTGAAACTCGTCTTATCGTGTCGAACCACAAGTCAAGACGATCATTTAATTACCACGCTCCGGTCTCCCGCAAGTTCAATCATCCCCGTTGGACGTGAAATCACCACGCCAATGCTCCCGCGGGATAACCGTCCTAACTCGGACGTGACGCATGTACGAGCATGGAGTTACACTCGTACAAGACAAGAATGTCAAATGTTATGGTTATCATCGAACGAACAGACACCTTATTGTTATACTTTGTTTCATCCAAGTTGTATACTAACCTCTCAAGTCATGTTCATCTAATAACCGTTCATGCCATGATCATAATGCATCTAGCCAATTCGTCCAGCTTCAATGTTACCGTTCGATCAATCCGTAGTTTACTTTTAGCATTTCTCAAACAACTAAGTTCAAATCCGCAAGCCAAAGTCTATCCAATTTTGTTACATTCAATTTCATCGAGTTCGTTTGTATAATCTTCGAACATGTTCCCGCGAGTTCGATCATCTCCGTCGGACGTGAAATCACCACTCCAGTGCTCCCGCGGGATAATCGTTCTCATTTAGGCCCGATGTCAAGTGTTACCTTTCGAACTAGATTTTAGATCGTTCGTCCAAGTCAAGATTAAATCCTTTATCGCCTACCTCAATCATTGAACCAAAATTTTCTAACTTGCATCAATCCATGTTATCTTCCAACTTATCGATACCGTATCAAATCTTCCAAATTTGAAACCATAACATTCTTACTCAGGCTAAAATTCTATCGAGCGATATCCTACTCAATCCACATTTTCGATACACGCTATCTTCCATCACGCTATACTCCGATCGCATCCTAGATTATTCCATCTCAAACTCAAGTTTCAATTCATTTGATTCAATTTGAAATCGCTCGTATGATTTACTAAGTTTTTTCGACCAAGGTATTGATTTCCATTACCCTGAATCCCTATTCGATATAAGCCTTATCACTTGTTCAACACATTCTAATTCGTTTGAATGAAATCTCGTACGATTCCATCGAATTTACTTACTTGTTAGGCGGTATTTATACTAAGGCTTCGCACAATTACGTCGCTTGCTGCTAGACTCGTTTGCTATTCCGAAATCCTCGATTCGCTCGAACATTTCTAAAACGATCAATACACCACTCAGTGTTCGAGCCATATTCTACGAATTACCAAATAGCTTCTTAGTCATACACCACTCAAGAATCGAGTCACCCAAGTAAATTCTCAATCATGTTCGCATCAATCCATCTAACTCGTTCCTTAGAACTCTTGTGCAATCCCTATGCGTCGTCTCAATAATCTTAATATCTTATACCCCTCTATCGATAGTCCTCTATACAAACTATATTTGAGCCGTAACTTATAGATACGAATAACCGTCTGAATTATATGTCGAAATCCAGGCACGACTCCATAGATTCGCCTTATCGATAGTCCGATAACGTTTCTATCGATAGCCATTATAAGTCTGACTTATCCTTACCTAAACGATATCCCAATTTCGTTCGCAAACTTGCTCGCACCCATTGGTCTTATCGTGCGATACTCAACACAACTTAGCCAAAGGTTGTGTGCATAGCTAACTGTCCGAACGATATTCTATCACGCACACTAACCCACTTGGTGTTCACGTATAGGTATTCAGGTTCACGTATAATTTGCAGATTCTAACACGAGTCTATTCCCACGAAGTCTGATACAGGTTGGCACAAAGGCCTTCGCATCATAATTTCTTACAAGCAATCATATCATTCATATGCACTTTTAGAAAATATTTAGACTCATTGTATGGAACATCTCGTTGGAATATTGAGAGAGAGCATCTATAACATAACCCACGAACGAGCTTTCGAAACTTAGAAAATCGATAAGAAGTCTAAGGACGTAAAGCGTGCTCTGATACCAATATGTCAGGTCCCGATCTCCCGCAGGATTGGCCGTCCCTGCTGTAACATCCCGTTCTATTCAAGCGGACTGCCGATTCAAACGGCAAAAGTGCAATGTCCCGACTCGTTTTGCTCAGGCGAGAACACTCGTTTGAGGCAAAGGATATCCAGACTTGTCCCTACAGGATTCTAGCTTAGGCTTTCAGAGGCTCGCTTGGCGTATCGCTCAACCGAGACGAATCATCGCTAAGGTGGGTGGCTACGGTGAACTTGTCTTTGCTTAGCCAGCACATTTAAAACCTGGAATGATACATGCTAGTCGCTAGGTGAATCACCCACTGCATGCTAATAAGAATACAACGCACCTAGCTAAGGGAATAATCCCAACTTGTATTGCTTATGCTAGAACATGAAAATAAAATATTGCTTATATTCAGACCCTTGCATGCTACCCTAGATCATGTCGCTCGGTAAGTCCCTATGCGGTTTCACCTCTCGGCTTACCTTCGGGCCCAAGCTAACGTGAATGTTTGTGTTTATACAAATGCATGCTTGTCTGCTTGTATATTGCCTTGTTTTCATCCAAACCCCGGGAGACTACTAAGTAGTCGTTCCGTGCCTGAATAAACCTGCAAGTATCCGGGACCGTTAGGTCGCTAAGGCATCCCCGAACCAGGGGCATGCATCAAGGCAAGTGAATATTGTACTGGGATCACATCAAGTTTACCTTTGAACGAGAATCCTGTCCAAGCTCGTTCATAGCGGAAATTCATGATTGTACTCGTGTTATTGATTGTATTGTGAATGATGTGAAATTGGAAAGCCCCAGAGACCTGCATGTCGCGGACAACTCGGAAACGAGGTACAATTCCACGGACGGTCACCGGGGCACTTGGGCCGATCCGATCCGGATGGAACTCCATTGTTCAGCCTACTGTACTGGACGAGATGGTGTGTAGCGCTCATTGTTCTTTCGCTGCATACCATTCTCTCCACAGTTGAACTCTATTGTATAGTCTACTGTACTGGACGAGATGGCTTGTAGCGCCCATTGTACTTTTCGCTGCAAACCATTCTCGTTTATGACTAATATCCTTTATGGCTATGCCAGCGATTCATGTTCATATAGATAAGTCATCCTCGCTTAGCGGCTATCCGCTTGCGAGTCATTGCATCGCATCAACGAACAACTGAACACCTGAACGATCTTGCTCGTTTGCATATGCTGTTGTCTTGGTTTTCATTATGAATGCCCCTGAATGTTTATACTTGCCCGTGCTTGAATTAACAATGTTTGCCTTGGACAGGGAAGGACAAATGGTAAGTTGGTAAGTCTCGTCGTGTTTCCTCTCATGTCGCACGGCGCACTGCCACACGAGTTAGGCTATTCAATGTTTGCATGAAACTGATCCTAAGGCAACTAGAAAGACAACTTAATAGTTGGTGCACGGAACCTATATTACGTGTTTGGATTTGTCGAGCGGGCGAGTAGCCTCCCCACCAGTGCATTCAATGTACTGATAACCCACCAGATCGTTTGCAGGGTGCGGGAGAACCTCGTTCGGTGCGGATGCTCCTTCGTGCGTGCTAAGGCAGGAATTCCCTCTGAAGCCTTGGGGCGCTGCGTCCGGAACTGAAGCACATATACAAGACATAATGTTGTGAACATCATCTGAACATCGCCTGTACAATCATTCCAGAATTGTAGCCACTTGGCACGCTTTATTGTTTCAGAGAGAGGCTTAAGCGACTTGTAATCTCGGCTATACGTCGCCTGTAACACTTGTTTATATCAATAAAATAGTTGCTTTGCTTCAACTTGTGTTATTCAATGCTTCCGCTATATTGTCGACTCAGTGAACTTGTTACCGATCGCCTATGCGTTCATGACTCCGCTGCACTCGGACAATCTGTGCGACTTTGTGGCTTAGAACTCTTACCGCCAGCCAATGAACCACGGCCTTGCACGGACGTGGCTCACGCTCGTGCGGCATCACGCTCAGATGGGTCAAAGTGATCGTTCTGCGGGAGCGCTGGCGCGGTGATTCTCGCCTAGCGGGAACGGCCGATTTAGCCTGCGGGAGATCGGGGCGTGACACCTGCTAGGCGCGAATCACCACTCCAGCGTTCCCGCAGGATGCTCGTGCCCATCAGGACGTGATGTCGCGCGAGCACAAGCTACGCCCACGCAAGGCCATGATCCGAACAGACGAAGGAATAGCTAAGCCACAGAGTTGCACAAATAGTCTCTAATGCAGCAGAAATTTGAACGACACGAGTAAACGGCCGTTTCGATAACTAGTTCACCAAGTCGATATAGCGGAAGCTTAGAATAAACACAAGTATGATACATAAACAAGCTCTTTATTGATAATGAATAAGGTTACAAGCGGTGCTAGGTCGAGATTACAAGTCGCTCAAGCGCTCTCTCTCTCTCTAACAATAAAGGCGTGCCAAGTGACTTACAACTTGGGATGATACATAGACGTTGTTCCAACATTATGTCTTGTATATGTACTTCAGTTCCGGACGCAACACTCCAAGGCTCCAGAGTGTACTCCACGCCTTAGCGCGCACGAGGGGATACTCCACACTGAACGAGGTTCTCCCGCACCCTGCAAACAATCTGGTGGGTTATCAGTACATGAATGCACTGGTGGGGAGGCTTCTCGCCCGCTCGAGAAATCCAAACACGTTATATAGGTTCCGTGCACCATCTATTAAGTTATCTTTCTAGTCTTGCCTTAGGATCAGTTTCATGGCAATGATGTAAAGCCTAACTCGTGTGACAGTGTGTCGTGCGATATAAGAGAAACACGACAAAACTTACCAACTTACCATTGTTCCTTCCCTATCCAATGATACAACCGAGTTAACCAAGCATGGATATTTATATAATGACTTAGAACTTGCATAAGGAAAACACAAGTGTCTCGAGCGTGTTTCAGATTCAGGTGAACGATATACTCAGATATGTGATACTAAAGTTACTTTGTTACTTCGATTGTTCAAACACATGATACTCAGTCCGTTCAAGTGTGTTATATTCAGATATGTTCAATACAAATGACTCGCACGCGGATTGCCGCAACCGAGCCAACTTAATCTATATGAAGGTCACTGGTATAGCCATAAAGGGCTTAGTCTCCCTCAGGACTGAGACTTCCGTTGAGATAGATGGGTATACCAAGTGTACGATGCCATACCTTGGGCCCTCTACCGATATTTGCGTCGTCCCAACCCGGCGGAGCATCCTATAGCCGTTTGGTCACGCAAATACCCTATGATTCCTTCTAGGCCGGCACGATCCCGGTGCCCCGATGATTCGTCCAAGGAATCCACATACCTCGTGCACGAGTTGTCCGTGGCCATTTATGATTCTTTTCTTTATCTTTATCTTTATCTTTCTCTTTATCTTATCTTTCTATTTTATATTTTCTTTTTCTCTTTCTCTTATCTGTGTAACGGCAATGGTTGTAGACGCGGTAGGCCATTACCCGCTACAAGCCATCCCGAACGATTCATGGATTATTGACTGGGTTGGCGGTGCTCTATGCAGTGCGGGTAGCGAGTCCCGCTACACGTCCCCGACATACTCGTCTATAATCAAACTTCACTCTCATTCTTTCTTATTAATTCTTCATCTTTTCAATCTTACATTATGCGGTTCCCGGTACGAGAAACCGCCTTGGCGAGCGTTTCCATGTTTCGATTACTTGGCTCGGAAACGACTATTTTTTTTGATAGTCTTCCTGCCTCCAGTGAGTGAACCATAATTGAATGAAGTGCACAATTTGTGGGATGAATCCATTTGACAAACATTAAAACTAGGCGAGCGAGTACTAGTTAGCACGTAAAGCAGGAAATCATTGCATAATTATGAAACATAAGCATTTTAAGAATCGTGCGACATACTCTACTAGAAACATCAGCCGTTACACTAGCACGGTCTAAAGGGCAAATGCGAGGAACCATATATATATAATCCAAGTTTCATTTTCATGTTCTACACAAGCAATACAAGATGAGATTATTTTCTTAGCTAGGTGCGTTGTATTCTTTATTAGCATGCAAGGGTGATTCACTAGTGACTAGCATGTATCGTCCATGTTTTATGCTGTGCAGGCTAAGAAAAGATAGGTTCATCGTAGCCACCCACCTTAGCGATAATTTGCCTCGGCCAAGCGATACCCCGAGCGCGTCTTTGAAAGTCTAAGTCCGAACTCCTGAAGGGCCAAGTCTGAATCCCTTGCCACAAGCGAGTCTTTTCGCAGAGCAAGGCGGGTCGGATCATTACAATTGTGTCGTTTGAATCGACTATCCGCATTAATGCGGAGCGGGTCGTTACAATATCCCGGTCCGAAGGCCATATCACTATCCAAAGGTTCGCTCCAACATACGATCCGCCAGCCCGCCTTGTCCAACCCGCACCACAACACCACTTAATTTCATGGGTTGACGCAGGAATTTAAAGGAGGGGGGTTCAACCTCAAATGTAAAGAAAGTCCAAAATTTTGTTAAATAAAGTTTGCTACATCAAAATTTTGTTAAAAATAAAAATTATGAAGGAAAAAGTAAAAGATGATGTAAATATGTATATAGAAATAAAAAATTATAAATTTTGGAGGGGGCAAAACATAAAATTAATGAATTTTTTAAAAAATAAATAAATTAATTAACTGGAAAGCAAAAAAAAAATTAAGTGGGGGCAACTGCCCCACTCGCCCTTATATAGGTCCGCTCCTGCTTAGTTTCCCACTAGGAATTAAGTGCCTACCGCAAGGCTGGAACCTGCAACCTGTAGGGGTAATGACTCCCACTCTAGCCACTATATAGTTTGGTTACATATAAGGCTGTTTTTTTATGAATTAAAATGTAAATTTTGTTGATCATATATTTAGAAAATTAACTGAATTTTATAGATACAAACATTGTTACATTAAGAAGCAATAGATTGGATCGTACCTTTCCAATTCATCAATTGATATTAGCCCTTGATTTTGATTGTCAACTCGATAAATGTCAAAAATCTTGGCTCGGATTGAACTAGTTTGGTGGGTGGAATTTTGGGTGGAAGAGTTTGGATTATAAGTTTTATTTTTGGCACAATGTCCCAAGAAGTTAAAGGAAAGTTAATAGAAAAGGAGATATTAGAATACAGAGAATTGCAATCCTTCTTTACATAAGTTTTTTTAATCGGCTGCTATGCCCACATAAGTAATTATCTTAAAAAAGGAAACATAATCAGAGAGAAGGAGTACAGCAGTATACATAAATATTGTTTTCAATTGGACCCCACTAAATTTGAATAAATTGATTCTCTGTAACTAATTCCTATATTCTCAGTTCTCTACCTGCCTAATATTTTTTGTGGTGTCAGTATTGGAACAAGAAGGAGCTACAATAGGGGCAAAGTTGGAAATATAGAGGTGGCAAATCTATTGTGCAGAGTTAAGATCTCTTTGTAACATCCAGGCCAGGGGAGCCAACTGCACCCCCTCTTCTACTTTTAGGTTTTGGGATGAGTGAAGAAGATGAGATTTATAACTAGGAAAACACCTATGGAATTATGGTCCTTAGAAAGATAGAGAACTTGATGGCGCTTTATTTATTTTCTAGGATATATAGTAGCTCAGAAAGGTTACCAGTGATGGTAACTCCAGATATCCTTTATTTTAGCCTTACTCTAGTAATGGATGATTTAGGGAAACCCTAGTTGATTTGTTCCTTGGGAACATTCTGAGCTTCATTGTTGCTTCAATGATTTTTAGGTTTTGAAATAGCCAAAGAAGATTGATCTATCTAGGAAAACCCTAGTGGAATGGTTCTTAGGAAGATTGAGAGTAGTTGGTGCTTTAGTGATCTTCTATAGTTTATAGTAGCCCAAGAAGGTTACTGGGGTAACCCTAGATATTCGATGTTTTACCCTTACCCTCCTAATGGATAATTTGGAAAACTACCCTAGTGGAGGGTTTTCCTAGGAACATTGAGAGATTGATTGGTGCTTTAATAATCTTTTACCGGTTTCAAAAGTGATACCAAGAAGATAAAATATGTTCAGGAAAACTTTAGTAAAATATTTCTTAGGTGGAATGAGAGCTTGTTGTCTCTTAATTAATTTTCTAGGGTTATAATGACACAAGAAGATTATTGAGGATGACGATACAAGATATCTTACGTTTTACCGTTACTCTCCTAATACGTAATTTACAAAAACCTTAGCTTAGGAACATTCATTTCATTGAGATCTGAAAATGTTTTACGCTAGCTGTCGGCTGCCTAAAGCAACCACCCTTTATTCGGGCTTGGGATTGACAATGAAAATATAGAACATTAAGCACAACATAGACGGAATTGACACAGGTTGAGAGAAAATCGACTTATGTGGTTTGGACATGTGCTATGTAGATCAATAGATGCTCCAGCAAGGAGCAATGATATAGTAGTTAATAGAACCATTAGGACTAGAGGTAGGCTTAGAAAAATATGATTTGAAATGTTAAAAAAGGATATATATTATGTCAGTGTTACAAAGGACATACCGTTAACATAGCCGAGTGGAGGAAGAGAATTCAAACGGCTGATCTCAAAAATATGGGAACATTGATTTCTTAATTGGTCATTCAAGAATTTTATAGTGTTTGGAAATAGCTCGAGAAGATTGATCTATTTAGAAAGACCCTAGTGTAATGGTTTTTAAGAAGATTGTGAGTTTCATGACACTTCAATGATATTCCGAGGCTTATAGTAGCTCAAGAAGGTTATCAGGAATGACAATCCTAGATATCCTATGTTTTACCCTTACTCTTCTAATGGTTAATTTAGTGAAACACTAGGGGAGTGGTTTCTTAGGAACATTGAGATCTTCATTGCTTCTTTTAATAATTTTTTCATAGATTGGAAACAGATATCCCCCAAACAAGATCTATTTAGGAGAACACCTAGAGGAATAATCCTTAGGAAGATGGGAGCTTGATGTCACTTAGTTATTTTCTAGGTATTGTAGCTAAAGAAGGTTATCAGGAATGACAATACTAGATATCCTATTTCTTTTTACCCTCATCTCCTGTTAGGCAATTTAGCGAAACTCTAGGGGAAGGATGTTGCCGCTTTAGTAATTTTTTTTGCCTTTGGAACTAGCTTGATGAGGTTGCAGGGGGCAAGCTCCAGCATTGGTGATGGCAACCCTAGATAACCAGTACTTTACACTAAAGTTGTGAAATTGATGGGTGAACAAAAATTACTCTGCCTATAATAATAGCATATTACATAACCCGAATTATGTATTTCCTGCAGTTGATTTGGTTGTCATGTAAAAGAACCAACGTTTTTTATTGTGAAATCAAGTGCAACTGTTCTCTCAGAATTATCTTATATGTGGTATGGACTATATGGAGTTGTTGCATAGTTCCTCAAATCACACTTTTATTAAGTGGTAATTACAAATATGTTTTCTACTTTTGTTGAGTTACTTCTATATTCTTTCCTCTGGATTTTAGCTGATTCAATCATTGGGCAGCGTGTGCTCTATGTAGATATAGACGTCCACCATGGAAATGGCGTTGAAGAGGCCTTCTAGGCTTCTACACAACGGACAGAGTCATGACTGTTTCCTTCCATAAATTTGGGAAGTTCTTTCCTGGAACAGGGCATATCAAGGATATTGGCTTCGGTCAATGAAAGTACTATGCCCTGAATGTTCCTTTAGATAGAGGGATGGATGATGATAGCTTTGGAGGGATATTCAGACCTATAATTCAAAAAGTCATGGAGGTATATCAGCCTGATGCAGTAAACTTACATCAAAAAGTCATGGAGGTATATCAGCCTGATGCCCCGAACGAGTAACCAAAGTTTTCGGTAGCCAAAACCGAAAACCGAAAACCGAACCTTGTTTGAAAAACCCAACTGAATTTCTTATATTGGCTCGGTTTTTAGTTTTGGACTGAGATATACTCAGCCATAGTAAACTTACATCAAATCAGATAAGATTTATAGGATTGAATTTGTTCAAATTTTTTTTTTTTTTAGTTTTTAGTTTTTAAAAGCAGATAAGATCTTCTCCAATTTGAGCAATTAGCAAACCTACATTAAGTTCATTTGCAAGAATTCTTTGTTTGCTGGGCACACATTCCATCTTGCTGTAACTGGCATGTTTGTTTAATATAAAGCTGTGTCATATGACTCATATGGCCATATTGCAGACTTGCATGATTATGGAGTTATTTTCAAATGAGTTTCATTAATATATGTTGTTATCTCAACATACCTAAGATTTTGGAACTTTGCCTTATATTTTGGGGACTTTGCCATGTCAGACATACACCTGAAACTGGTGTTACGTCTTATTTTTAATAGCAACCATCAATAGCAATGACAAATTACAATTGTCAGAATGAACTGGAAAGACTACCTTTGCCCATTGGTAAGATTTTTCGCTCTTTGGCTGTGCACTAGACATGAAGGCAATTCCCCATAGCATGAATATGTTACACAGACGTGAATATGACATGATGTTACTAGATATTCACATCTGTGTAACATAGGGTGTTACGTCCCTATTATCTTACCCTATGTTACACAAACGTGAATATGACATGATATAATAGGGTATTACGTGAATATGACATGATACACAGACGTGAATATGACATGATATAATAGGGACGTGACGACACAGATACGACACATTATTAAGCTTGTCCTAGTGGTTTTGGAGTGTTTCTGTCAATATATGTCTGATACAACTCAAGACGGCCACGACACTGATTTTTGTGTGTTTGTGCTCCTAGATATTGCCTCTTTGTCTAGACTCTAGACTATAGTCTAGAACTTGGAGGGTGCTCCTTGGTTGCATGAGCTTATAGTAGAGGTGGACAGAAGAAACGGATTCATGTAGTCACCACAAAATTATAGGATAAAGATTTTGTGGTTCTGGTATTAACTTATCTAAATTATTCTTAAGCAGTAAATTTGTTAAAAAAACTATTCAAACATCATAAAGCTTATTCATCTACATTCTATGACTATACGTAATTTATCATCTGATACTCAAAGGCTATAGCCTGTTTTCAATGCTGACGATATCAGCAATAGAACTGTGCATGGTGTAACTTTCATCTTTTAATTTAATTATGGTTTCTCAATTGTATTCAAAGGTTGTAACGGTAAATTTTTTATAATCAGAGTTTTAACTCTTAAACATATTTTTGCAAAAGATCAATTTAGGGTTTTAAATTACAGCTGCCTTTCCGCCTCTTTCTCTGAAATGGAATGACCTTTTTGCAGGTCCAGTGACAATTGCTGATCGGGATGCAGAGGAATCTATGGTCTCAATCATATTGGAGAATTTTCCTTCTCATGCAATGTAAGTTGTGGTCTTGTATGAATTTTATATGTATGTGAGGGAAGGGATATAAAGAATGGAGAACAATTTTTGCTGAGTGAGATATTGATGCAGTTTTGGGGAGGAGAATGGATGGAGATGTAAGGAAGATTCTGCTGATTATGTTTGGGTTTTGGATCCAATTGATGGGACAAAAAGCTTCATTACTGGTAGAGTTATCTTCAATTTACTCTTCACATTTTGTTAGTACTTAAAACCATATATTAGGAAAAGAAACAATCTGTGTTTTTTCTTTGATTGTAGGAAAACCTTTGTTTGGTACACTTATTGCGCTTGTACACAAGGGAATACCGGTATGAGTTGCTACAATTTTGCTGCTACATACTTTTGTTAGAATAATGTTGAAAAAGTTTTTTTTTTGGTGTGTGGAGACAAGAATGTAGCAGAAGTTTGTAGCCGGCAGGACATTTATTGTGCATACAGGCCATTAGTGATATGATTGGCATGAATTATTATGCAAAAAGGTGTGTGTTAATATTACTAATCTAAAAAATTCGTATCAGCGCCAGTTTGGATTGCTGCGCTTGGATTGCAGTGATGTTTTATCAGGAGTCCATTTGGTTCCAAGGCAAGGACGAGCCAAACAGTTCTCATCCCAGATGGGCGTTTCTTCAAACTTACCATTCATTTTGGGGGCTCAAATGGGCGTTTCCGAAACGCTCACCAGATGAGCGTTCCTGAAATGGGCTTTTGATCAAATGGGATGAAATGTAACTGCAGTCGAAACTAGTCCTCAGGCTCTTCGTAGGCAACGTGTCCACCTAAGCCCTTGGCCTAGAGCCTAGTGGCCTTGCTATGAAATGGAATCCTGGAACCCAGGAGCCAAGGTGCAAGCCTGGCATCTAGATTATTGTATGGATGTTAGGCTCCTTACTTGGCATTCTCTTGTGGATACTAAGCAAAACTAGGGTTTCTGGGCGAGCCTAGGTGGATATAAACAGGCCTAAGCAGATTTAGGCAGTTGCAGAGTGATTTAAGCAATGTAATAGCATGATTAGCATTCCACAGAAATACAATACATTTATATGCCATATGGACCAAGTCACCAAATGTAGAAAGACTTTTAGCATTGGCCATACCTACATAGGTTAAATTTGTTTTCTTCATCTACCGACATGTTTACCAGTGAAAGAAAGCACCAGCAATTTTCTTGTGTTTTACTGTAAATAAATTACTTGACATTAGCCTGTCCAGTTCAGTTAGGTGCTTGCCTAGTGCTTAAATGCTACTCAACCCCTGTGCTGCTCAACTTGTGGCTACCTTTTCTAATCCTTAGAATATGTTTTAGCTGTAACAAAATGAAGCTGACAATAGTAGGCAAAAGGTATTGGATTTGCGAAAACAATTGTTTATCATGTAATGCAATGTTCTATGGTTTGCTAGTAAATTTTCAGTAGTTGAGAAATAAATGCTCCAAGGAGTCCTAAATAGTTAAATATCAAAATGGAGCCATTACAAAGACTGATGGTACAAAAAGGGGGGAAATTATTTATGGCAGCTTGAGCTATGAAGCTACCTTCCTAGCCGTAAGCCAGGCCACTCTTTTACCTATTTGAGCCGCTAGGTTATACTCATCAGAACCCAGCCACTAGATGCGCATAGCAACCAAGCTGGTACCTATAGTGGCTGTGGCCATGCACAGCTGTGTGCACCCTGGGGCATAACTCAGCAACTGCACTGGTTGGCTACTGAAGTCTGCCCTCTGGACGTCTTGCACAGGTGTCTAACTGGGGGTTCCTAGATGATACCTAGGGGTCCTTACTGTAATTATTCTATGGTATAGGCATGGATGGACCTTGTCAAGAAAAGACAAACCTAACGTATCTAGTTTTACATGGTAGTCCATAGTCCTCAAGAGGGGTGATGGAGCATGGCCTCTTTTTCTTACAAACTCTTCATCAATTTTGAAGCCTTTTACATGCTATAGTCCTCAATAGATATGAGACTTTTACATGCTATTTCAGGGGCATGGCGTCCTTTTTCTCTGTGCACTATGACGTATCTATTTACTCACAACACGAAGGAAAAATGAGATGCCTCATTAAAATTAAGGGTGAAGCCTCAACAAACTAATGCTTCTTAATTCTTGCCTCATCAATTTTGAAGACATCATTAGAACTAGTGTAGATACTTGGTCTGGAATACTTTCCTCATGCTGTCTTATTTTGACCCAAAGATATTCTACATAAGAGCAAATCAATAGGATAATTTGTTTATGTGATTCCTGCTGTATCAGACTTTGTTCCATCGTCAAACTTCACTGGCTTATAGATATTCTAATACTTTTGTGTTTCCTATCATGCATTTACATTCTGTATTCTATAATATCAAATTAATTGCCAAAGATGATGGCTGGTTTCCTTTTGCATATTGAACTTGTTTACAACTTGGCCTCTTCTCCCTTTCAGATTGTTGGTGTTATTGACCAGCCCGTTCTAAGAGAAAGATGGATTGGGATGAATGGAAGAAGAACTACATTGAATGGACGAGAAATTTCTACACGGCCCTGTGAAAAACTTTCGCAGGCCTACTTGTATGCATAACTATAAATTGTTAGATAGTCTGAATTTTTATTAATGGCTGTTAACCCTTGTAAGGCAGTTAAATTAGTGGGCATCACGATAACCTATTCATCACAAGCTTGTTACAAGGTCTGATTGCAACTTGATTATAAAAATATGTTTTCAGGTACACTACAAGTCCACATCTCTTCAGTGCGGATGCCGAAGAGGCTTTTAGTCGTGTAAGAAATAAGGTTAGTGCAACAACAGAAGTTAGTTTCTGTATGTGCTAATGCAATATACAAAAATCTTTTGGGAACAAATCATGAAGTCATGCTTTGGCAGATCTACACATTCTCCACATCCTTCCACTACAAAAAAGAGAATTTAATCAAGCAATGAACTGTTTAAATATCTGCTGCATTGCACATGCTTACTTTTTGTATTTTCCTCCTATGCAAGGTGAAAGTACCATTATATGGGTGTGACTGTTATGCTTATGCCCTCCTGGCATCTGGATTTGTTGATCTTGTTATTGAATCTGGTCTTAAGGTAGTTTTTTATGTTCTTTCAGGCCACCCTTTTATTGCATCAGAACACATGTATGGTTTCGTTTCATTTAGTAGCTTACTAATTGTTTCATAACATATTGCTCGTGTTATCAAGTGATTTATCTCCTATTGCATAAGTTACTTGGGCAATGCTACAGGTATATTTGTCCAATATGTAGCTTATTTCGCTTAACATCTATACCAAAAACCGAAAAAGCTTAAGCAGCATAGCACTAGTTGTTTCATAACATATTGCTCGTATTATTCATGTGATTTATCTCCTATTGCGTAAGTTAATAGGGCTATGCTGCAGGTATATTTCTCCGTTATGTGACTTATTGCTCTTAACATCTATACCAAAAACCGAAAAAGCTTAGGAAGCATAGCTTTGCCAGACTCGCTATCTTTTGCTTCTAGTCTTGGTACTTTTACGAGAGTTATGCGTGGATGGGTCTTGGTACTGCTTACAAGTGTTATGCATGGATGGGCCTTGCCTCACTAGTCAATATCAATCTACCAGTTTATCCTTCTGTCTTTACAATTTCATATTATTTGACTTATTTCCTCACTCAAGAGCCAACCTGCACAACCCTTCCTCAACCACCTCTCCCAGCATCACCCTTCTCTTTGAAGATGATTATGATCTGTTATGTGATGGGCAATATTGTTCATTCTGAAGCTATTAAAAATAATTAACATATGATTTCTTTTGGTACTATTAGGAGTAACTGATTAATAATTTTGCAGTATCTATTACTTAATCATGGCTGAATCATGACATTTGCATCAGTTGAGCAACCTGATTATATCCTATGGACAGAGATGTATTAAAACACTATAGGCTTTTCCCTCTTGATATATGATATATTATTCTTAGGCTACTAACGTTTATTTCTATCAATGTACGAGGTGATGGTCTTTCCTGTTAGCAGCAATTGCCATTCAACCCCGAGTGCGCGATACCTGTCATTTTTTTATCTCTACTATTTATAAATAGGCTTGAAAACGGTTCAAAATGAGCCGTCTAAGCCGTATGTATATCCTCACATAATTATAAAAAAAAAATTGTAAGTAATTATTTGACTACATAATATTATCTAACTATAGCCAACACATCTAACTCATGTGGTTAAAGAGGGTGGCATTCTTCTCGACTGGGTGGGTTTGTTCCCACGGAAAAACGATATCTATAACAAATTATAATTTAAATTATTTGCAATAATTTTTTTACGTGTATTGTACGCACGTGCACGTTAATAGTAAGTATAAGGTTATGGATATGATTGGTTCTAGCTAACTTACAACAATTATATTTGCTCCCTTTCAAAAGCCGTATGATTTCCTTCCGTTGGTGCCGGTGATAGAAGGGGCTGGCGGATCAATTACCGACTGGAAAGGAAATAAACTTCACTGGGAGGCTTCTGCTGCTTCACATGCAACAAGTAAGGGCTTCTCACTAGAGCTAAGTTTTCTTAATGTGCTTAAGATGATTTATTGATTTTTCATAAGCTCTAAATCCAATATAAATATATTGGTATATTTACCATAATCATTGTGCAAACAATTTATTCACATGTTCCTCTATGAAACATTTTCAGGTTTTAATGTGGCTGCTGCTGGAGATCCTCAGCTGCACGAGCAGACCTTGGAGGTGCTACAATGGAACTAAGCGAAGGCTATTGGTTCAGCTGAGAAATCGGCATCCTCTCCTAGAATAAATTTTGAGCTAGTTAATTCTTGCAAGCTTCATTTCTGTAAACATTCTTTCTTGTAACATACTACAGTTTCAGAGTTATGGGATTGATGTATCGTTGTGTTCCTATATTTCTAGTTTCAGTACTATGTCAATATACAATTTCAGTTATTGAGGATATGAGATTTTCTAATCAAATCAATTTTGGGGGGTTTGAAGCATAGTTTGCAATATCGGACGATACCGATACGATTTTGCATGTCTTGATCCGATACCGATCGATATCGATAATGACCGTACCGATAACGAGGGTCTCTTTTTCAGTCAATTCGGCAAAGAAAATTGAATGAACAAGATCAATCAACAAAGATATAAAAGCATGTAAAAAAAAAATCGATTTTTTTCATATAAAGTAATATATTTATATAAAATTATAAAAAAAGGGAAAAGTTTGATGGAATTGCAGAGAGAAGGAGGACTCACCAACTTAGTTGGCGGGGCGCAGTCCTCGAGAGGAACTTGCCAACTGAGTTGGCGGGGCGCAGTCCTCGAGAGGCAGCTCGCCAACTCAGTTGGCGGGCCGCTGTCCTCCCACCCTCGCCGCTTCGGATACCCTGACTCCTCCCCTTCCTCGGAGACCACCCATCCGACTCCTCCCCTTCTCGGAGACCCCCCCCCCCCTCCCCTCCCCTCCCTATAACTACCCTCAAGTCCTCCTCCTCCTCCTCACACCAATTCTTCTCCTCCTCCTCCTACTCACAACACTTCTCTTCCGCCTCCTCCTCATAGCAATCCCTCTGCATCTTATAATCAACATTTTTGGAGATGGCTAACCACAATGACGGTCGTATTCCTGGTGGACCGACTACCCAGCTTATTATTAAGCAACGTGAAGACCACATTTCTAGTCGAATATTTACTGGCAAGGTAATTTTTGAAATCACAAGTTTCCAAGTTTAGTAATTTACACACAAAATATAATGCATATGTTTTTTATAGTTATACGACCATGATCTTGGTTTACGAACCCGGATCCATGTACATTGGCGGACCGAAAGGAATTATCGTACGTGGGAGCTAAATTCGGTCCAAAAGACTTTGGTGGAATCCTTTGGATTCTACTATATAGATCGTGTTAGATATTTAATCCGCGATCTTCATTTAGTTGTAAGTCTTGCGGAGCATTGGTGGCCCGAACGCAACACTTTCCAACTCCCATTCAGCGAGATGACGATCACCCTATTTGATGTGGCAAATATACTAGGGTTACCTATTAAAGGTGACGCTATATATTTTGATCCGCACTTAAAGGGATCTGATCTGATCAGGAGGTATCTCGGTGTTAGCCCTCCATCTGGTATAAAAGACGGCAATTTTGTGAAGTTTACATGGCTTCGTGGCAACTTCATGGACCTACATCACACTATTGACGGGGTGGTTGATGTAGATGAAATGCGGGTATGTATTTTTATTAGTAAATTTGTTTATGACTTAATTTAGTGTCTATATAACACTTAATATATCCAGGTCATTCGTTGTACTAGAGCGTATCTGCTCTGTTTATGTGGTGCAATTCTATTTCCCGATGCATCGGAAAATATGGTAAATGTGCAGCTTCTACCATTCTTGGATGATTTAACAAAACCTACTCAGCATGCGTGGGGAGCTGCTACTCTTGCCTTTTTATACGCCAATCTGACAGAATTTGTGAGATCCAATCGCAAGAGTATTTGTGGATGTATTTCACTGATTCGGGTATGAATGAAAGACCTAAAAAAGTTAAGTAATTTTATACGCAAATTTTGTTTGTACTAATGTCATATTTTTATTTTATAGTTCTGGTCCTACGAGCACTTCTATATTGGTAGGCCTATTACTAGCATTCTCAGTGATGTTGGAGTATTTTCAGTTGCTATGCGCTGGCCCACAGATGTAGTGGATTATCAACACTACCAATACAGGAGTGTATCACTTTATCGTAGCCAATTTGATACACTGCAGTATAATGAGGTAATTTTTAAATATCTAATAAATATCTTTAAATTATTTCAGTTTTGATCGTAGATAAACATCACATCTATTTGATACAATATCTTTAAATAGGTTACCTGGTTACCTTACACATGTGAAGATGATGCTCCATAAATCAAGAGGACATCATATGCATTTACTTTACACATATCTCATATTATATATGATCGGTTCACCATGTACCATCCGGCAGACCGTGTTCTTCGACAATTCGGAATGAGCCCAATAATTTTTGATGATCCACCGACATTCGGTTATGAGGCAGCAAATGCATTACAATGAATCCTTGGTCTCATTGCTGACTGGAATAATCGGTTCGAGAATTATAATGTGAGGGACATGTCTCCCAGACTAAGATCTGCTGAGGAATGTAAGTTATAAGTTACTCATTATTCGTATTGATTTAGTGTAAATAGTTTGCTAAAATTTTGTTTACATTATGCAGACATGGGTAACCTGGACTATAGGCAATGGTGGGGATGCCCTCTTATGAGCAACCGAGTATACCAATATGAGGAGCAAAGGTTCAAGAGTAGATCCGTAGATGATTCTACTCTGCGTGCTTTTGCCGATGGCATGCATGATTTGGTATGACTTTATTATACTTTCAAAAATATATATACATAGATATGATAAATATATTAATTTACAAGTATCATATTTCAGAGTGGTGTATACCGACAATATTTACAACAACTTGATATAAACCCACAAAGTCGGCGTCTTATGGAGGAACTTGTGACTCGTGTTGATCATCTGGGTATTGGACGGGAACCTGAAATGCCTCCAGTACAATCACGTCTTCCACTAGACTATCCGACCGGCTTAGTACGACAGAGAGACTCTCGTCGTCGTCGGAGGGATACTGCAGAGGACCCTTTTCACCATTATGCTGGAGCGAGCCCGAGTGACCAGTATGCTGGAGGGAGCCCGAGTTACCAGTATGCTGGAGCGGGACCAAGTTACCAGTATGCTGGAGCGGGCTCGAGTGACCAGTATGCTGGAGCGGAGCAGGCCCGAGTGACCAGTATGCTGGAGCGGACCCGAGTTACCAGTATGCTGGAGCGGGACCGAGTTACCTGACTGCTGGAGCAGGCCCGAGTTACCAGACTGCTGGAGACGAAAGCTACCAGATATTCACACAATTTTTTTTGACTCCATCAGCACCGCTGCCTACCCAAACTCAACAAGACGAGGAGGAGGATGAGTAGATAATTTGTAACAATGTATGATTATAATATTTGTATGATTTGTAAAGATTTTTGATTGCAATATTTGGGTATTGAACAATTCTATTTTACTCTCTCATTATCAGACTCACTATTACAATATTTTTAAGTTTGTATTGAACAATTCTATTTTACTCTCTCGGTTGACTAGTACATCTTCTTCGGTTGTATCCCATAGCACCACAATTACTGCAATGTAGATCTCTCGTCGATGAATCCCGGGGTTTGATGCGGTTCTTCTTGGTCTTCCGGCTTTGCGTCTTACATCTGGTACCCCAATTTGTCCTCTAACCAAAGGAGCTTGGATCTTGTAGGAAACTGGAATTGGCTCCATTTTTGGTGCGTATACACTTCTCAAGGTCTCCGTCGAAAATACTGCAGGATAAAAATTATCAATACTAATATTGCAATATCTACAAACAAAATATGCATGTATACATGGTATATAAGTATGGTACCATCTAAAACATGTACAAGATCTGTCAGTTATATTAACAATATAGGTTTTACTTGTTGCACGGTCTATTATTTCAAACTTATAACTATCAATAGCTAATATTTCTAGGTGATTCTTCTCTTTGATAATAGAAGCCATGTTCTTTAACATCTTCGGACAATAATATGTGTCTATATTTTCAGCTGTCTTTCTACGATTGTCATGAAGTGTAATAATCTTGGCTCTAATACCATCGAGAAGTATTGTTATTGGCTTATCTCGTAATTTCTTAATCCAGCTATTGAAATATTCAGCAAGATTAGAAGTGTTAATATCTAATCTAGGACAAGTAGCATACGCTGTTATCCAATGTTCAAATCAACGACTTTCATCGTTTACACCAATAAGCTAATCGTACAAAATTATGTTCTCAGCTTTAATTATATCAAACACACTCTCTGCATCTGTTTCATTATATGATCTAGCAAGCGAGTCTAACAAGTGTTGAAATACTGGTTCTTTGGTAACTTTTTTCATGTTCTGTTTAAAATGTTGAATACAAAAAAATGAGGAGATGCAGGAAAAATCGCACGAACAACATTTATTAATCCTTTTTGCTTGTCAGATATAAATAAAATTGTACTCCAATCATTAAAACAACTTTCAAAAGATATTTTAAGAGAATTTAAAAACCAAGCCCAAGAATCACTATTCTCACCTTCAGCAACAGCATAAGCTATAGGATGTAATTGATAGTTAGGATCGTGAGCACAAGCAATAAATAAGATACCTTGATATTTAGACGAAAGAAATGTAGCATCAGTACTAATAACTGGTAAACAACCTCTTAAAAATCCATCAATACATGACTTAAAACAAATAAAAATTCGTTGGAAGCTATTGTTTTCGGCAGTTTAAATAAAACATGTACTACCTGGATTTGTCTCCATAATTCTATAACAATACTCCTCAAGACTAGTGTATCCCTCATTATAACTACCATTAATTTCAGCTAATGTTGTCTCTTGGGCTCTCCAGGCTTTGGAATAACTAACTTGTATACGGTGCTCCCTATATATATCTTTAACAATTTGTGATGGACTGTATGACTGGTTATCTCTAATAATGTCAATTATCATGGTCTTAATCCATGCAGCGGTAGCTAGTCGATGACGTCCTGTACTAAGTCTCCCTAAACAAGAATGACGATTTTCTAATGTACTAACTTTAACTATATCACCATTTCTAATAGATTTGACATATACTCTCCAATTACAATTCGGTTGATCACAACTATATATAATTCCACGAGCATTATTCATAACACTAGCTGAACAACTAAAATTATATTTAATTGCTAAATTACTTATAAAGCTTCTAAAGTGAGAACGACTAGAAAATGATTGTCCCTTAAATACTTCATCAGTGATAGCTTTTACAACATCATCATCTACCGTATAATCTATATTTTCAACTAAATCATCACTATTTCCATCGTCGTTGTCACTATCATCATCATGGTTAAATTCATCTGATGAATGACCTTCTTGGATAAATGAAACAATTTGTTGAGAAGAACTAGCACCCGAACTAACATGCTGATATTCAGAAAAATATTCATTATTTCTACTATCTAATGTTGCTGCTACTTTAATAACATATATTTTTATATACCATGATTGTGAATTAATCTCAAGAATATAATTTCATACAACTTCACTATCTATCAAAAAACAATTAGAACAAAAAATAGACTTCAGAATAAAATCATAATGAATAGAACAACGTTCAATAATATAATTACGTATATTTTCAAAACTAATATTCGGATAAGTTGAAAAAATTATACTTTCTCCTCCTTCGTAATTTAACCCATTTATTTTACCGCCGTGCGAGCATACAATTCTTACGCTACGATCCATGACGGTTGAGAACTTTTGCTACAGGAAACTCAGATGAACTTTAGCTGGAGGCAAAACTTTGACTGAAGCTTTGCTAGAGGCAGAGAGACAGAGAGAGTGTTGGAGACTTTGCTAGAGGGAAGAGAGAAAATAGAGTGAGTGTTGGATGATTTGGTTGAGATAGGAAATATATAGAGTGAGAGTGTTGAATGTAATAGCCGTTGTGCAACGGCTATAATGTGTGAACGGATCCTTACTCGCCAACTGAGTTGGCGGGCAGAGTGCAACGGTTACTGCCTCAAACCCACCCCTAAACCATCACTCGCCAACTGAGTTGGCGGGCAGAGCCTCCAACTCAGCATACCTCGCCAACTGAGTTGGCGGCCTGCATGTATCTCGCCAACTCAGTTGGCGAGTTCCTCTCGAGGACTGCGCCCCGCCAACTCAGTTGGCGAGTCCTCCTCCTCCCTGCAATTTCATCAAAGTTTTCCCTTTTTTTATAATTTTATATAAATATATTACTTTATATGAAAAAAATCATTTTTTTTATACATCGTAGTTAAACCAATCAACAAGAGTGACTACTATTTCATTTAATTCTAAAATTACTAATAAACAATACATGAAATACTTAAAATTATGTCTAAATATATACAATATTTTTTCTAAAATTTTAATAATGTATTAACAATTCTTTGTTTTTTGATACCAAAAAAATTAGTACTCCGATCCGAAACTACTGATATCGTTCATCCGAATATTTATTGGAAGGGTTCGATATCGATACTGTGAACCTTGGTTTGAATTCGTTATGGATCTTTCGTTGTTGAAGTTAGCGAAAAGCAATGTTGTAGACGTGCAATGGATATATAACATGGTGACTGCTAAATTGGTCATCAATTGTTATCAAGTACTTTAGGTCATGTTTGGTTCACGAAATCATGGTATTGTAAAAGGAAACTTATTTCTTTTTTATGTTTGGATGCATGGAGAAAAAGAAAATAATTACCAAAGGAAAATAAAATATGGAGAAAAATGGTTCCTCCCACCTACAAGGATTCACTTTTTTCAACTAAGGATTCACTTTTTCTCTCAATTTTTTTGGTCTTTCCAAACAACGAAAAATAATAATTAATGGAAAGATAAATTTCCAAATGAAAAAAAAAATACCATGAAATTAATTTTCTTTCTGCGAATCAAACGAGACTTAAGAGTGATCAGCCTGTCAAAGTCGGATTCTATCGAGTAAACCCAAAGGGATCCAAAATCTTTCAAAGCTAAATTTCGGTCGAGACATAAATATGACAAAAATAAAATAACTATAACTCGACAACGTGGGGATAGCTCAGTTGGGAGAGCGTCAGACTGAAGATCTGAAGGTCGCGTGTTCGATCCACGCTCACCGCAAAATAAGTTTTTTTTTTCAAATAACACATTTGTTTCATTTTAAATTTGCTTCTCAATTGTATTGTATTCATGTAAATTCGTACATCAGAAAATATCAGTATATGTACTCGTATTGTCCTTATTTTTATTTATGTCCGTATTCGTTGCAACATACTCCCCAACATACACTATGTTCTTCGAGACGTTCCAATCATTCGGTTTTCCCCATTGTAGGAGAATTTTATGTCACCGTAAATAAACTGTTGGCTTACAAGTGGTATTGTCATTTTTAGCTGCAACAAATGATGCATTGTGTTCAGAGGCGAATACAGAATTTAAAAAAAAAAGATTAACCTCAAATATAAAAAAAAAATTTAATTTTGTTAAATAAAATTATTTATATCAAAATTTTATTAAAGAATTAGATATTTTGTTATGTAATTGCATAAACTTGCTTAATATTGTTAAATTAAGATTTGATGCATAATCATCTTAACTATTTTTTTATATCTATTCAGTCTCGTCTCAAGTTTAGCAAAAATTTAGGAAAAAAAAAATTATGAAAGAAAAAAATAAAATCTAATGTAAATATGTATATAAAAATTAAAATTTATAAATTTCGAAAAGAACAAAACATAAAATTGATTAAGAAAATTGAAAAAGAACTTTGATATTTAACTCGGAAGCAAAAATTCAGTGGAGATAACTGCGGCCCCATTTAATAGGTCCGCCCATGACTGTGTTGGCAGAAATATGTTACAGTATTTGAACTACTTACAGGACCGGCCATGGAGTAAGCCTTACAAGACTTCGGACTTGGATAACCCCCTCCATAGGATAATCCTCCAGACCATTCGGTTTTATTAGGACAATAGGACTGGTCCAGTCAAAATCCAACTTACACCTATATCTTTTCAATAGGAGTAAAGGACAACCAAAATTAGTTCCGACTGAGACAAACCCTTCCCTACCCCCACCCCCCGGAACTGGCCCTGACTATTTATAACAATCCAACAACGAAAATACCTCAACTACCAAAAAAAATTGACTGGCACAACACACTGACGTTTACTGACACTTCCTTCCCTCAACGACAGTTAGTATAATGAGCTCCCTGCACCACTACCTCTTTTCTTTTCTTTTCTTTTCTTTTCTTTTCTTTTCTTCAAATGAACTAACAAATTTCGTAGTCACAGTACAACTAAATTGTCTATAAGGTCATATATGAGCATATGGATATGAATTCCAATAAGTACCGACAGAATACAAGAAACTCATAACTATAGACAAATTCTATAGGTACTCCAACACTTACTTAAAACAATCTATTACAGAACAATTCAAAATTTTGTAACTTTTACTTAAGACAACCCAAAATTTACTCAGGACAGTCCAACCCCTCCAAACCTTCCAAAAACTCTTCATTTTAAATTTATACTCTCTCTCTTTCCAACTCCCCAAACCCTAATCCCAACCCCAACCACCGGAGGAGACGGAGGCGCTCGTGCGGGAACGACGACGAGGAGTAGCCACACGCGCTCGCCTCCGCCGTCTCCGACCCGCCTCCGCAGCGCACAGCCCCCCGCACGTGTGCGCCTCCGCCTTGCACCGCCCTGGCGCGCGCGTGCGGCTACACTTCACGCCCTCCCCACCCCCCACGCACGCGACTCCGCCCCGCCCCGCCCCCGCTATTGTTGTTGCTTCTTCTTCTTTTTCATCGCCTTCTTCCTAGGACTGTAACAATTGACAATTCTTATAATAGGAAGGACTGTCAATTTTTTTAGTCCTAATTATGGAATGACTGTCAACATTGTGACAGTAATAGAAAAAAAATTTTGGCTGAAACATAAATATCATTAGCTTTTATATAAAAATTTGGACTGCCCTCAAGCAAAGAAATTGAATGAAAAACTTATAAATAAACTGAAAAAAAATTTAGACTGTTTTAAGTAAGTGTTGGAATGCCTATAGAATTTGCCTAATTATGGACCTGCATTCTGGTCTCGTATGTTCCGTGGGCACGCTGCGAACTGCAGATACAGTTAACCATGATCCACATTTAGAAAGCTGTAGCAACACCAATTTCAATATCCTTATTGGCAATTGAAAGATGCAAACTTTCTTCCACTTGGTCATAGAAACCACTACACACGTTCGAAATCTTCGGTTTATAATAAAAAGTACAAGGATCTTCGGTTTGAATTTTACAAGAAAGACATGGCGGATAAAATGAAGCCATAAACATTCGAAATCTGTATACTGCAAAAGCACATCTTGGCTCAATTTGATTCTTGAAGTTGTTCTGCACTGTATTTGATCTCAAGAAGTGGGTGATGTTAAAATCACCTTAAGCCGTTGTTTAAAGGAAATTAGAAACTTCACTCTTAACAGTTTTTCACCAGAACATGCTAAACATATTTTTCGGAGGAATCGGTGAGTGATCATCAATAAAACAAGCTTGTAACATAAACCAAATGGAAAATAAGATGTATCCTTCTAATTCTTCGCGACAATCTTCTCCATTTAACCGTACTGAAACTCCATCAAGGTCAAGTCTTCCCAATTTCAGTATCAAATCACTACATCATATATATCCACATCCCAAATCAGTTATATATCCTGCCTCCTAGGTCTCAACTTCCGACCTTTGTTGGCAGTGCGAGTCATTTAACATGATCTTTTTAGGAGTCTCGGTACCAATAGATATGCACAAAAGAGCTCACTGTTGGACTAGACTTCAACCAAAACACAATAAAATATGGTATGTGTATCTGTAGCCGTCCGAGAGCTTCAGCTGGCAAATGGGACCTGAATGACCAATAGAAGAACGCAACAGGGTTCAGACAAGTAGAATTTATAGTCCGACTTAGCACAAGTAGACTGCCAGGTCCAGCCTCCAGTAGCCCTTTCCTGCACGCGAGGGAGATCCTAAAAGAGCTCAGTTATCGTGACACTGATCTAAACTTAACATTTTATGTGATGAGTCTCTGCAAGCCTATTGGCTCACAGTTATTTCAAAGAAACCAGAATCGAGCCATTAGATGTTGCAGGTTACTTATTGTCGCTCAAAATTTTAACCAAATACAAGGATCATGGAAGACTAAAGTATGTTTAAGTACGTCTATAGCTCGTCTTAGTGAGCCCTTGCATATAGTTATTGAGTTTCTGAGTAGTGTTACATTTGATCTTTGAATTCAAAGATTTGTCTTTGAACTCTCAAATTGATCCTTAACCAACAAGGATTACGATTTGAAAGCCGGAAAGAAGCATGTAGCTTCCAGGAGAAATTTCAAGGAGTAGATCTTGTTTTTATGAACAACCTGTCCCTTTTTCAGGAAGAACTTTAGCCTCAACTCAAAATGAGCAAGAAGCGGTCTTTAAAGTTTATGGGGGTAATTAGTGAATCAACAGTCTGAATTTTAGAAATTAGAAGTCCTTATTGAATTAGAAGCCTAATCTAGTCTTCATTTTTTGGCTCTTAATGCAGTCCAAGTTAGAATACAAGTAATCTGACTCAGAAGCATATGGCAGGGATATATACAAATGCCAATTTGTAAGAGTTAAGGATATTACACAAGTATACAAGGAAGATTTTGAGAGCTGTATGTATATTACATAAGCCAGGAAAACTCAATTCTTTTTGCAATTAGAAAGCTTACCGGTCCCCTACTCCATGTGCAGAGAATTAGAAAGCTTACCGGTCCCCTACTCCATGTGCAGATTCTTTGTGCAGTTTTCTCTTTCGCAAGAATGGGTGTCTGCATCAGGCCACAACTCACATGTGACTTGGATGGCAGATAACCCTTTGCTCATCAAGGTACTAGTTTCTTAGAAATAACTTCTTCTTCCACCACGCACCTGCCCTGTCTCAAGTTAGTCTTTAAGTAAATGTTCATGTTGTTGAGACTTTTCAAATGATGGCAATGGCACTGCATCAGGCCACAACTCACATGTGACTTGGATGGCAGATAACCCTTTGCTCATCAAGGTACTAGTTTCTTAGAAATAACTTCTTCTTCCACCACGCACCTGCCCTGTCTCAAGTTAGTCTTTAAGTAAATGTTCATGTTGTTGAGACTTTTCAAATGATGGCAATGGGACTGCAACTGGCGAGCGCATTCTGGTTCTATAAGATCATCAGAATGGTAAATTGGCAAGGAACTTTTCAGATGACACCAAAGTAAATTGGCAAGCAACTCCTTCCTTAAAGGATACCAGCACATTCAATGTCTATTATTCAATGCCCAAAGATAATCAGTAATTTTCAACCTGAAAGTGTAACAGATTCATAATCCTAGGTAGATTAAAATATTTAATTATCTTAGCTTACTCTTAAGTTCAAAAGTTTTATTGAATACAATCACCTCTGATTGATTACAAGTCAATATATAGAGTGAAGTTCGGAGATGGAGAGGAGAGAAGGAAAAAAGTAGAAGAAGAGAGAATATGAGAAAGGAGATTGCAAGGGCCTCAAACCCTAGGTTGCATCTGATGTCTATTTATATTAATATGCAATACACCAACAATTACTATTATACTCTTATATGATAAATAACAAAATAAAATAACTCAAACACCCTCTCTCAAGCAGGAGCACATAAGTCAGAAAATGGACCACGAGCAAATGGTTTGGTGAGGATATCACCTAATTGATCCTCTGACCGAACATAAGGAGTGAATCTGTTTCTTCAGCAACAAATCACGAACAAAATGATAATCCACCTCGATATGTTTCGTACGCTCATGAAACACCGGATTACTTGCGATAAACATTGCCGACTGATTATCACAATACATCTCCATCGGAGTAGGAATCATAATCCCCATTTCATGAAGAAGAGACTGCACCCACATCATCTCAGAATCTGTATAAGCCATCGCACAGTACTCGGCCTCTGCACTAGAACACGAACCACAACATTCTGCTTCTTACTATGCCACATGACAAGATTGTCACCCACAAATGTACAATAGCCAGAAGTAGACCTCCTATCACTGCGACTGCATGTCCAATCAGCATCACTGAACCCCGTCACCGTAAGCAACTGGGAAGGTTTGTACAACAAACCATTTCCAGGTGCACCCTTCAAGTATCGAAGAATTCGAGAGTAGCCTCCCAATGTGGTTACCGAGGGGCATGCATAAACTGACTAACTACTCCAACTGCATATGTGATGTCTGGTCGAGTAACAGTAAGATATATAAGTTTGCCAACCAAACGTCTATAATATCCAACATCCTCAAATAACTCTCCCCTGCCAGCATCAAGCTTGTCATGATAATCCATAGGAGTCTCAACTGGCCGACACCCCAACATCCCAGTCTCAGAGAGCAAGTCTAGAACAAACTTACGTTGTGACAGATACACACCCTTCTTAGATCGAGCAACCTCGATTCCAAGAAAATATCGAAGAAGACCCAAATCCTTAGTATGAAACTGACGACTAAGGTAGGCCTTCAAGTCCACAATCCCAGCATGATCACTCCCAGATATAATGATATCATCAACATAAACAATCAACACGATAATACCTGCTGAGAAAGAATGGCAAAATACTGAATGATCTGATGTGATGTACCGAAAGTCATACTGAATGAGAACTGAACTGAACTTGTCAAACCAAGCACGAGGTGACTGTTTCAGTCCATATAATGCTTTCTTCAATCGACATACGAGTTTTTTATTTCCTGCTACAACATATTCCGGTAGCTAATCCATATAAACCTCCTCCTGTAAGTCACCATGCAAGAAAGCATTTATTATGTCCAGCTGATATATAGGCCATTGGCGATTAACCGCCACGGAAATAAGAATCCGAACTGAATTCAGCCGAGTCACTGGAGAGAAAATTTTCATATAATCCACACCATATGTCTAAGTATACCCTTTGGCAACCAACCGTGCCTTGAGACGCTCAACAGAACCATCGGGATGATATTTAACAGTGTATACCCATCTACAACCCACTGTCTTCTTTCCAATAGGAAGTGATATAAGCTCCCAAGTAAAATTTTGATGTAAAGCATACCTCTCCTCATTCATTGCACTTTTCCAACCAGAAGATGACATAGTCTGCTTGTAAATTTTGGGAATGGAAATAGAAGACAATGAAACAACAAATGCATGAAAAGATGATGAAGCACGGTATAATGAAACATAGTTAGAAATGAGATGCTTATTCTTTGTGGTACAAAGGCACTTTATTTTTCTGAGAGCAATAGAAAGATCATCTGGATCTGTGGTGATGGGAGCACAAACCTCATGCACGAAAGCTGATTGGTTGATGGCTGAATTCTGCAGAACCACTGGCCTGTCCTTGGATCTCTGATAAACTTGTAAAGGGAGAATGGAGACAGAAATTGATTCAAGAATGACCGGAAGTGGTATGGAAGACATCAAATCTGTTGTAAAAGGAATACAACGGTCTCCTGAAGGAAAGAAAGGGATAGACTCAAAGAATGTAACATCTGTACTGAGATAATTTTTGCGTGACTGTAGACTGTAACAACGATAACATTTTTGAGTACGGGAATAAACAAGAAAGACACTTCAGAGATCTAGGAGCCAACTTATCTCGATTAGGTTCCAAGTTATGAATAAAAGCGACACACCCAAACACTCGAGGAGGTAAGAAAAAAGGTGTGACATCTGTATGTAATATGGTAAATGGAACTTTGTTATTTAATACAGATGATGGCATGCGATTAATTAGATAACATGCAGTAAGAACGCCATCTGCCCAATACTGTTTAGGGACATGTATATTAACATGAGAGTTCGAGCCACATCTAAAATGTGTCGATGTTTGCGTTCGGCTATACCATTTTGTTGAGAGGTGTGGACACAACTGGTTTGATGAATCATACCACGATCAACACAGAAACTGTTCACAGAAGATTGAATATACTCCAAAGCATTATCAGAACGCAGAATTTTGATACGTTTATCAAACTGAACATAGACTTCACTATAAAAGACAGATAACACATTTGGAAACTCAAATCTTTCTTTTATTAAATAACACCAATTCATTCTGGAATAATCATCAATAAAAATAACAAAATACTGAAATCCTTGCGGACTTTTGACTCTAGACGGACCCCAAATATCAGAATGAACAAGATCAAAATACTCTAATTGACGACTCTCGCTACGACGAGGAAAGGAACTACGGTGATGCTTGCCTAACTGACAAACTCACATTCAAGACTAGAAACATGACTCAAACTAGGAACAACTTGACGTAACTTAGCCAAAGATGGATGTCCCAAACGATAATGCCACTGCAACGGAGAAGTAGAAACAGAAATAAAGGTCTTTCCAGATAGATCCAAGTAGTACAATCCATCTTTTTCATGTCCCGAACCAATCATCTTCTTCGTCCTGAGGTCCTGAAAAACACACGAATTGGGAGAAAATATCACAGAACATTGAAAAGATTTGGTTAACTGGATCACAGATAACAAATTAAATGAAAAATTAGGCACATATAATGAATCAAATAATGATCGTGATTGAGTAGGGTGAATGACACATTTTTCAAGCACAGGACGAGTAGACCCATCAGCAAAGATAATATTATGTTTCATGGGACTACGATTATGAAAGAGAGATGTTATCCCAGACATGTGAGAGCTTGCTCCTGATTCGATGACCCAAGAGGTGGATGGTGACTGGGTTGCCACAAAAGCAAGATTACCTATATGTGACATGGTTGCAGTAGGTTGGGAGGTAGTACTAGCAAGCGCGTTCAACTTCTGGAGGATCTGTTCAAATGGAAATGAGGTATCGAACGTTGAAGTCTGATTGAAATCCGAAGTATCATCTCTGGGAGCAGAAGTGATGACCTGGGACTGCATATTTTTATCATGCACTTGATGTGCATATTCTGATTTTCCCCACTTGTCCCAACAATAGTCTTCCACATGACCGAGCATTCCATAATAGTTACACTTCCGTGGTTGATTACGGCCACCACCTCCACGACGACCATTGTCTCTACCACCACGGCCTCCTCCTCGACCAAAACTACGACCACCATCTCTACCGCCATGTCCACTACCACGTCCACCACCACGACCAACAGCACTAGAAACTAGGACAGAAGAGTCAGTACTCGGCACCACAGAACTCTGTCCTAGAAAGGAACAATTGAGACGGAAGAAAGTATCTGCCACCGTAGGTAACTGCTCTCCAGCAAGGATTTGAGCTTTATAAGGTTCGAGCACAGGATCCAATACGGCTATTATAAGTGAAACATGAAACTCTTCCTTCTATTTCTGAGCTTTCTTCAAATCAGTAGTAACAAGATGATATTGAAGCAATTCTTTGAAGCCAGATATTTATTCACAGACTTTCCATTGTTTTGTATTAAACAATAACTTGTACAACTCATAGATATGGACAACGTTTCGCTTCTACGAATATGATTCTTCCAGAGATGTCCAAATCTGTTTGCTTGATTTACACCACTGGACATTAGCAGCGATATGCGGCTCCATACTATGCCACAACCACGACATAACGTATGCATCTGTGTTACGACCCGCATCCGGGTGTTCGGGTATGAGTGTGTGGGCACGTCCAGCCTACGCCGGAGTGTCGGCGGTAGAACGTTGTCTGGAACTAGTACTGTATAACCAACATCTCATAATATAAAGGAAATAGATATTATACTCAATCACAAAACTAAGATAGGTGAAAACATGCTCTATATATATATATATATATATATATATATAAAGGTTACAGTCAAGGTTTAAAGTATCGGCCGATACCGATACGTATCGGTCGTATCGGATCGGTTTTGCACGTAGCCGATACGATACGTCACAAAAATAGCGGTATCGGCCGATACTGTCACGATACAGTCCAAAAAGCCAGATATAATGGCCAGTATCGTCCGATACGTGTCTGAATCAAACCGAAACAGACCGATACGGTGTCGTAAACCCTAAAATAAGAAGAAATAACAGTAGAGATTCCCTTTCCGACATAAACAAAATACTTTGCAGAGATATCACATCAAATAATTGAAATTTCGAACAGTTCCTAGTAGAAATTCTATAAATAAATCAAATTTCTCTACAAAAAACACCACAACAAAGAAGAAAAAGAAATTGAGAAGAATTTGGAGAAGTTTGTGAAGAAAATACCTAATTTCAGAAGGTATCCTAGCTCCTCCTTCGAAATACCCGCCTTATCCGCCGCCGCGGCAACCGTCGTCACGGCAACCGCCGCCGCAGACGTCCTTCAACCGACGGTGGACGAGTGGAGACGCTCTCCTCTTCGAGCTGGCCTCACCCCGCACGGTGGAGTGCTGACGACTGCGGTGGTGGACGACTACGGTGGTAGACGCGGCGGTGGACGACCGCGGGGTTGGGGAGAAACTCGAGAGAGTTTATATTCTCTCTCCTCTCCCCGATTCAGTGATATACACTTAATAAAAAAAAAAAATTTACACGTGGCTCGACACGTGGCTCGACTAGACAGCCAGAAACACAAAAGAAAGCATCTCGACCGTCCACGTCAGCGATCCCTGGCCTAAATCTAACGGTCCATATCGAAACACAGAACTCTCCATCTCGACCGTCCACGTCAGCGATCCCTGGCCTAAATCTAACGGTCCATATCGATTTGAGTTCAGAAGGAAAAAAAAAAAATTTCACTGCATGCAGGGGTCGAACTCGTGACCACTGATAACAGAAACTATCATCAGCCGGCTAACCACAAAGCAATATTTATTTGGTGTTCTAATCTGCCATATATATATTATGTATCAATACTAGTTGACTAACTTGTTTTTTTGCTATCTAACCTTTTTTCCTTTGTGTATATATATATGTATATGTATATGCAATTTATTTATTAATGTATATGCAATTTATTTATTTATTTATTTATATATGTATATGCAATTTATATATATATATATATATATATATATATATATATATGTAATTATTATTATTATCTATGTAATTATTATTATTATTATTATTATATATATATATATATATATATATATATATATATATGTAATTATTATTATATATACTATCTAATTATTATTATGATATATTTATTAATGCATGTAACAATTTCTTTATTATTGCATGTAACAATTTATTATTGTTATCTATGTAATTTTTTTATTATTATCTAACAATATTTATTAATGATTATATATATGATTATCTAACAATATTTATTAATGCATGTAACAATTTTTTTATTATTGCATGTAACAATTTATTATTGTTATCTATGTAATTTTTTTATTATTATCTAACAATATTTATTAATGATTATATATCTTATTATCTAACAATATATATATGATTATCTAACACTGAACTATTAATGCATGTAACAATTTTTTTATTATTGCATGTAACAATTTATTATTGTTATCTATGTAATTTTTTTATTATTATCTAACAATATTTATTAATGATTATATATCTGATTATCTAACAATATATATATGATTATCTAACACTGAACTATTAATGCATGTAACAATTTTTTTATTATTGCATGTAACAGTTTATTATTGTTATCTATGTAATTTTTTTATTATTATCTAACAATATTTATTAATGATTATATATATGATTATCTAACAATATATATATGATTATCTAATAATATTTATTAATGCATGTTATATATATTTCAGGATTACTTAATGGCACCAAAAAGTCGTACGGCGGAGGAAATGGATGCTGGTTGGAAACATGGAAAATGTGTCAATCCTAATAATAAGAGGAGGGTGGAATGCAATTATTGTAGCAAAATAATGGACGGAGGTGTTACTCGGCTGAAACAACACTTAGCGGGTATTACAGGAAATGTAGCATCGTGTCCTGAGGTACCAATTGCTATAAAAAAAGAAATATTGTTGCTTGTTGAGGGTAAAAAAAAGGATAAAATAGTGGCGAATCAAAGAAAGCAAAGGGTAGAGGAGGAGTTGACAAGGATGGCTCGAGTAGATTCCTCCTCAGAAGAAGAAGTTGAAGACTTCACGGATCTTAGAAGGGACATGAGACAAAGTAGGAGAGAACATACAGCTGAGGAATGGGGTAGACGGTGGAGTGTCGGGGACAGAGAAACAGGGTCAAGCAGGGGTCCGACGTTAGGTGGCCGATCAAAGTCAGTCGCATATCGTGGGGAGGAGGTGAGAAATATTCCAGAGAAAGAAGTAAGGAATATGGACCCTTATGTCCTCAGAAAACAAGGGGCAATGCAACCCAAAATAAAGGGTGCAATTAAGGGGATAAAGAATGCCAAAAATCATATAGGAAGATTTATATCAAAATTCTTTATATACAATAATATATCATTCAATACTGCTAAAAGTCCACACTATCAACCAATGATAGATGCCATAGCAGCTTCCGGGGGTGGAGTAAAGGGTCCAACTCCTTATGAGATTTCAAATACTTATTTGGATATGGAAATAAGTGACATGGATGAGTACCTAAAATCATTTCATAGGTATTGGGATGAGTGTGGATGTACCATTATGTGCGATGGATGGAGTACACAGAACAGAAAATGCATCATTAACTTTCTTGTATATTCTCCACAAGGAACGATATTTCTTAAATCTGTAGATGCCTCTGACAAATACAAAGATAGTAAATACATATTTGGACTGATGAATGAAGTTGTGGAACAGATTGGAGAACACAGGGTCGTCCAAATAATTACTGACAATGGCTCCAACTACAAGAAGGCGGGAATGAGGTTAATGGAGGTGAGAATGCACTTATACTGAATTTTTTTATTATAAATATGTTTGTATATATGTTATTTATTATTGTAAATATAGCTTCTTTCTAATTATATATATATATGTTTATATGCAGGTGAGAAGAAATTTATATTGGACGCCATGTGCAGCACATTGCATAGATCTCATGCTGAAGGATATAGCCAATGATCCACATATTAAGCCACTAATACGGAAGTCTCAAGATATGACGTGTTTCATATATAATCATGGTTGGGCTCTTAGCATCATGAGGACTGAGACTCAGAATGGAGAATTGGTTAGACCAGCCATCACTCGGTTTGCTACCAATTTTATTGCTTTTGATTCCATCCTTAAACATCAGGCTGATTTAAAAAGGATGATAAATACACGGGGTTGGACAGATAACTACATGAGACTCAATCGTAAAGATAGAGACAAGGCAGATGTGGTTGTCAGTTTAATCGAGAGTCAAACTTACTGGAGGGATATTGCAGGGGTCACTGCTATATTTCGACCTCTAGTAAAAGTTTTGAGGATGGTGGATAGCGATGATAAAGCTGAGATGGGTCATCTTTACGAGGCTATGGACAGGGCTAAAGAAATGATCAAAAAGAATGTTGGTCAAGGATATAGGAAGTGGTGGGAAATGATTGATACCAGATGGAATTCTCAACTACATCGAGATATACATGCAGCTGGTAACTACTCTATAAATTTAATACCCTTCAAATGTTATTTTATAATGTTTGTAGTGATTTTAAAACTAGTTATTTATTCAATATTGCAGGTTATTTCTTGAATCCAAAATACCAATATTCTAATGATGTTATAAATAACGACGAGGTACTTAATGGTTTCCACCGCGTCGTTAATAGAATGGTAAATGACAATACAACACGCCTTAATATAAACAAAGAGGTAAATATTATTTGATATTGGATTTTTTTATAACTTTACAATATTGAATTTTAATGTCATAAGACCCATAACTGTTGTAATATCACTTTGCAGGCAGAAAAGTTCAGATTGAGGAGTGGTGTATTTAGTTCAAATCAATTCCAAAGTGCTGTAAATAGATGTCTTCCTGGTAGTAATAGTTCATACTTTAAAATATTTATTAATTAAATTTATATACTTACAAAGCTAATATATTTTATTATTTTGTAGCTGAGTGGTGGTCCATACATGCTAGGGAGGAAGCCCCAAATTTGACTCGATTAGCTGTGCGCATCCTGAGTCAAACAGTGTCTTCTTCCAACTGTGAAAGGAATTGGACAACATTTTCTCTCATCCATACTCGTCCCCGCAATAGACTTTTAATGACAAAACTAGAAAAATTAGTTTTTGTCCATTATAATATGAGATTGAGGGTTCGAAATATGCAAAGATCACAAGATGAAGAAAATATTATTGATTTGGATGAGATATTTCATGAAGAAGATCCACTCATAGCTTGGACTAGAGAAAGGGAAACACCACTCTTAGATGGCAGAGAAAATGAGTGGTTAGATGATAACTTGGATGTCGATCCACAAGATATTGCCGAAAATGCTGGAAGGCCTGGAAAAAGAAAGAAAACACCAGCTGTACAATCTCGACAGGTCGACAGCGATAATGACGACACTACTGATAGTGGAGGCAATGGAGCTACACTCGCTGCTGGTGCTGACAATACTAATGAATATGAAAGTCCTGGAGATCAGTCTCATGAATACTCTGAAGACTGGCCAAGTGATTATCAACCTAGAGAGCACCGCATGGATGATACATATGCTGGAGGATCTAGCCATCATGATGTACCTACTCCTTCAGACAATTACAACAATACATATGATAGTTCATACACAAGTTATTATCCATACAACACTCCAGAGGCGGAACAACATTCAACATTTGATGGCCTCATGACAAATTTTTTTCATAATACAGATATCAGTCACTACTACCCTCATAACCAAGAACCATATCAGGACGATCATGATAATTATGATCAATTTTAGTGATATATTTGTAATTTTTGTATTTGTATACAAATTATAGTTTTTGTATTTGTATACAAAATTTTGTATTTGTATTTGTTCATGCACAAGTTTTTGTATACAAATTGTATTTGATAGTTCATACACAACTTTTTTTTGTGTATAGAAATTGTAGTTCGTAGTTATTGTAAAAAGACTATTATTCATGAAATTTAAATGAAGGGATAGGCCAGAGTCCCGATGAATTTTTTTGGCCAAGTGATTTTTTGTCGTACTTTTATATTTAAACATGTAAATCTTGTTGCTAATTTTATTTCGATATATTATGAAACAAAATAATTGGTGTCATAGATAACATTGTAACAATTTATAACTACTCACTTATACTAAATTTCTGAATACAATTAAATATTTATTTATTTACAAAAATTTAAAAAAAATTCTCGATTCCTCGACAAATATAATTATGGGTCTT
>JAYESA010000226.1:237500-317560 GCA_036927795.1 Iris macrosiphon
ACAGGTGTTTCTAGCTGATTAATATTTTCTGGATCTCATGGTGATGTCTATTTCAGCAACCGGAGCAGTCCCTGCAAATCCTGCTGCTGACAGAGCTATAATTGGAGCCGGAAATTCAGGCAAGTGTACCTTGCCAATCTCTGCAGTTTTTGCTATTTATTTCCTTGACATATATACTTGTTGTACATGCTTCAACCTAGGACCGTGTGACTTACTTAGCGTCCGATTAATAGTCGGGTGCCAACTTCGTACGCGGAGTTGTGTAAAATCACATAGACATGGATATCGTGACCCTTTGCATTCTCGTACTTGCATTATCAAGTACGTTTTACCCAGGACACCTAACACTATTCATGATACAGAATCGTCCTGAGATATTCATGGTGATTCTGTATAGGATACAGTTTTCATGGCTTATTCCTTTGCTTAGATATTATATGACTGGATGCATTAGTTATGATCCTGTATGGCATGGACATGAGACGTCGTGGACATGAGATGCATGATTACATTGGGTGGGGAGAGTCACACAAACTACAGGTTGATTATATATTATGCCGGCGTCGTAGTCTCCCTTTGAGCTAGACAACCACATGATATCACTGCTACCGGCTCCCCGACACAGAGCTTGCAGTAGTTTCAGCTTGAGTTTTAGTGCTGCTTTCATATTGCATATCACTTAGCTGGTTATATATTTACCCTATTGTTTCATTTATTTGCTGTACTGCATAATCTTTGGCTTGTATTTTCTGTACCTTGCTATGTCCCCTGAGGACCTGGATCCGGATTATGTCCCCAGGATTAGCGGAGGAGATCCACTCTGAGGTTTACAGGACAGGAGCAGAAGCAGGAACAGTAGCAGGCACTGGAGCAGTACCAGATCCAGCAGTCGAGTGACTTCTACGGTATCTTCTGAGTATATACTTTGTCCATACTCAGTATTGTTGTTGATATCTTTATTTCTGGATCTTGAACTGTTGTATCAGACTTATATTGGGTTTGTTCCCCGATTTATGTAGTTGTGACTTGATGTTGATGTATATATTTCCTTTTGTTGATTTTGATATATTCTTTCTGTGAATGAGATTAGTATACCCTGACTGTTGTATTACAGCTTAAGTACGCCCCGATGGATCCATTAAATTGGGTTTGTCCATCGGTGCGTGCTGCTGGCCATTGCCGCGCATCCAGTCCCTCAATATTTTGGGACTGGGGCGTGACAAGGTTTTTGTGGTGGCCCATGCAGGTCAACGACTAAATTGTTCGGTTTCAACTTAGGGACCGAACAGGCTACAATAAGAATAGGATAAGTTTTAGGATCTCATCCACTTGCTTGAAACGTTCTTGATATCCGTATCGGATTCGAATCAATTTCTTGAATTGCATCCCGCCTTGATTCCTGTACGCCTCTTATTGTTTATTTTGGTTGCAGAGTTATGGATTCACGAGCAAACGACGAGACTCCTGCAACTTCACCACGAGATGCTGTGGTAACCAACGAAGATGAAGTAACACCAGTAGAAGAAGGTCAATTCGCTCAACAACACAGTCAAGCGAATCAGCATGCCACGAGAATCCAGCAAAATGATATTCCAACATCGACGCAATTTACTCCACCAATGCCCGTAATTCCACAAGGGCAGGCCATGGACGGGCAGCAGATGTTTCAAATGATCTATGCAATAATGCAAGCTCAACAAGAGACTTTGAGTCGCAGCCTAGTAACCGCACTAGAGCAGGCAGATCTACCAGCACGACGGCCAACGACGGGCTCTATTTCTGATTTTCGTCAGCTGAAGCCTCGTACCTTCTCAGGCAAAGAAGAGCCCACAGAGGTTCATGAATGGCTCACCAATACTCAACATCAATTAGAAGCAGCTGAGATTCCACGAGAACGTTGGATGACTGCCGTCAGAATGCAGTTGACGGGCAATGCACATCACTGGTGGCTATCTGAGGAGACACGGCTCGGACCAGACCGAGTCACTTGCGAAGAGTTTTCTGGACTCTTTCAGGAGATGTACATTCCAGCCATCAGTTCATTCGTCTAAGTTGCTTCTCCCCAACCTTGATTCTGACAGAAGAAGAGAAGGCTGAGAAGTTCTTCGACGGACTAAACATTGAGCTACAGAAACTAATTGGATCCGTTGCTCCCACATCTTACTCGGACGTCCTTGCTGCAGCCCGACGCATGGAGCGCATCACTAGAAGAGACCAGTCTGAAGCGATCGTCCACATCAGCACCATCCGGAGCACCACAAGAAGAAGTAGCAAAAAGACCTCACATGCACCAGCCACCAGAAGCATCTCCACAGGCAATACCTGTCTGTCCATATTGTCACATGCGAGGCCATATTGAGAACCAGTGCAGACAAAAAATGAGATTATGTTTAGCTTGCGGATCCAGTCAGCATTTATTAAGGGAATGTCCTGAGCGTCGAGAAAGAGCATCAATGGTAAACCAACAAGCGTTACCCGCACCGAGGCCAACATATCCAACATTGGGAGCACCACAAACGGAAGTTCAAGAAGTCCTACCACCAGCTCCAGGAGGGTATCAGCCGAGGCCACCTTTGATACCCCAGGCACTACTCTTCCAGCAGGCCCAGCAGCAGCAGAGGAATAAACTGCAAGGACGCGGACAAGCCCTGACGATGACCTTGGAGAGCGCGCAGAATCGTGGAGTAGCTAATGCGCGTAAGTCCTAGTGTTAATCTAAGTAATTTTTGAACTTGCCAATAACCTAGAATGTTTTATAACTGTTAACCTGATAAGTTTTTGAAAGATAAACTGGTTTTCTAAAACTGAAATTTTCTAGATTTCCTTCATTCGGGAAATTTCATAACTTTTAATGCTTAGGAAAATAATTTTTTCTAGGTGTTACTCTCAACCTTGATTCTCTTTGATTTTGATGTGCTTCGAACAATGTTTGCGACCGTGTCATCTCTGTTGACCGGTTATTCTTTGATTGCGAGGACGCAATCCTCTTAAGGAGGGTAGATTATAAACCCCCTGATTTTCAAAAATTTTTAAATTTGAATTTTTCACAATTTTCTGGAAATTTTTGAGATTTTTCTGTAATTAAATTCAGGTGTTTTAATTATTAAATAATTTTTAAATGATAATAAATAATATTAAAATATTATAAAAATAATATTTTATGGTGTAAAATGAAAAACTAGACATAGGATAATTTTCTGGAAATTTATTGGACCCCGAAAATATTTTTAAAAGCCAAAAACCTAATTTAAATAATTAATTAAATAAACCGGGCTGAACCGGGTTCAAACCGGGCTGAACCGGCCTGAACCCGGTCCAGTTGAACCCGACCGGACCGACCGCCCTAGCGGGTCGGGTCGGGTCCGCCCGACTGAACCCGCACCCGCAAACCCATTAACCCGCTAGCCTCTTTCCCTTCCCTGCGTAACCGATCCCGACCGATGCCCTCCCGCCGCCGCCGTGTCACGCCCCAGTCCCAAAATGTCGAGGGACTGGACACGTGGCAATGGCCAGCAGCACGCACCGATGGACAACCCAATTTAATTGATCCATCAGGGCATGCTTAAGCTGTAGTCTAACAGTAAATAGGACAATTGTTACAAGTCACAGACTAATCTAATCTCATCCACAACAGATAATCACAGATTAAATACCAGAAATAATGCAATAGAATAAATAAACAAATCTCAAATAAGTATCTCGGAAAACAATCCGAGAATATGTCTGGTACAAATAGACAGGAAATAAGTCAACTGGAAATAGAAATACTGAGTATATGAAGCCGGTACTCAGGAGAAGTCTTCTGCCACGATCTCGTCCTCAGGATCCTGTTCTGTTCCGGAAAGTGCTCCGGTTCCGTACACCTCGGGGTAGTTCTCTTCAGCTATACCTGGGACATCATCCAAATCCAGGTCCTCAGGGGACATAGCAAGTTACAAGATAACTCATGCCAAACTAAATATCAGTGCAGCAATAAATGAAACAGCAGGGTAAACTATGTAACCAACTATGTGATATGCAAGTTGAGAGCATCACTAGAACTCAGGCTGAAGCCACTACAAGCTCTGTGTCGGGGAGCCGGTAGCAGCAATAACTATGAATTATACTATGCAATATACTATGTTTTATATATATATGAGATCAGCCTGTAGCCTGTGTATCTCTCCCCACCCAATGAAATCACACGTCTCATGTCCACGATGCCTCATGTCCATGTCACGCACGATTGTAACTAATGCAGCAAGTCTGATAGCTATGAATCAAATGTCTATGAATGTAATGTCTAAGTCATAAAACATGTCTCCTATACAGAATCACCATGAATATCTCAGAAAGATTCTGTCTCATGAATAGTGTCAAGTGTCCTGGGCTATGTTGTACTTGATAAGACAAGTACGAGAAGTACAGGGTCTCCGTATCTGTCACGCCCCAGTCCCAAAATACGTAGGACTAGGACACGTACATGCCAGCCGCATGGATATGGCAACTCCAATATATGGAAACCAAAATCCACACGTACGCTGTGATATGAATATCAATCCACAAGTGGTATAAACATATGTCACAAGTCATAGGGTACAATCTAAATCTCATCCACGAAATCAAATATAAATAAATAACAAGTATCTATGAAACTAGATCTCAATAAGAAGCATCTAAGGATGATAGTTGGATGGAAACAAATCCACTACCAACTCGAATGGAAAAGTATAATACAACAAATACAATATAGGAATACCAGCTAACGACCATGGGCTCGAAGAGAAGACATCCTCGCAACACAAGTAATCATCCAAATCTGCACTCCTGCAATTACTCAAGAACAGATACACCTGGCAGAGGACCAGGTCCTCAGAGGGACATAACAAGATACAGAAAATACGAGCCAATTTGAATACAGTAAACATGCATATTATTTGAAAATAGATAAGTACGCTGTACAGGACAATCTATATGAATGCAAATGAGGACAACTTTTCGACGTATGGGCAAGGGTAGGCTACTCGATCTAATCCTCACAACCTCACGCTCGTCAGTAGACATCATCAGCCGACATACCTCTGGGGTAGCGACCCTCGGACTCCATCAATCGACATACCTCTCGGGTAGCGACCATCGGACACGACCACCATAGTGCGTGCTAGTGACTACGGTGTTACCAGAGTGGTTAAAAGCCCATACGCCTAATGATTGTCCTCTATGATACTAAGTGCCATGCGTGTCAACATATCTAATACATAGTAATGACTGAAAGAAAACTACACATGCAAGAATAAACAAAAATACAATAAATATAAAAAAATATAAATAGCATGCAAAAGTACTGTAACAATTTGGCAAGGTATCTTGCCTGGGGTCCTGCTGCTGGTATGAATCAGAGTCCAAGTCACAGTCCAAATAGCCTATGTATTATAAATTTATCACGTCAAAAGATAATTTATTTTAATTTATTTAATTCTAGAATAATTACTCTAAAATCCTATTTTAATCTTATTATTCTTATTTTTATGTTAATTCCTAAATTTTGTCCAAAGAAACTGAATTTTATCAACTCGAGACTCATGGCACACAAATCGAGGCGATCTGTTGACCGAAAAGTCAACCGACACAAACTCAACTTTCATGAATGATTTCCTGTAGATTTCAGCGTCAAAAATATACTGGAATTTACGGCTCGTCCGAATTCAAATTCGTTTGGGAATTATGGCACATACAAATTTTGTATGTGCACCGATGGTTAAATTCTAACCTAGAAGTTCTACAGAATTAACAGTATGTAAATACTTCGAATTAAATTCTGGGAAAAATATATGTCTATGATCTCGACATTAGCTTTCCAAAACTTTAAATGGTTCGTGATTCTGATTCCTGGTTCTCCCGGAATCGCGAAAACATCGAAACACGTCTATTTTTGGACATGCTGTGCTCTACGAATTTTCCAGAATTTAATATTAATAATTTCGAAAAACAATTTATATAATCAGAAAGCTAACCTCAATATCTTTCTAACGCAAGAAACTAGGCCTCGTTTGTAGTCCGGAGCTATGCGCAATGGCTTCTGGAAGATGAAGGAACCCTAGATGACAATTCTCCAAAAATCGGCTCAAAGAAAACCCTAAAAATTAATAATTAAACTAATATATATAAAGGAGAGAGAGTGCAGCCGCGGCTCGGAGAGCGCCACGTGGCAGCCATCCGTGCAGCCCCGCCCAGATCGAACGGTCGCAGTTCGATGCGGCTCGGCTCAGCTGAGTCCGAGTCGAACTCTGACTCGGCTCGGCTCGAGGTCGGCTCGGCTCGGCTCGCACCCACTCAGCGGTCACTGACAGGCGGGCCCAGCACTGTTCACTGCTGGAGGCTGACAGGTGGGCCCCCTGTTTGCTGACTGGGCAGAATTAATTACTTTTTGGGTTTTCTTTTTCAGAAATTAGTTTTTAATTCAGTTTTTCATAATTAACTCAAAATAAATGCTAAAAATAATCAGAAAATTCCCAAAAAATTCTAGAAAATATATTTTATTATTTAGAACCTAAAATAAAAGTTTAGGATATTTTTAATTAAGTTTGAACATAAAATAAATTCTTCAAAGTCCTAGAAAATTAGTGTTACTAGTTTTTAATTAACTAAAAATTATGGAAAAATCCCAATAATCTAAAATAGCCTAAAAATAATTCTAAATAAATATTTATATAAGTAAATATACTAAAAAAATTATTTTCTAATTAACTAAGAGAATGCTCTAAATAACTTCAACATCTATAATAAATATATGTATATAAAATATACACAAAATACCTATTTTGGGTGAGGGAGTTTACAGTATCCATGTCTATGTGACGTTACAACTCCGCGTACGGAGTTGGCACCCGACTATTAATCGGACGCTAAGTAAAGTCACTCGGTCCTGGGTTGAACAGTTTTAAACAAGTTTATGTATGAAATCTACAAGAACTCATGTAAAGTACTATAACAGGAATCACTGCGAGTTGGCAAGCTCTACTTGCCCACTGATGTATAAATAAGCCAAGAAAATAAGTAGCAAAGCTGTAGGGTTTGGCAAGGTACACTTGCTTGTGGTTCTGGTTCCAATTGCTGCTCTGACTTCAGCTGGAATTGCAGGCGGTACTCCGGTTGCTGAAATAAACATCACCATCAGATTCAGAAAATATCAATCAGCTAGAAACGTCTGTCCTTGAGTCCAATTTGGAGACAAGGGCAAAAATGGCAATTTTGGTTCAAAACGGGGTCCACATGTGGGCCCGCTTTGCACCGAAAAACGTGTAAGGGTCAAAGGTCTCCAAATTCGTCAAACTTAGTGTCAACAGGTCAGGAATTATGATATGAACCCAACGGAACTTCCAGAATTGAATTCCGATGAGCCGATCACAAAATCGCCCGTCGAGTGGAGCCTGTGGGCCCACGACACGCGATTTCGTCAACGTTCTCAGAATCGAACCAAACTTGGGTCACAGGACCAGCATATCGCTACGAGTCCGATGGCGCAAGTTTCGTTTCGATCCAACGTGTGTACACAAAGTTAGGTCGCGTTCCAGAAAGGGCGGATACGGGACGGTGTCCGCGGATACACGTTGATTCCGGTGTGCACGCACACCCGAATCGACTTCTGCGAAATCCCACACGTCCGTATCGACGGCGCGCACGTATCTGTGAAGACCGCACGCGACCAAGTCGTCCCGTTTGGCGGGGCGTACCCAGTTCCGGGGTGAATCAGGGCGTTGTTTTTCCTGTTTTTGGATCGCGGTTTGCGATCGCCACAGGACGCGATGCCCCGAGCGGGTTGCACGGGCACCGAGAGGGTCACGCAGGGTTCGCGACGCAACTGACGGAATCAAAAACGGGTAAACGAGCAGGGAGATACGCGTACCTGAACAGGGTCCGAAAAACCCGAAATTCACCGTGTCCGACACACGTGTCTAGAGTTAGGGTTTTGGGGGTGCTGCTGCCGGAGGACGGCGAGGGGAGGCCGGAGGCGGTCGAGGGCAGCTGGGGGCGGCGCTGGCGGAGGCGGCGGCGACGCGCGGGAGGCGGCCGGAGGCGGAGCACGGCGACCGGCCGGAGGGGCTGCTGCTAGGGCTCGGGTAAGTTCGAGTCTGCGTCGTCGACGGGCGGCGGGCAGCTGCGGAAAGGAGGCGAGGGCCGAGCAGCGGGTGGCTGGCTAGGCGGAGGTCGGCGAGGTCTGCAGCGGCCGGAGGGAGGCGGAGAGCTCTGGGACGTCGGCGGAAGAGAGACTCGGGGAGGGTTTAAATAGGGGAGCGGGGTGGCCGGGTGAGGCGGGGGACGCGGCGGCCGGTGCGGGGACGTGGGCCGGGCGTGGCGGCGGGCGGCGCGGCCGGCGGATCCGGCGGGAGACAGGGGGGGATCGACCGGGTTCGTGGGGGGAGAGGGAAAGCGGGTCGGGCGGCGGGTTCGGGTCTGGCCGACCCGACCCGACCCGACCCGATAGCCCAACGGGCCGGGCTAGGGTTACTTGGGCTGGGCTGGGCTCGGTTTAGGGCTGGGTTTAATTGGGTTTTAAATAATAGAAAAATTAATAATAATTAAATATGGTTTTTAGGTATGATAAAATAGGTCCGGGGCCCAATAAATTCCAGAAAATTACCCTAAGTCCAGTTTTTCATTTTACACCCAAAAATATTATTTTCATAATATTTTAATATTATTTATTATCATTTAAAAATCATTTAATAATTAAAACAATGATTTTAATTACGAAAAAATTCCAGAAAATTCCAGAAAATTGTGAAAAATCCAAATTTAAAAATTCTTGAAAAATTAGGGGGTTTACACGCCGCCCGACCAGCGCCGCTCCGGCTTCCTGCAACCGCCGCCCGCCCGCGTCCCCGACCCTCCGCCTCCTTCCCCCGCAACGGCCACCGCCCGTCTCCCTCTCATCCGCCCTATATAAAGCCCCTACTTCCCTTCCTCCCCTCCCCAGCCGGAACCCTAGCACCCCGCTGCCGCTGCCGCCTCCGCCACCAGCGTCACTCGCCACCCGCGGCCAACCCTCTTCTCCTCCTCCCTCAGCCCGAGCCACCGCAGCCACCTCTCCCCGATCTCCTCTTCCGTCCAGCAGCCGCCGCCGGCCGCCTGAGCCCTAGCCGACGCCTCCGGCCATAGCCGCCCGGCCGCCCTGGACCTCCCCGAGCTCTCGCCGACCTCCGCCGACCCGAACCCTAGTCGGACACGGCCAGGACACAGTTCGTGTAGGACACGTGTCGGACACGAAGAATCTCGATTTTTGAGCCCTGTTCAGGTACTCTTTTCTCTCTCCTCGTAGCTCTTTTTCTCGTTCCGTCAGTTGCATCGCGTAGCCTGCATGACCCCCTTGGTGCCCGTGCAACCCGCTCGGTGCATCGCGTCCTGTGGTGGTCGCACACCGCGATCCAAAAACAGAAAAACCAACGCCCTGTTTCACCCCGGAACTGAGTACGCCCTGCCAAACGGGACGACTTGGTCGCGTGCGGTCTTCACCGATACGTGCGCGTCGTTGATACGGACGTGCGGGATTTCGCAGAAGCTGATTCGGATGTGCGTGCACACCGGAATCAATGCGTATCCGCGGACACCGTCCCGTATCCGTCCTTTCTGGATCTCGCTGTAACTTAGCGTACACACGTCGGATCGAGACGAAACTTGCGCCATCGGACTCGTAGCAATACGCTGGTCCTGTGAGCCAAGTTTGGTTCGATTCTGAGAACGTTGACAAAATCGCGTGTCGTGGGCCCCAACAGGCTCCACTTGACGGACGATTTTGTGATCGGCTCATCGGAATCGAATTCTGGAAGTTCCGTTGGGTTCATATCATCGTTCCTGACATGTTGACACTAAGTTGGACAGATTTGGAGACCTTTGACCCTGACGTGTTTTTCGGTGCAAAGCGGCCCACATGTGGACCCCGCTTTGACCCGAAATATCATTTTTGCCCTTGTCTCCAAATCGGACTCAAGGACAGGCGTTTCTAGCTGATTAATATTTTCTGGATCTCATGGTGATGTCTATTTCAGCAACCGAAGCAGTCCCTGCAAATCCTGCTGCTGATAGAGCTACAATTGGAGCCGAAAATTCAGGCAAGTGTACCTTGCCAATCTCTGCAGTTTTTGCTATTTATTTCCTTGACATATATACTTGTTGTACATGCTTCAACCTAGGACCGTGTGACTTACTTAGCGTCCGATTAATAGTCGGATGCCAACTTCGTACGCGGAGTTGTGTAAAGTCATATAGACATGGATATCGTGACCCTTTGCATTCTCGTACTTGCATTATCAAGTACGTTTTACCCAGGACACCTGATACTATTCATAATACAGAATCGTCCTGAGATATTCATGGTGATTCTGTATAGGATACAGTTTTCATGACTTATTCCTTTGCTTAGATATTATATGACTGGATGCATTAGTTATGATCCTGTATGGCATGGACATGAGACGTCGTGGACATGAGATGCATGATTACATTGGGTGGGGAGAGTCACACAAACTACAGGTTGATTATATATTATGCCGGCGTCGTAGTCTCCCTTTGAGCTAGACAACCACATGATATCACTGCTACCGACTCCCCGACACAGAGCTTGTAGTAGTTTCAGCTTGAGTTTTAGTGCTGCTCTCATATTGCATATCACTTAGCTGGTTATATATTTACCCTATTGTTTCATTTATTTGATGCACTGCATTATCTTTGGCTTGTATTTTCTGTACCTTGCTATGTCCCCTGAGGACCTGGATCCGGATTATGTCCCCAGGATTAGCGGAGGAGATCCACTCTGAGGTTTACAGGACGAGAGCATTAGCAGGAGCAGAAGCAGGAACAGTAGCAGGCACTGGAGCAGTACCAGATCCAGCAGTCGAGTGACTTCTACAGTATCTTCTGAGTATATACTTTGTCCATACTCAGTATTGTTGTTGATATCTTTATTTCTGGATCTTGAACAGTTGTATCAAACTTATATTGGGTTTGTTCCCCAATTTATGTACTTGTGACTTGATGTTGATGTATATATTTCCTTTTGTTGATTTTGATATATTCTTTCTGTGGATGAGATTAGTATACCCTGACTGTTGTATTACAACTTAAGTACGCCCCGATGGATCCATTAAATTGGATTTGTCCATCGGTGCGTGCTGCTGGCCATTGCCGCGCATCTAGTCCCTCGATATTTTGGGACTGGGGCGTGACACTGAACTTGAGCTGGGTGCCCAAACTCGTCTGCAAACTCCTCCAGAAATGAGAAGTGAAACGACTATCCCGATCCAAGACTATGCTGACAGAAAACCCATGTATCCTGACGATCTTCCTCACATACATCTCTGCCAGCTTCTCCGTAGACAAACCCACCTTGAAAGGCAAAAAGTGGGCCGACTTGGTCAACCTGTCAATGATGACCCAAATTGCGTCTTTCCTTCCTGGAGATCGTGGAAGTCCGGACACAAAATCCATAGTAATGTGCTCCCACTTCCACTCTGGAATGGGTAATGGCTGAAGTAAATCTCTTGGCCTCTGCCTCCCGGCTTTCACTTGCTGGCACACTAAGCATCTGGATACAAACTGTGCCACTTCCCTCTTCATGCCATACCACCACACACACTCTCGCATATCCCGAAACATTTTGTTGGCACCTGGATGTATGAAATACTGAGAACGATGCACTTCCTGTAACATCTTCTCACGCAACTCCCCACTAGGCACACACAATCTAGCACCATGCCGCAAAGAACCATCTTCAGCAATGGTGAAATCATCCTCCAATCATGCTCTCACCTGAGCTCTGATGCTCCTCAGAGATACATCCTCATACTGGGCTGCCTTGATCCTGTCCATCAACTCTGAGTGTATCTGCAACCCCCACATCTGCATAGCAAAATCAGGAACTATCACCTCAATGCCCAAGCTCTCCAAGTCCTCCAACAAATACCGATCATGTGTCAACAACATAGCTACCGGATACCTGCTCAAGGCATCAGCAACTACATTGGCTTTTTTCGGATGATACTGCAAAGATATGTCAAAATCCTTCATCAGTTCCAACCACCGACGCTGCCTCATGTTCAACTCCTTCTGAGTGAAAACGTACTTCAAGCTCTTGTGGTCGGTGAAGATCTCCACACGCTCTCCGTACAAATACTGTTTCCACAACTTCAAGGCAAAGATGACTGCTGCCAACTCCAAATCGTGGGTAGGATAGTTCTTCTCATGAGGACGTAATTGCCTGGATACATAGGCAATCACTTTCCCATTCTGCTGAAGAACACAACACAAACCTTTCCCCGATGCATCACTATAAATAGTGAAACCTCCAGATCCATATGGCAACGTCAAAATATGAGCATACGTCAACCTCTTCTTCAATTCCTCAAAAGCAACCTGGCACTCCTCTGTCCAAACAAACTCTGTATCCTTCCTGGTGAGTCTGGTCATCGGCTCGACAATTCGAGAGAAATCTTTCACGAACTTTCTGTAATATCCAGTCAATCCTAAGAAGCTTCTAATTTCTGCAACAGAGCTCGGAGTGGCCCAAGATTCTACGGCATCAATCTTCTTTGGATCAACTGATATTCCATCTCCAGTCACTACATGTCCGAGAAACTCCACTTTGTTTAAGAAAAACTCACATTTAGAGAGTTTTCCATAGAGCTTCTCTTTCCTGAGAGTTTCAAGAACTATCCTTAAATGCTTCTCGTGTTCTTCTAACGTCTTTGAGTATACAAGGATATCATCTATAAACACTACCACGAACTTGTCCAGGTACTAATGGAATACCTTGCTCATCAAGTTCATGAAGACTGTCGGGGCATTAGTTAACCCAAACGACATCACCAAGAACTCGTACTGGCCATATCGAGTCCTGAATGCAGTCTTCGGAATATCTTCCTTTTTTACCTTTACCTGATGATATCCGGATCTCAAGTCAATCTTTGAAAATACCTTCGTGCCACTCAACTGATCGAAGAGAATCTATTCTCGGCAATGGATATTTGTTCTTGATTGTGAGGTTGATCAGGGCCATGTAATCGATGCACATCCGCACCGATCCATCCTTCTTTGGCACAAAAAGTACCGGAGCTCCCCAGGACGACGAACTTGATCTGATGAATCCCTTGTCTTCTAATTCATCGATCGGTTTCTTTAGCTCCGCCAGCTCATTGTTGTTGATCCGGTAGACATACTGCGATATTGGTTCTGCTCCCGGCATTAGATCAATAGAGAATTCAACATCTCTATCTAGCGGCAATCCTGGTAACTCCTCGGAAAACACATCTAAGAATTCAGCAATAATAGAATGCAGTAGCTCTTTCTCCTTCATTATAGCTTTGCAAAGAATTCTACGATCTAGCTTGTCTTTCTAGCAAACTCGAACTCCGGCTTTCCTGGAGGTCGAAACAGCACACGACCTCTGCGGCAGTCAATGCTAGCGAAATGCATACCCAACCAATCCATTCCAAGGACAATGTCAAAACTTGGAAGTGACATTACGAGTAAGCTAGCAGACAAAACTCGGTCTCCCAATGTAACGTAATACCCCTTGCAAATATCACTGACTAGGATGATGCATCCCCCAGTCGTGATCTTACAGTTTCTACTCAAGGGTTCCACTACTAAATTATGCTCAAGTACAAAAGACACAGATATGATACGGCTGGAATAGAATCGAGAAGAATGGAACATGCTTATAACAAAACCGATTGAGTCGGCAGTCCGCTAGAACGGAACGGGGTGTTACATCCTACCCAACTTAGAAAAAGTCTCGTCCTCGAGACTTACTAAGGACAAGCAGTACGTTTCAATCAATTTTGATTTAACGAAACTAGGCTAAGGCAAACCTATATAAGTCGTTGTACTTGTTTCATTTGGACATTCACTTGCACAAGCATCGAGATCGGCGTATCGCTTAGTCTGGATCGTGCGCACTTTCGAAGTGCACTTCTAGCGTGAACACGTCAACCAGCTTAGTGATAGCGAAGTCTTTGCACTCGAGTTTCACATTTTTCTTTAGTCTTGGATGGTGCACTAGTTCAAGGCGTCCCTCGAATAGATGCATTCAACCAAACTTAAGAGTTGGTAAATCGGACAAGCTACTAGCGATACTCTCAAGGGTTCGCACAGGTTGGCACAAAGGCCACTCGCAGCATGATATCATACAAGCAATCATATCAATCAAAACGCATTTTGAAAGTATTTAGACTTATTGTTGGAACATCCCATCGAGGCATTGAGAGAGAGCGTGCACATAACCCACGAACGAGCTTTCAAAACTGTAATAATCGAATTAAAGTCCAAAGGCGTAAAAGCCAGGCTCTGATACCATTCTGTCACGCCCCGATCTCCCGCAGGCTATTTCGGCCGTCCCCGCTAGGCGGGAATCACCCTCGCCAGCGCTCCCGCGGGACGATCGCTTTGATCCATCCGGGCGTGATGTCGTACGAGCGTGAGCCACGCCCATGCAAGGCCGTGGTTCGTTGGCTGGCGGTAAGAGTTCTAAGCCACAGAGTCGCACAGATTGTCCGAGTGCAGCAGAGTCATGAACGCATAGGCGATCGGTAACAAGTTCACTGAGTCGACAATATAGCGGTAGCATTGAAACACAAGTTGAAGTAAATCAACTCTTTTATTGATATAAACAAGTGTTACAGGCGGCGTATAGCCAAGATTACAAGTCGCTCAAGCCTCTCTCTCTGAAATAGTAAAAGCGTGCCAAGTGGCTACAATTATGGAATGATTGTACAGGCGATGTTCAGGCGACGTTCACAACATTATGTCTTGTATATGTACTTCAGTTCCGGACGCACCGTTGCTTCGGAGTGATCTCCACACCTTAGCACGCACGAAGGAGGCATCCGCACCGAACGAGGTTCTTCCGCACCCTGAATACAAACTGGTGGATTATCAGTACATTGAATGCACTGGTGGGGAAGCTACTCGCCCGCTCGACAAATCCAAACACGTAATACAGATTCCGTGCATCAACTATTAAGTTGTCTTTCTAGTTGCCTTAGGATCAGTTTCATGCAATTATTGAATAGCCTACTCGTGTGGCAATGGGCCGTGCGACATGAGAGGAAACACGGCGAAACTTACCATTTGGCCTTCCCTGTCCAAGGCAAACTTGTTAATTCAAGCACGGGCAAGTATAAACATTCAAGGGCATTCATAATGAAAACCAAGTTATAGCATATGCAAACACGAGTGCTGTTATTTCAAGATCGTTCAGGTGTTCAGTTATTCCTTGATGCGATGCAATGACTCGCACACGGATAGCCGCTAAGCGAGGATGACGTATCTATATGAACGTTAGTCGCTGGCATAGCCATAAAAGACCATAGTCATTGGCGGGTAGAGAATGCAACGAAAGCACGTGAGGCGCTGCAAACCATCCTGTCAATCACGTGAGACTATTACGTTATGTTCCATCCGGATCGGATCGATTCCAGTGCCCTGAAGACCGCCCGTGGAACGATGCCTCGTTTCCGAGTTGTCCGCGACATGCAGGTCATGGTCTTTCCAAAATCCACAACTTGAATGATAATCCATGATTCGTGATCTGAACGAGCGTTTGCTCCAAGAGCTGGGATTCATTCGTTACATGACGTGATTCTCGTTCAGATATAAACTTGATGTGATTATCATTCAGTTGTCACGTTATAGGATTCACGTTCAGTATTCATCAAGGTTCAAAGTTTCGGTATCGGAATCGGTATCGGACCATTCCTATGAGTATCGGGATCGGCGGTATCGGTAGTATCGGCGGTTTCGGATCGGAGTATCGGATTTTTTGGTATCGGAAGGCAAATAACTATTAGTAAATTATTAACATTTTAGAGAATATATTTTATACATTTATGCATAATTTAAAGTATTTTCAGTATTGTTTCTTAGTCTTTTTGATATTGAATGAAATAGTAGTCATCCTTGTCGATTGATTTATATGCGATAGATAAGTTTTCCTCTTTTATATGTTTTTACAACCTTACTATGCTTTTACAACATTTCTAATTGGTCTTTTTAATTCAAATTTTTTTGCCGAATTGACTGAAAAAGAGACATCTAATGTCGGTATCGGTCAGTATCGGGTATCGGTCGGTATCGGATCGGGACATGCCAAACTGTATCGGTATCGGCCGTATCGGATCGGTATCGGCCGATACTTTAAACTATGGTATTCATTACCCTGATGCGTGCCCCTGGTTCGGGGATTGCCTTGGCGACCCAACGGTCCCGGATACTAGCAAGTTCATTTGCACAGAAGAACTATTTGATAGTCTCCTGGCTAACAAGAATGCATGCACAATACAATCACGTTAAACATTCGTAAGCAGGCAAGCATGCGTTCTAAGGAACATAAGCAGACACGTTTGCTCAGACCCGAAGGTAAGCCGAGAGATGAAACCGTTAGGGGACTTAGCATGCGAGGGTCCGAATATAAGCAGTATTTCAATTTCCATGTTCTAGCATAAGCAATACACGTTGGGATTATTCCCTTAGCCAGGTGCGTTGGATTCATTAGCATGCAGGGGGTGAATCACCTAGCGACTAGCATGAATATTCCACATTTTATGTGTGCTGGGTAAGCAAAGACAAGTTCACCGTAGCCACCCACCTTAGCGATGATTCGCCTCGGTAGAGCAATACGTCAAGCGAGCCTCTGAAAGCCTAAGCTGGATTCCTGTAGGGACAAGTCTGGATATCCTTTGCTTCTCGTTTGAGGCAAAGCAGGTCGGGACAGTAGCACTTTTGCCGATTGAGTTGGCAGTCCGCTAGAACGGAACAGGGTGTTACACCACAGTGGTGTGCCGTAAAGCTAAGATGAACCCTAAACACCACCTCCACCCCCACCCCCTCCCCCTCCCCTCTCAACAGTATATGTATGTTCTTTGTGGTAGTACCGGGAACTTAGAACAGTTGACATACGACACAACTATCCTGATTGCTATAGGGTAAATTTCTCCCTATTGGTCTTCACCAAATTAGATGTGTGACTTCATCATTATTTCCCTAAATAAACAACATGAAGTGTTCCTATATGTAAAACAATGTTAAAACTGAATACTTAGAAAATAATATGCATGCTAATTTGCCAACAAAATAAGAAAAGTTGACCTAGTGAATCCCCCAATAATATAGAAGAAAATGAATTTTACTACCTCATGCATAAACAGCAATACTACTTGATTTATTATACATCTGCTCTTCTTCCCTACTGTACTACTAGCTCCAGTTCATGACCAAGACCTTAAAAACCTCAATCATAGTGGCCTTTCAGTCCGAATGTACACACACACACCCCCACAAACCCAAGAAAAAGTTACAATAGAATGTCTAGACAACTACTTCTGCAAGATTTATAGGTGAAACATATGAAAGTGTGAGCATTCATTGAATAAAAGGTTCATCCTAAACAAGTATCCCTCTAATTTACATGCATATTACCAAAAATGAGTGTAAGAAACACAATGCTTATTGGAATACAGAGTAGTTATACCTATTATGTAGAAAATGGACCTCTCATATAAAACACTCTCAAAGCCCTCGTACGACTGAACTTGGTCAAGATTGTAACTTTATTCATTAGCGTACCAAGTTTAAATAAGACACAGATCAAACATAGTTTCCTGCTCATCCAGGAAGTCAACGGCTAAAGAATTTTAAAATTACCGTTGATCACATAATGTTTGATCCTCTCTTGCTCATAATAGCTACATTGACTTCAAATTTGCACAATAATGTTGACGTAAAGTTGACATCTGGTCATAAAACCTTCGACAATTCTTTATGGAGTTCTCATGCTCCATCGCGCCAACCCCATTATGATGTAGATGGATTGGATGATGGTGTTGGCGACAGTGGTCATACTTTTAATTACATAATGCTTCGTAACAGATATTGGTCAGCAAAACAATCAGCTAGAGTAGGAACACCAAAATAACAACAAAAATACATGCAATATATATTGCTTATATCCAACATGGCAGAATCTCACCTGCACTCCTCGATCGATCATCTTGTGCTCCAAACTATAAGCAACTAAATCTATTTGTGCTGACTTTTGGTTACTAGTGATCCACGCCTCTTGTGTACCAACAATTGTTAAGAGAAAAGCCGCCAACTCTATCAACAGTAAAGGTCTACCTACATAAAGATGTTCGCAAACATCTTCAGTAAGGTACCATAATATATGTGCAGGTAGTGCCGAATAGCCTATTAGAAAGAATGAAGCATTATCGCCTTAATCTTAATTCAATTTGATTCTGTGAAACTATCATGGCATCCTGGCATCTTATATGAGTTATTTGTATTTACACCCCCCCCCCCCCCCTCCGGAAAGCTGAAAGGGTTCCCAGGTGGGTTCGCCAATATGTAGTAAATATGAGTACTCGATTTAGTGTCTTTTTGCGTATACCACCGTACGCTGATTGGTAATGTCAATTAAACAACTCGAGTGAAAAAGCCAGACGAGATATATCGGAGTGAGGCGAACGCCATTGAGGACCCGGTAGGGAGTCTTGAGTCAAAAAGCCAATAACCAAGATCCTGGTTGGACAACTATCTCACTATCACTCGTCCAGCGATTGGCTAATAAGTTTAGTACATGCTAATATAATATGTTCATTAGTAATTTGTCAATCTCCCGTCAGGTAACTCTAGTCTGAGCCCTTATTCAACTTGTTCTAACTTCTAACACTATTTGTTTGTCCAAAAGAATGCAAATTCCCTCCAATAAAGATGACATGTCGTCTATAATTTAGATGACGTTTTAATATGTTCAACAGTTTGCAATATCTCCAAATCAAACCTTCCTCGTGCACGTATGGATACGTATTTATTCTTGATATAGGGACTATCTGCCCAATTTCCCGAGTTTAATCATAATTACAGCCGCCAACCATAACTTCAGTCTCTTGTCCCAATGAATGGACCATGTCCGGCATGAGTGTCCAGGGAACGTTGTGTCGGATACGTGCCGTAGAGATCGAATTATATAAATGCATCGTGCAGTTGTTCTCGTAGAGATCGAGATGAAACATCACATGATCTTTAAATTGTGTGCTGGAATGTTTTGGAGTGTCCGAGTCGTGTCCGACACGGCCGAGTACCTGAGAGAGAGCTCGAGGGACACAAGGACAACTTGCTTCGACCGCATGAACTCCAGCGAGCTCTTCCGCTCGACTCCGTCCTCCTTTTGCAGCAGCAGGAATTGATCGTCCCGCCGCCACGAGTCGGAGGAGTTGGTGGCGCGGCGGATGAGGAAGAACGCGGCGGCGGCGGCGGCGGAGAGGACGAGGAGACGGCGACTCTTCGCCGTTGGCGAAGAAGGAAGAAAGAGCTCAGTCGAGATCTGGCGTCTGGGAATTAGGGTTTTGAAATTTTCGTCGGCGGTTGTAAAAATTGCGCGGAAGTCGGAGATAGGAATTTCTCGCCAACTCCTCCCGATTAAAAGAAACGGCAAAAAGCAGAAGCAGTTTCTGGAAACTGCCTCTCTCTAGAACCGGCTTTGGTTGAAAAAAATGGTCCGGGTTCGATTAAAAATTTGAAAGAGAAAAATACGAATAACGCGCCAGGTAGGGGTCGAACCTACGACTTTCTGCTTAGGAAACAGACGCTCTATCCACTGAGCTACAGGCGCTTCATGTCTTTGCTAAGCGAATCACTATTAATATTACCTATGCAATACTGCTAGTTTTGTCCTTGCTTTAGCTTATTTCCCTGCACTAATGATATGAAATTTAAATTTATTCAAGTTAAAAAAATTTAATAAATAAATTAAGTTGAGTTTTTTTCATCACACTTAACCTCGACCTTCCCACTAATCCTTACCGGTCTTCACCGGCTGGACCACCCCGACAAAGATGGAACAAAAAATTCGAACTCGGAAAGGCTAGATGTGGACTTAACCCATATGAAAGTAAAAAAAGTGAGCTGGAGCCCAACCTAGTCTAAGATTCTACCCAATACGCATATGGCAGATTCGAAACCTCATTTGGAACTAAACTTTCATATATTTGCGTGACCTAAAAACATATTGTTTTTTCTTCCATGGCAGGTCACTAGTTTTCTAAATCAATTATTAACTAAGGGTTCGTTTGATTGCAATGGAAAAATATGTCAAAAATAAATTAATTTCACAAAAAAAAAAAATCTAGAAATTAATTTTACGGAATTATTTTTCTAGATAAATAATTACATGAAATTTTAAAAAAAATTATGAAAAACTTAATTTGGTATTTGTTTGTCATTATTTTCCACGAAAAAAATTCTTTCTCATGGAAAATAATACTTTTCTATGAGTTTGACATGTTTTATTTTTCACCATTTTGAAAAAAAAAAATGAAAAAATTGTAGTTTTTTGAAAAATGATTCAATAAAAAAAATATAAGCTACCAAATAATACAATTGGTAAAAAAATTGTGCTAAAAAATTTTTTTCATGAAAAAAAAGTTCAATCAAATACAGCATAAATGAAATAAACAGCTTTTTCATCTCCTTTGTTATTTCGCTACTATTCTTAAATTTGGATCTACAAGGATAACAATAATAAATAATAAAGTTTTCAATCAAATACAACATAAGTGCCGCGGTTCTCTCGCCCCTCTCCTTAGTTCCTCACTTCTCTCTAAAAAGAAAAAAAATCTCTCAATTCTCTCCTATCTTTCTTCCGGATCAGAGGAGTTTCAAAAGAAAAAGTTTCGGATGTGAAAGTAGAACAAACTGTGGGGGAACAGGAATTGCAAACGACCACTTCAAATTATTTTTATTTTCAAGTGTTGCAACCAAATAACGAAACTCATACGAGATCGGTAAAGTTACTAAAATCTTCCAAATCTAGTCCATTTTGGGGCAACCAAATACCCTATAAGTTTAAGAAAAGCCCATGAACCTATATTGCTAAGTTTACGTCCCTATTATCTTACCCTATGTTACACAGACGTGAATATGACATGATATAATAGGGACGTGACGACACAGATACGACACATTATTAAGCTTGTCCTAGTGGTTTTGGAGTGTTTCTGTCAATATATGTCTGATACAACTCAAGACGGCCACGACACTGATTTTCGAGTGTTTGTGCTCCTAGATATTGCCTCTTTGTCTAGACTCTAGACTATAGTCTAGAACTTGGAGGGTGCTCCTTGGTTGCATGAGCTTATAGTAGAGGTGGACAGAAGAAAAGGATTCATGTAGTCACCACCAAAATTATAGGATAAAGATTTTGTGGTTCTGGTATTAACTTATCTAAATTATTCTTAAGCAGTAAATTTGTTAAAAAAAACTATTCAAACATCATAAAGCTTATTCATCTACATTCCATGACTATGCATAATTCATCATCTGATACTCAAAGGCTATAGCCTGTTTTCAATGCTGACGATATCAGCAATAGAACTGTGCATGGAGTAACTTTCATCTTCTAATTTAATTTTTTATAATCAGAGTTTTAACTCTTAAACATATTTTTGCAAAAGATCAATTTAGGGTTTTAAATTACAGCTGCCTTTCCGCCTCTTTCTCTGAAATGGAATGACCTTTTTGCAGGTCCAGTGACAATTGCTGATCGGGATGCAGAGGAATCTATGGTCTCAATCATATTGGAGAATTTTCCTTCTCATGCAATGTAAGTTGTGGTCTTGTCTGAATTTTATATGTCTGTGAGGGAAGGGATATAAAGAATGGAGAACAATTTTTGCTGAGTGAGATATTGATGCAGTTTTGGGGAGGAGAATGGATGGAGATGTAAGGAAGATTCTGCTGATTATGTTTGGGTTTTGGATCCAATTTGATGTGATCCCGAGATCCATGGTTGGGATTTGTGGATGATCTGCTGAAATTAGCCATGAATTTCACTTCTATAGTCTGGAATTGGGGAAAAAGAAGCTGGATGGTGATGAGCTAGGTTTGTTTTTATTCAATTTTCTGAAGAGGAAAATAATAGCTGGAAAATACAATTTGAAATTGAAAAGCAAATTGCTGCAAGAAAAAATGAATTTACTTCTCATACTCTTTCCCTCTGATTTCTCTTATTTATAGGTATGATGGGTGCCCCCCCTTCTGCTGAGCCGGCAGCCACCCCCCCAACAACCCCACACCAACCCGAGCCTCCCATCCCGCACAGCACAGCCGACCTCCCCTCTGTTTCGTGCTCCGCCACCACCGCATCGCCGACCGCCATACTTAGCCGACGACTCCCCCAGCCAGTCCTCCACCACCCCGTCGAGTTTCAGCCGACGCCGCCGCCACCTCGAGGAGCAATCGAGCCCGCAGCGAGGAACTGTACCAAACCGCTGCTGCCGTTGCCGACCTCCCCGCGCGACGCCGGAGCGCCGTCCGGCCACCCTCGCCGGCGACGACCCACCACCGGACACCCCTCGACCTGACGAACGTATAGGTACATTATTTTATGTGTATTTATCATCATTTGTATATGTATTTCCATGTGCATGGGTATTAGTTTCGTTAAGTATTTTTATACGTATTTTCGTATATAAAAATAATGTTCTGTATTAATTAAAATGTGTATTTATACCTCATGTATAAATACTGTATTATATAAATATTTATTGTATTTAGTATTATATATGATAGTAATATATATATATGTATTTGTTATACATATATAAATACCTAATAATGTATGTATGTACGTTACGTCCCAATGTACTAATTAATACCTCTATGTATATTTTCGTATAAATAGGTATTTTCTGTAATTATACCTATTATATACTATTTTATATATTAATAATAATTTCTGTGAAAATAATAATAATATATATATAATATAATATTATTTTTATATTTTATTTCGTATTAGGAATTTATACACATGTATGTATGTATGTATGTATGTATGTATGTATGTATGTAAGTGTGTATGTATGTATGCATGTATGAATGTATGTAGGTGTTTTAAAAATATAAGAAAAATATTAAGTATATAATATTTATTGTGTTAAATATATTTTCTGGAAATAAATAAATGTTATGTATTTTAACATAAATTAAATACTTGTATGTATTGACCCCCTAGTATATATATATATAGATACCTGCATGTATGTGTACTTATTTTATATACCTTTATTATTGTTGTATATAAATTTATGTATATATTTTTCTATCTAAATATATGTATATGTAAAAATATATAAATTTATGTTATTACCAATTATGTATACACATTTATCGTGTGTATTGTTAGTATATATAAATTAATACAGAAGTACTATTCATTTTGTACTAATAAACAAATATATTTTTTATTTTAATAATTAAATATGATATAGTGTATATGTAAATGATAGTGTTAGCTATATATACATACAGCCCCGACCCTTGACAGCTGTAGTTACGGACAGTGTGTCTTAGTCGTGCTATTGTAGCGACTAATTTGGACATTACTACATCCTATATAGGATTGCTGGACACTACTGCCGAGGCATCAGGAGCAGGGCTTTGGATTTCGCAGCTACCCGGGACAGGCAAGTATACCTTGCTGATTTACTGCTTTAAATTTAAATGTTAAATATTTCAAATATACATGAACTGTGCGCATCCGAGATTGACTCGGGTGCAGTCGACATTGCGTCGATGAGTAGTGTACTTGACCTAGTAGCTAGTTGACTCAACCACTACTACGAGGATATTCTGATATCCTCCTAGACCATGGCACTATACACGTACCACGATGGTACATTCATATTGGGATGCGGGTCCGCGTACCGGATTCGCTATCGGTACGTATGACGTGCATCACGGACTAGCATGTATTCTAGAGTAACATAGTTAGTTGAGACTTGGCATCTAGATACGGTACACTCATGTCGTATATTCGACTTGCGTATCTACATTGGGCGGGAAGGACAACTGATAAACGTATGGGATACCTCCACCGGACTCCGTGGTATCCAGAGGAACCACAGACTCGGTGACTCCCTATATTCAGACACCGCGCTCTTCGGAGTGTTACGGACGTATATACATTGCAGATACCACGTCCCTTAGAGTGTGGACGTTATACTTATATACAGATACCTCATTCTTCGGAATGATGGACATTACAGATACCACACTCTAGAGGATGTTGGACGTTATGCCTACACCTACTTATACGTTCCTAGGTTGTCCTTATATTGCATTCACTTAGATGGTTAGCACACCCCTCATTACTTTTATTCAGTACTATATCCAGCATGCATATTGTATCTTGTTACGTCCCTCTGAGGACCTGGTTATCTTCCAGATCTGGACGAGGCCTTTTATCCCACAGTTTATGGGCCAGGTGTGGAGACGAGGTTTGTTCTGGACGAGGAGCTAGAGGTCTTTCCATCAGAGTACCCCTGATCTCATTTGGTAGGCCTTCCGCCTATGACTGGAGCTCCTTACCTAGCTAGCCGTTGTTCCAGTCACTCTTCTTATCAGCACTTTCATTTCAGATTATCAGTACATTTTGTAGTGGGTTTGTTCCCACCAGACTTATTTCAGTTGTACTATGTCAGTCGACTTTGTTTCTTATATTCCAGTCTTTCATTTCAGTATTTACTTGTTATCTGTGGATGAGATTAGACCTTGCCTGTTGTTGATTAGACTTGTTAGATTTAGGACAGCGTAGCACGCTTCGCCAGGATCCATTAAATTGGGATATCCTCGGAGATGTGTCAGCTGGCCAATGCCACGTGGCCTGGTTCCATAATATTTTGGGACTGGGGCGTGACACCAGATCATGGTAGGTATAGGGAGTGGTTGTAATAACCCAGCTGGACTTGTATGTTCAGACTTATTCTGTTGGCAGACCACACAAGATCTGATATAATTCTTCACTGAAGTTTTCATTCCTTCCCAGTAACAGCTCCTTTTCAATCTCTGCAAGGTTTTTGCTACCCCTGAATGTCCAGCTAGAATATGATCATGGTGTTCTTTTAACATAATGTCTACAAACTCAGATTGTGGGTCTATAAGTAATCTATTTTTGTAATATAGCAGTCCATCTCTCAAGGCATACTTCCTGGTATCCAATTCCCCTTGTCCCCATTTATGGAGTTGTTCTGTATAGTAAGATGACTGCTTCATTTGCTCCTTGAACTGCAGTATCCACTCAGCCTGTACTGTAGTAATAGCCTGCAGAGAAGAATGTTCCTGTCTTGAAAGACTATCTACAGCCTTATTTTCTTTTCCCTTCTTATACTCCACCCTATAATTGAAACCATGTAGCTTCATGACCCACTTGAATTGAGCTTCTGTGTACAACTTCTGTTCCAGTAAATATTTTAGGGATTGATGGTCAGTTCTAATGACAAACTCTCTTCCCCACAGGTACTGGTGCCATTTTTTGATAGCCAACAGAATGGCTAGCATTTCTTTTTCATATGTGGACAACAGTCTAGTCTTGCCTTTAAGGCCTTGGCTCAAATATGCTATGGGCTTTTCCCTTTGCATCAGAACTGCTCCTATCCCCTCCACAGAAGCATCACACTCTAAGACAAATATTTCTGCAAAATTAGGCATTATAAGAACTGGAGGAGTTGTGAGGGCTACCTTCAATTTCTCAAAAGCTTGTTGTGCATTGTTAGTCCATTGAAAGCTATTTTTCTTCAGTAACTCAGTTAGGGGTCTTGCAATAGATCCATAATTCTGGATAAATCTCCTGTAATAGCCAGTGAGACCTAAGAATCTGTAAGCCCCTGATTTTTCAAAAAATATTAAAATTGGATTTTTCACAATTTTCTGGAATTTTTTGTGAATTTTCTGTAATTAAAATCAAGGTTTTAATTATTAAATTATTTTTTTAATTTTAATAAATAATATTAAAATATCATGGAAATATGATTTTATGGTGTAAAATAGAAAACAGGACTTAGGGTAATTTTTCTGGATTTTATTGGGCCTCAGACCTATTTTTAAATGCCTAAAAACTATTTTTTTAACTATTTAAATTAAAAATTTTTATTATTATTATTATTATTATTGTTTTCTTTTTCTGTTTTGGGCCCGGCCCGGCCCAGTGGGCCGAGCCCATTAGACCGGCCCAGCCGCTGCTAGCGGGTCTGGCGGGTCCGCCCAACCGGAGCCCGCCGCCCGACCCGACCCGCAAAACCCCCATCCCCTTCCCCACGTCCGGGCGCCCGATTCCTCCGGCGACGCCCGGATTTCGTGCCGCCTCCGCCGGAGGAGGCCACGTCCTCCCCTTAGCCCGCCTCCTCCGCCACGACCCCGCCCCGGAGCCCCTATAAATCCCTCCCCCTTCTCCTCCTCCGCCTCACTACCACCTCCCCTAGCCAAACCCCCGCCTGAACCCTAGGCCGGATCCCCCTCGCTGGCCAGCACCCTAGCCCGCCGACCTCCTTCCCGCCGACCGGAGCCCGCCGTCCACCACTCTCCAGCACCTCCTCCTCCCTCTTTCCCCTCGCAGCCAGACATCTCCGCCTCCTCCATTTCCTCCGCCCGTCTCCGATCGAAGCCCCCGGCCGGCACCGCCCTCACCCGAGCCCGGCGACGCCACCCAGCCCCTTTCCGGCCACCGTGGTTCAGCAGACCCCAGCCCTAGGCCGGACACACTGCTGGACACGCGGACACAGTGGACACGGCTGGCACAGTGTCCTTAATGCGTGTCGGACACCTTCAACCCCGTTTCGAGAAGCCTCATTCAGGTACTCGTATCTCCCACCCTGTATCTCCGATTTCAATTCCGTAAATTGCGTTGCGAAGCCTGTATGACCCTCTCGGTGCCCGGACAAACCGCTCGGGGCATTGCGTCCTGTGGTGATCGCACACCGCGATCCAAAAACAGGGAAAACATCGACCCGATTCACCCCGGAACTGGGTACGCCCCGCCAAACGGGACGACTTGGTCGCGTGCGGTCTTCACAGATACGTGTGTAGCGTTGATACGGACGTGTGGGATTTTGCGGAAGCTGATTCGGGTGTGCGTGCACACCGGAATCAACGGGTATCCGCGGACATCGCCCCGTATCCGACTTTTCTGCAATTCGCCCTAACATCTTGTACACACGTCGGATCGAGACGAAATTTGCACCATCGGACTCGTAGAAATACGCTGGTCCTGTGGGTCAAGTTTGGTTCGATTCTGAGAACGTTGACGAAATCGCGTGTCGTGGGCCCCACAGGCCCCGCTCGACGGGCGATTTTGTGATCGACTCATCGTAATCCAATTCTGGAAGTTCCGTTGGGTTCGTATCATCGTTCCTGACCTGTTGACACTATGTTTGGTGAATTTGGGGACCGTTGACCCGGACACGTTTTTCGGTGCAAAGCGGGCCCACCGGTGGACCCCGTTTTGGCCCGAAATTGCCGTTTTTGCCCTTGCCTCCAAATTGGACTCAAGGACAGGCGTTTCTAGCTATTTGATATCTTCTGAGCATGATGGTAATGTTTATTTCAGCATCCGGACTCATCTCTGGAAATTTTCCCGAGACAAAACTGTAATTGGACCCAAACATCAGGCAAGTACCTGCACTTCAAGTTTATTCTTTATATTGTGATAATTAATTCCTTGCTCTACTAGTACCATTGGATGTTTACACGTAGTGTTAGAATCTGGATTTCATGTCTTGAATATTAGATTTCATGTCTTGTTTTTCGTGTCGGGTGGGAGAATACTAAAAGGCATGTAGTTTACCCTGCCCCTTGCCGTGTTAATAGCTGTTGGTACACGACTGTCCATCAGCCGGATCTCGATTATTCCTGTTTAATAGCCGTCTATGACGGCCGGTTTAACCTTATAAACCCCTACATGCCAACTAGGTATTCTAAATACACAAGTTCACACACATAGTTTCTTGTCTTGTTGCAGTTCCTGTTGTCTTGTTGCAGTTTCATTTACTTGTCTCATTTATTCCGGTTTTACTCATATCCCTGTTTATAGCTTTTACCTCTTAGTTATTGTTGCTTCTTTTTGCATATTCTCAACATGATACTTAGTCAGTTCTTTTCTTACTTGTCATAAAATATTTAGTTTAAATCTTGTTGTGCATTGTGTACTTTGCTCCTTTCCTGACTGGATCCGTTGATTTAGGCGATGATGAGGACTTTGCCCCTACCTATTATGGCCCCTATGAGGGAACAAATGACACTTATGAGGAGCCAGTTCCCACCCAGGAGACTACTTCTGCAGAGTAGTTAGCAGCTATTTATTTATGCTCTTTTATCTTAGTAATCGGGTTTGTCCCCGATTTTATTTCTGGATTCTGTATTAAACATTTGATCCGTTGTCACATTTATTTCATTTGAAATCTCAGCATTCTTTTCCTGTTATTATCTTTACCTATTTCATTATTTGTGAATGAGCTAGATTAGTTAACTGTGGATATGACCTAGACAGCGTACTACCGCCGACTCTGCGGCGTAGGCTGGACGTACCCACGTACTCGTGTCCGAATTTCCGGGTGCGGGTCGTGACAGAATCCCCTGAGCTCCTTCAAGGTTTTAGGTATTGGCCATTGCACCACTGCCTCTACTTTGTTTGGATCAACCTGGATACCACCTTGAGAAATTACATGGCCTAAATACCCCACTTCCTGTAGTGCAAACTGACATTTGCTCTCCTTAACCTTTAGGTTGTGATCTGATAGCCTCTTGAACACTTGTTCTAAGTGCATTAAGTGCTTCTCCCAACTGTTACTATAAACCAGTATATCATCAAAGAATATTAGCACAAATTTTCTCAAGAAGTCTTTAAACAATGTATTCATCATGGCCTGGAATGTTGAGGGAGCATTAGTAAGTCCAAAGGGCATCACCATGAACTCATAGTGTCCTTCATGAGTCCTGAATGCTTTTTTATGCACATCACTTTCAACCACTCTCACTTGGTGATAGCCTGCTCTTAGATCCAACTTGGAGAAATACTGAGCCCCATGCAGCTCATCAAATAGCTCATCTATGAATGGAATAGGGAATTTGTCCTTAATAGTATTTTGATTGAGGGCCCTATAATCTACACACATCCTCCATGATCCATCAGATTTCTTTACCAGAAGAACAGGGGAAGAGTATGAACTGGTGCTGGGTCTGATAATCCCATTTTCTATCATATCCTTGACTTGCTTCTCAATTTCGTTTTTTTAGATGTAAGGTTGCTTGTATGGTTTCTGGCAAACTGGAATAGCCCCAGGGTTTAGAGGGATTTTGTGGTCAAAATCTCTTTGTGGAGGTAGCCCTTTTGGCTTTTCAAATATGTGTCTGAATCTGTTTAACAAAGCAGAGATATAAGGGAATGTAGTTGAAGTTTGTTGCTTGACTTCCTGAGCATATAGCTGGATCACATAAAACTGTGACATCTGCCTTAAATCCTTGTTGTCAGGTTCTGACATAGTGACTTCATCTGCATGTAGGCCTTTGAAACATTGTATCTGGCCTTGTTGAAAAAACTTCATGGTTAACTCCTTGAAGTTCCAGGTGATATCCCCCAAGGTACTGAGCCAACTAGCTCCTAGTACTACTTGGCATCCTGTGATGGGCAGTTTAAGTAAATTAACTTTAATTTTCTTGCCCTGACAGTCTAACACCACATTTGAACATACCCCCTTGCCTTGTAATTTCTCTCCATTGGCCACTAATACCTCAAATGGTTCATCATGTGCACTAGGCAGCTTCAACCTCTCACTGAACTGAGCATCAATAAAATTGTGTGTAGAACCCGAGTCTATGAGTATCATCATTGGTTTGCTGTTGATAGTGCCTCTCAACTTCATTGTAGAACTTTGCATTGCCCCTGACAGAGCATTCAAGGATATAGCAACAGATTCTGTTCCAGTCTCTCCACAGACCTTATTTCCTTCCTCCCCTTCTAATTAGGAATCTTCACCTTGTACTTCATCAGTGATCAACATAAAGAGTCTCTTCTCCTTACACTTGTGACCTCTGAACCACTTGTCTTCACACAAGAAACATAAGCCCAATTTCCTCCTCCTTTCCAGTTCTGCAGGGGATATTGTACTCCTAGGCTTCTCCTCAGTGGCATGAGAATGGGTACTAGGACTTGGGACTGTAGACTTTTTCCATTGCTCATTGTTCCCATGGTATGCATTGTGATTAGTTGACCTTGGCTCTGTGCTGGAAGAAGTCTTACTGGTACTGAAATTTCCTCTGTACCCCCTTTTCATAGCCAGGAACTTAGCTTCATGCAGCTTTGCAAGTTGCATAACAATGATCAAATTGGTAGGGCTGGCAATTTGTAACTCATATCTGAGCTCCTCCTTTAACCCCCCAATATACTGACTAATCAGACATGATTCAGGTAATCTCAATACCATTTTTGACAATTTTTGAAACTGTGAATTGTACTCTTGTACACTGGAGTCTTGTTTCAGTAGTTTAAGCTCAATCATGTGGTCTGTAAATTGGGAGGGACCAAATTTCACCCTGATTGATCTACAAAACTCCTCCCAAGTTACTCTTTCATCTTGGATACTAACCATCCAATCCATCCAATAGGCAGCAGTGCCTTTGAGTTGTACTGAGACAAGCTTGAGTCTATCACAGTCAGGGGTGTTATAGTACTCAAAGAAATTACTTACTCTCATAAACCATTCTTCTACATCTCCTGTTCCATCAAAATCAGGCAGATTAACTCTAGGAGTGGGAGCATTCCTGCCATGATTTTGATGTTGAACTACTTGTAGTGGCCCTGGGTACATTGCAGGAGCTCGTGGAGAGCTTGAATGCATCACTTGTCCCCCAGATCCCATTCCTGTAACATTGGTCTATTTTTTTGAGGTGGAGTTAATGATCCCATAGGTATATGCTCATTTATGGAAGATGATGGATTAAGCATGGGAGAATTCATTCCCCAAGCTTGATGACTCATTCCCTGTGCTGGTTTATTCGACACAGGAACAATAGGGAAGTAATTGGGTGCAGTGGTAGAAAATTGCAGAGGAGGTGCTTGATTGCTATTCTCAGTAAAAATTTTAGATCTCACTATCTCCTCTAACATTTTCTCAATTTTTTCAAATTCGCTTGTCAGATCTAGAACTGTACCTGAGAGTATTCCCATAGTATTTTCGATGGAGAAGATTCTTCCTTCATCAATGGGAGCTCGTCGATCTTCTGCAGTGGTTCCTCCCGATCCGCCATGGCTAGAGCTTCCCTCCCGGCTTGTTTCTGTAACCGGCTCTAACCCCTGCTCTGATACCAAATTGATGTGATCCCGAGATCCATGGTTGGGATTTGTGGATGATCCGCTGAAATTAGCCATGAATTTCACTTCTATAGTCTGGAATTGGGGAAAAAGATGCTGGATGGTGATGAACTAGGTTTGTTTTTATTCAATTTTCTGAAGAGAAAAATAATAGCGGGAAAATACAATTTGAAATTGAAAAGCAAATTGCTGCAAGAAAAAAATGAATTTACTTCTCATACTCTTTCCCTCTGATTTCTCTTATTTATAGGTATGATGGGTGCCCCCCCTTCTGCTGAGCTGGCACTATGCTGAGCTGGCCATGATGCTAACAGATGCTGAGGTGGCACTATAATGCTGAGCTGGCAATGATGCTAACAGAATTAACAGAATCTGAATTCCCCTTAACTGCCTAGATGATCACTCCTTGAGAAAATGTTGCAGTGTGATAGTGTGATCTGGTTCTGGTGATCCAGGCTTCAGGGTTCTTATCACAATTGATGGGACAAAAAGCTTCATTACTGGTAGAGTTATCTTCAATTTACTCTTCACATTTTGTTAGTACTTAAAACCATATATTAGGAAAAGAAACAATCTGTGTTTTTTCTTTGATTGTAGGAAAACCTTTGTTTGGTACACTTATTGCGCTTGTACACAAGGGAATACGGGTATGAGTTGCTACAATTTTGCTGCTACATATTTTTGTTAGAATAATGTTGAAAAAGGTTTTTTTTTTTTTTTGTGTGTGTGTGTGGAGATTGTAGCAGAAGTTTGTAGCCGGCAGGACATTTATTGTGCATACAGGCCATTAGTAATATGATTGGCATGAATTATTATGCAAAAAGGTGTGTGTGTTAATATTACTAATCTAAAAAATTCGTATCAGCGCCAGTTTGGATTGCAGCGCTTGGATTGCAGTGATGTTTTATCAGGAGTCCATTTGGTTCCAAAGATGGGCGTTTCTTCAAACTTACCATTCATTTTGGGGGCTCAAATGGGCGTTTCCGAAACGCTCACCAAATGAGCGTTCCTGAAATGGGCTTTTGATCAAATGGGATGAAATGTAACTGCAGTCGAAACTAGTCCTCAAGCTCTTCGTAGGCAACGTGTCCACCTAAGCCCTGGCCTAGAGCCTAGTGGCCTTGCTATGAAATGGAATCCTGGAGCCCAGGAGCCAAGGTGCAAGCCTGGCATCTAGATTATTGTATGGATGTTAGGCTCCTTACTTGACATTCTCTAGTGGATACTAAGCAAAACTAGGGTTTCTGGGCGAGCCTAGGTGGATATAAACAGGCCTAAGCAGATTTAGGCAGTTGCAGAGTGATTTAAGCAATGTAATAGCATTCCACAGAAATACAATACATTTATATGCCATATGGACCAAGTCACCAAATGTAGAAAGACTTTTAGCATTGGCCATACCTACATAGGTTAAATTTGTTTTCTTCATCTACCGACATGTTTACCAGTGAAATTCCCCCCCCCCCCCCCCCCCCCCCCCCCCCCCTATCCTTGTGATTTTCTGTTTTTTTTGAAAGCACCAGCAATTTTCTTGTGTTTTACTGTAAATAAATTACTTGATATTAGCCTGTCCAGTTCAGTTAGGTGCTTGCCTAGTGCTTAAATGCTACTCAACCCCTGTGCTGCTCAACTTGTGGCTACCTTTTCTAATCCTTAGAATATGTTTTAGCTGTAACAAAATGAAGCTGACAATAGTAGGCAAAAGGTATTGGATTTGCGAAAACAATTGTTTATCATGTAATGCAATGTTCTATGGTTTGCTAGTAAATTTTCAGTAGTTGAGAAATAAATGCTCCAAGGAGTCCTAAATAGTTAAATATCAAAATGGAGCCATTACAAAGACTGATGGTACAAAAAGGGGGGAAATTATTTATGGCAGCTTGAGCTATGAAGCTACCTTCCTAGCCGTAAGCCAGGCCACTATTTTACCTATTTGAGCCGCTAGGTTATACTCATCAGAACCCAGCCACTAGATGCGCATAGCAACCAAGCTGGTACCTATAGTGGCTGTGGCCATGCACAGCTGTGTGCACCCTGGGGCATAACTCAGCAACTGCAGTGGTTGGCTACTGAAGTCTGCCCTCTGGACGTCTTGCACAGGTGTCTAACTGGGGGTTCCTAGATGATACCTAGGGGTCCTTACTGTAATTATTCTATGGTATAGGCATGGATGGACCGTGTCAAGAAAAGACAAACCTAACGTATCTAGTTTTACATGGTAGTCCATAGTCCTCAAGAGGGGCGATGGAGCATGGCCTCTTTTTCTTACAAACTCTTCATCCGTGGCTTTGATGCTATAGTCCTCAATAGATATGAGACTTTTACATGCTATTTCAGGGGCATGGCGTCCTTTTTCTCTGTGCACTATGATGTATCTATTTACTCACAACACGAAGGAAAAATGAGATGCCTCATTAAAATTAAGGGTGAAGCCTCAACAAACTAATGCTTCTTAATTCTTGCCTCATCAATTTTGAAGACATCATTAGAACTAGTGTAGATACTTGGTCTGGAATACTTTCCCCATGCTGTCTTATTTTGACCCAAAGATATTCTACATAAGAGCAAATCAATAGGATAATTTGTTTATGTGATTCCTGCTGTATCAGACTTTGTTCCATCGTCAAACTTCACTGGCTTATAGATATTCTAATACTTTTGTGTTTCCTATCATGCATTTACATTCTGTATTCTATAATATCAAATTAATTGCCAAAGATGATGGCTGGTTTCCTTTTGCATATTGAACTTGTTTACAACTTGGCCTCTTCTCCCTTTCAGATTGTTGGTGTTATTGACCAGCCCGTTCTAAGAGAAAGATGGATTGGGATGAATGGAAGAAGAACTACATTGAATGGACGAGAAATTTCTACACGGCCCTGTGAAAAACTTTCGCAGGCCTACTTGTATGCATAACTATAAATTGTTAGATAGTCTGAATTTTTATTAATGGCTGTTAACCCTTGTAAGGCAGTTAAATTAGTGGGCATCACGATAACCTATTAATCACAAGCTTGTTACAAGGTCTGATTGCAACTTGATTATAAAAATATGTTTTCAGGTACACTACAAGTCCACATCTCTTCAGTGCGGATGCCGAAGAGGCTTTTAGTCGTGTAAGAAATAAGGTTAGTGCAACAACAGAAGTTAGTTTCTGTATGTGCTAATGCAATATACAAAAATCTTTTGGGAACAAATCATGAAGTCATGCTTTGGCAGATCTACACATTCTCCACATCCTTCCACTACAAAAAAGAGAATTTAATCAAGCAATGAACTGTTTAAATATCTGCTGCATTGCACATGCTTACTTTTTGTATTTTCCTCCTACGCAAGGTGAAAGTACCATTATATGGGTATGACTGTTATGCTTATGCCCTCCTGGCATCTGGATTTGTTGATCTTGTTATTGAATCTGGTCTTAAGGTAGTTTTTTATGTTCTTTCAGGCCACCCTTTTATTGCATCAGAACACATGTATGGTTTCATTTCATTTAGTAGCTTACTAATTGTTTCATAACATATTGCTCGTGTTATCAAGTGATTTATCTCCTATTGCATAAGTTACTTGGGCAATGCTACAGGTATATTTGTCCAATATGTAGCTTATTTCGATCGCTTACTCTATACCAAAAACCGAAAAAGCTTAAGCAGCATAGCACTAGTTGTTTCATAACATAGTGCTCGTATTATTCATGTGATTTATCTCCTATTGCGTAAGTTAATAGGGCTATGTTGCAGTATATTTCTCCGTTATGTACTTATTGCTCTTAACATCTATCACAAAAACCCGAAAAAGCTTAGAGCATAGCTTTGCCATACTCGCTATCTTTTGCTTCTAGTCTTGTACTTTTACGAGAGTTATGCGTGGATGGGTCTTGGTACTATGCTTACAAGTGTTATGCATGGATGGGCCTTGCCTCACTAGTCAATATCAATCTACCAGTTTATTCCTTCTGTCTTACAATTTCATATTATTTGACTTAATTCCTCACTCAAGAGCCAACCTGCACAACCCTTCCTCAACCACCTCTCCCAGCATCACCCTTCTCTTTGAAGATGATTATGATCTGTTATGTGATGGGCAATATTGTTCATTCTGAAGCTATTAAAAATAATTAACATATGATTTCTTTTGGTACTATTAGGAGTAACTGATTAATAATTTTTGCAGTATCTATTACTTAATCATGGCTGAATCATGACATTTGCATCAGTTGAGCAACCTGATTATATCCTATGGACAGAGATGTATTAAAACACTATAGGCTTTTCCCTCTTGATATATGATATATTATTCTTAGGCTACTAACGTTTATTTCTATCAATGTACGAGGTGATGGTCTTTCCTGTTAGCAGCAATTGCCATTCAACCCCGAGTGCGCGATACCTGTCATTTTTTTATCTCTACTATTTATAAATAGGCTTGAAAACGGTTCAAAATGAGCCGTCTAAGCCGTATGTATATCCTCACATAATTATAAAAAAAAAAATTGTAAGTAATTATTTGACTACATAATATTATCTAACTATAGCCAACACATCTAACTCATGTGGTTAAAGAGGGTGGCATTCTTCTCGACTGGGTGGGTTTGTTCCCACGGAACAACGATATCTATAACAAATTATAATTTAAATTATTTGCAATAATTTTTTTACGTGTATTGTACGCACGTGCACGTTAATAGTAAGTATAAGGTTATGGATATGATTGGTTCTAGCTAACTTACAACAATTATATTTGCTCCCTTTCAAAAGCCGTATGATTTCCTTCCGTTGGTGCCGGTGATAGAAGGGGCTGGCGGATCAATTACCGACTGGAAAGGAAATAAGCTTCACTGGGAGGCTTCTGCTGCTTCACATGCAACAAGTAAGGGCTTCTCACTAGAGCTAAGTTTTCTTAATGTGCTTAAGATGATTTATTGATTTTTCATAAGCTCTAAATCCAATATAAATATATTGGTATATTTACCATAATCATTGTGCAAACAATTTATTCACATGTTCATCTATGAAACATTTTCAGGTTTTAATGTGGCTGCTGCTGGAGATCCTCAGCTGCACGAGCAGACCTTGGAGGTGCTACAATGGAACTAAGCGAAGGCTATTGGTTCAGCTGAGAAATCGGCATCCTCTCCTAGAATAAATTTTGAGCTAGTTAATTCTTGCAAGCTTCATTTCTGTAAACATTCTTTCTTGTAACATACTACAGTTTCAGAGTTATGGGATTGATGTATCGTTATGTTCCTATATTTCTAGTTTCAGTACTATGTCAATATACAATTTCAGTTATTGAGGATATGAGATTTTCTAATCAAATCAATTTTGGGGGGTTTGAAGCATAGTTTGCAATATCGGACGATACCGATACGATTTTGCATGTCTTGATCCGATACCGATCGATATCGATAATGACCGTACCGATAACGAGGGTCTCTTTTTCAGTCAATTCGGCAAAGAAAATTGAATGAACAAGATCAATCAACAAAGATATAAAAGCATGTAAAAAAAAATTCGGTTTTTTTCATATAAAGTAATATATTTATATAAAATTATAAAAGAAGGGAAAAGTTTGATGGAATTGCAGAGAGAAGGAGGACTCACCAACTTAGTTGGCGGGGCGCAGTCCTCGAGAGGAACTTGCCAACTGAGTTGGCGGGGCGCAGTCCTCGAGAGGCAGCTCGCCAACTCAGTTGGCGGACCGCTGTCCTCCCACCCTCGCCGCTTCGGATACCCTGACTCCTCCCCTTCCTCGGAGACCACCCATCCGACTCCTCCCCTTCTCGGAGACCCCCCCCCCCCTCCCCTCAACTTCCCCCCCCTCCCCTCCCTATAACTACCCTCAAGTCCTCCTCCTCCTCCTCACACCAATTCTTCTCCTCCTCCTCCTACTCACAACACTTCTCTTCCGCCTCCTCCTCATAGCAATCCCTCTGCATCTTATAATCAACATTTTTGGAGATGGCTAACCACAATGACGGTCGTATTCCTGGTGGACCGACTACCCAGCTTATTATTAAGCAACGTGAAGACCACATTTCTAGTCGGATATTTACTGGCAAGGTAATTTTTGAAATCACAAGTTTCCAAGTTTAGTAATTTACACACAAAATATAATGCATATGTTTTTTATAGTTATACGACCATGATCTTGGTTTACGAACCCGGATCCATGTACATTGGCGGACCGAAAGGAATTATCGTACGTGGGAGCTAAATTCGGTCCAAAAGACTTTGGTGGAATCCTTTGGATTCTACTATATAGATCGTGTTAGATATTTAATCCACGATCTTCATTTAGTTGTAAGTCTTGCGGAGCATTGGTGGCCCGAACGCAACACTTTCCAACTCCCATTCAGCGAGATGACGATCACCCTATTTGATGTAGCAAATATACTAGGGTTACCTATTAAAGGTGACGCTATATATTTTGATCCGCACTTAAAGGGATCTGATCTGATCAGGAGGTATCTCGGTGTTAGCCCTCCATCTGGTATAAAAGACGACAATTTTGTGAAGTTTATATGGCTTCGTGGCAACTTCATGGACCTACATCACACTATTGACGGGGTGGTTGATGTAGATGAAATGCGGGTATGTATTTTTATTATTAAATTTGTTTATGACTTAATTTAGTGTCTATATAACACTTAATATATCCAGGTCATTCGTTGTACTAGAGCGTATCTGCTCTGTTTATGTGGTGCAATTATATTTTCCGATGCATCGGAAAATATGGTAAATGTGCAGCTTCTACCATTCTTGGATGATTTGACAAAACCTACTCAGCATGCGTGGGGAGCTGCTACTCTTGCCTTTTTATACGCCAATCTGACAGAATTTGTGAGATCCAATCGCAAGAGTATTTGTGGATGTATTTCACTGATTCGGGTATGAATGAAAGACCTAAAAAAGTTAAGTAATTTTATACGCAAATTTTGTTTGTACTAATGTCATATTTTTATTTTATAGTTCTGGTCCTACGAGCACTTCTATATTGGTAGGCCTGTTACTAGCATTCTCAGTGATGTTGGAGTATTTTCAGTTGCTATGCGCTGGCCCACAGATGTAGTGGATTATCAACACTACCAATACAGGAGTGTATCACTTTATCGTAGCCAATTTGATACACTGCAGTATAATGAGGTAATTTTTAAATATCTAATAAATATCTTTAAATTATTTCAGTTTTGATCGTAGATAAACATCACATCTATTTGATACAATATCTTTAAATAGGTTACCTGGTTACCTTACACATGTGAAGATGATGCTCCATAAATCAAGAGGACATCATATGCATTTACTTTACACATATCTCATATTATATATGATCGGTTCACCATGTACCATCCGGCAGACCGTGTTCTTCGACAATTCGGAATGAGCCCAATAATTTTCGATGATCCACCGACATTCGGTTATGAGGCAGCAAATGCATTACAATGAATCCTTGGTCTCATTGCTGACTGGAATAATCGGTTCGAGAATTATAATGTGAGGGACATGTCTCCCAGACTAAGATCTGCTGAGGAATGTAAGTTATAAGTTACTCATTATTCGTATTGATTTAGTGTAAATAGTTTGCTAAAATTTTGTTTACATTATGCAGACATGGGTAACCTGGACTATAGGCAATGGTGGGGATGCCCTCTTATGAGCAACCGAGTATACCAATATGAGGAGCAAAGGTTCAAGAGTAGATCCGTAGATGATTCTACTCTGCGTGCTTTTGCCGATGGCATGCATGATTTGGTATGACTTTATTATACTTTCAAAAATATATATACATAGATATGATAAATATATTAATTTACAAGTATCATATTTCAGAGTGGTGTATACCGACAATATTTACAACAACTTGATATAAACCCACAAAGTCGGCGTCTTATGGAGGAACTTGTGACTCGTGTTGATCATCTGGGTATTGGACGGGAACCTGAAATGCCTCCAGTACAATCACGTCTTCCACTAGACTATCCGACCGGCTTAGTACGACAGAGAGACTCTCGTCGTCGTCGGAGGGATACTGCAGAGGACCCTTTTCACCATTATGCTGGAGCGAGCCCGAGTGACCAGTATGCTGGAGGGAGCCCGAGTTACCAGTATGCTGGAGAGGGACCAAGTTACCAGTATGCTGGAGCGGGCCCGAGTGACCAGTATGCTGGAGCGGAGCAGGCCCGAGTGACCAGTATGCTGGAGCGGACCCGAGTTACCAGTATGCTGGAGCGGGACCGAGTTACCTGACTGCTGGAGCAGGCCCGAGTTACCAGACTGCTGGAGACGAAAGCTACCAGATATTCACATAATTTTTTTTGACTCCATCAGCACCGCTGCCTACCCAAACTCAACAAGACGAGGAGGAAGATGAGTAGATAATTTGTAACAATGTATGATTGCAATATTTGTATGATTTTTAAAGGTTTTTGATTGCAATATTTGGGTATTGAACAATTCTATTTTACTCTCTCATTATCAGACTCACTATTACAATATTTTTAAGTTTGTATTGAACAATTCTATTTTACTCTCTCGGTTGACTAGTACATCTTCTTCGGTTGTGTCCCATAGCACCACAATTACTGCAACGTAGATCTCTCGTCGATGAATCCCGGGGTTTGATGCGGTTCTTCTTGGTCTTCCGGCTTTGCGTCTTACATCTGGTACCCCAATTTGTCCTCTAACCAAAGGAGCTTGGATCTTGTAGGAAACTGGAATTGGCTTCATTTTTGGTGCGTATACACTTCTCAAGGTCTCCGTCGAAAATACTGCAGGATAAAAATTATCAATACTAATATTGCAATATCTACAAACAAAATATGCATGTATACATGGTATATAAGTATGGTACCATCTAAAACATGTACAAGATCTGTCAGTTATATTAACAATATAGGTTCTACTTGTTGCACAGTCTATTATTTCAAACTTATAACTATCAATAGCTAATATTTCTAGGTGATTCTTCTCTTTGATAATAGAAGCCATGTTCTTTAACATCTTCGGACAATAATATGTGTCTATATTTTCAGCTGTCTTTCTGCGATTGTCATGAAGTGTAATAATCTTGGCTCTAATACCATCGAGAAGTATTGTTATTGGCTTATCTCGTAATTTCTTAATCCAGCTATTGAAATATTCAGCAAGATTAGAAGTGTTAATATCTAATCTAGGACAAGTAGCATACGCTGTTATCCAATGTTCAAATCAACGACTTTCATCGTTTACACCAATAAGCCAATCGTACAAAATTATGTTCTCAGCTTTAATTATATCAAACACACTCTCTGCATCTGTTTCATTATATGATCTAGCAAGCGAGTCTAACAAGTGTTGAAATACTGGTTCTTTGGTAACTTTTTTCATGTTCTGTTTAAAATGTTGAATACAAAAAAAATGAGGAGATGCAGGAAAAATAGCACGAACAACATTTATTAATCCTTTTTGCTTGTCAGATATAAATGAAATTGTACTCCAATCATTAAAACAACTTTCAAAAGATATTTTAAGAGAATTTAAAAACCAAGCCCAAGAATCACTATTCTCACCTTCAGCAACAGCATAAGCTATAGGATGTAATTGATAGTTAGGATCGTGAGCACAAGCAATAAATAAGATACCTTGATATTTAGACGAAAGAAATGTAGCATCAGTACTAATAACTGGTAAACAACCTCTTAAAAATCCATCAATACATGACTTAAAACAAATAAAAATTCGTTGGAAGCTATTGTTTTCGGCAGTTTAAATAAAACATGTACTACCTGGATTTGTCTCCATAATTCTATAACAATACTCCTCAAGACTAGCGTATCCCTCATTATAACTACCATTAATTTCAGCTAATGTTGTCTCTCGGGCTCTCCAGGCTTTGGAATAACTAACTTGTATACGGTGCTCCCTATATATATCTTTAACAATTTGTGATGGACTGTATGACTGGTTATCTCTAATAATGTCAATTATCATGGTCTTAATCCATGCAGCGGTAGCTAGTCGATGACGTCCTGTACTAAGTCTCCCTAAACAAGAATGACGATTTTCTAATGTACTAACTTTAACTATATCACCATTTCCAATAGATTTGACATATACTCTCCAATTACAATTCGGTTGATCACAACTATATATAATTCCACGAGCATTATTCATAACACTAGCTGAACAACTAAAATTATATTTAATTGCTAAATTACTTATAAAGCTTCTAAAGTGAGAACGACTAGAAAATGATTGTCCCTTAAATACTTCATCAGTGATAATTTTTACAACATCATCATCTACCGTATAATCTACATTTTCAACTAAATCATCACTATTTCCATCGTCGTTGTCACTATCATCATCATGGTTAAATTCATCTGATGAATGACCTTCTTGGATAAATGAAACAATTTGTTGAGAAGAACTAGCACCCGAACTAACATGCTGATATTCAGAAAAATATTCATTATTTCTACTATCTAATGTTGCTGCTACTTTAATAACATATATTTTTATATACCGTGATTGTGAATTAATCTCAAGAATATAATTCCATACATCTTCACTATCTATCAAAAAAACAATTAGAACAAAAAATAGACTTCAGAATAAAATCATAATGAATAGAACAACGTTCAATAATATAATTACGTATATTTTCAAAACTAATATTCGGATAAGTTGAAAAAATTATACTTTCTCCTCCTTCGTAATTTAACCCATTTACTTTACCGCCGTGCAAGCATACAATTCTTACGCTACGATCCATGACGGTTGAGAACTTTTGCTACAGGAAACTCAGATGAACTTTAGCTGCAGGCAAAACTTTGACTGAAGCTTTGCTAGAGACAGAGAGACAGAGAGAGTGTTGGAGACTTTGCTAGAGGGAAGAGAGAAAATAGAGTGAGTGTTGGATGATTTGGTTGAGATAGGAAATATATAGAGTGAGAGTGTTGAATGTAATAGCCGTTGTGCAACGGCTATAATGTGTGAACGGATCCTTACTCGCCAACTGAGTTGGCGGGCAGAGTGCAACGGTTACTGCCTCAAACCCACCCATAAACCATCACTCGCCAACTGAGTTGGCGGGCAGAGCCTCCAACTCAGCATACCTTGCCAACTGAGTTGGCGGCCTGCATGTATCTCGCCAACTCAGTTGGCGAGTTCCTCTCGAGGACTGCGCCCCGCCAACTCAGTTGGCGAGTCCTCCTCCTCCCTGCAATTTCATCAAAGTTTTCCCTTTTTTTATAATTTTATATAAATATATTACTTTATATGAAAAAATCATTTTTTTTATACATCGTAGTTAAACCAATCAACAAGAGTGACTACTATTTCATTTAATTCTAAAATTACTAATAAACAATACATGAAATACTTAAAATTATGTCTAAATATATACAATATTTTTTATAAAATTTTAATAATGTATTAACAATTCTTTGTTTTTTGATACCAAAAAAATTAGTACTCCGATCCGAAACTACTGATATCGTTCATCCGAATATTTATTGGAAGGGTTCGATATCGATACTGTGAACCTTGGTTTGAATTCGTTATGGATCTTTCGTTGTTGAAGTTAGCGAAAAGCAATGTTGTAGACGTGCAATGGATATATAACATGGTGACTGCTAAATTGGTCATCAATTGTTATCAAGTACTTTAGGTCATGTTTGGTTCACGAAATCATGGTATTGTAAAAGGAAACTTATTTCTTTTTTATGTTTGGATGCATGGAGAAAAAGAAAATAATTACCAAAGGAAAATAAAATATGGAGAAAAATGGTTCCTCCCACCTACAAGGATTCACTTTTTCCAACTAAGGATTCACTTTTTCTCTCAATTTTTTTGGTCTTTCCAAACAACGAAAAATAATAATTAATGGAAAGATAAATTTCCAAATGAAAAAAAAAATACCATGAAATTAATTTTCTTTCTGCGAATCAAACGAGACTTAAGAGTGATCAGCCTGTCAAAGTCGGATTCTATCGAGTAAACCCAAAGGGATCCAAAATCTTTCAAAGCTAAATTTCGGTCGAGACATAAATATGACATAAATAAAATAACTATAACTCGACAACGCGGGGATAGCTCAGTTGGGAGAGCGTCAGAGTGAAGATCTGAAGGTCGCGTGTTCGATCCACGCTCATCGCAAAATAAGTTTTTTTTTTCAAATAACACATTTGTTTCATTTTAAATTTGCTTCTCAATTGTATTGTATTCATGTAAATTCGTACATCAGAAAATATCAGTATATGTACTCGTATTGTCCTTATTTTTATTTATGTCCGTATTCGTTGCAACATACTCCCCAACATACACTATGTTCTTCGAGACGTTCCAATCATTCGGTTTGCCCCATTGTAGGAGAATTTTATGTCACCGTAAATAAACTGTTGGCTTACAAGTGGTATTGTCATTTTTAGCTGCAACAAATGATGCATTGTGTTCAGAGGCGAATACAGAAATTAAAAAAAAAAGATTAACCTCAAATATAAAAAAAAAAATTTAATTTTGTTAAATAAAATTATTTATATCAAAATTTTATTAAAGAATTAGATATTTTGTTATGTAATTGCATAAACTTGCTTAATATTGTTAAATTAAGATTTGATGCATAATCATCTTAACTATTTTTTTATATCTATTCAGTCTCATCTCAAGTTTAGCAAAAATTTAGGAAAAAAAAAATTATGAAAGAAAAAAATAAAATCTAATGTAAATATGTATATAAAAATTAAAATTTATAAATTTCGAAAAGAACAAAACATAAAATTGATTAAGAAAATTGAAAAAAAACTTTGATATTTAACTCGGAAGCAAAAATTCAGTGGAGATAACTGCGGCCCCATTTAATAGGTCCGCCCATGACTGTGTTGGCAGAAATATGTTACAGTATTTGAACTACTTACAGGACCGGCCATGGAGTAAGCCTTACAAGACTTCGGACTTGGATAACCCCCTCCATAGGATAATCCTCCAGACCATTCGGTTTTATTAGGACAATAGGACTGGTCCAGTCAAAATCCAACTTACACCTATATCTTTTCAATAGGAGTAAAGGACAACCAAAATTAGTTCCGACTGAGACAAACCCTTCCCTACCCCCACCCCCCGGAACTGGCCCTGACTATTTATAACAATCCAACAACGAAAATACCTCAACTACCAAAAAAAATTGACTGGCACAACACACTGACGTTTACTGACACTTCCTTCCCTCAACGACAGTTAGTATAATGAGCTCCCTGCACCACTACCTCTTTTCTTTTCTTTTCTTTTCTTTTCTTCAAATGAACTAACAAATTTCGTAGTCACAGTACAACTAAATTGTCTATAAGGTCATATATGAGCATATGGATATGAATTCCAATAAGTACCGACAGAATACAAGAAACTCATAACTATAGACAAATTCTATAGGTACTCCAACACTTACTTAAAACAATCTATTACAGAACAATTCAAAATTTTGTAACTTTTACTTAAGACAACCCAAAATTTACTCAGGACAGTCCAACCCCTCCAAACCTTCCAAAAACTCTTCATTTTAAATTTATACTCTCTCTCTTTCCAACTCCCCAAACCCTAATCCCAACCCCAACCACCGGAGGAGACGGAGGCGCTCGTGCGGGAACGACGACGAGGAGTAGCCACACGCGCTCGCCTCCGCCGTCTCCGACCCGCCTCCGCAGCGCACAGCCCCCCGCACGTGTGCGCCTCCGCCTTGCACCGCCCTGGCGCGCGCGTGCGGCTACACTTCACGCCCTCCCCACCCCCCACGCACGCGACTCCGCCCCGCCCCGCCCCCGCTATTGTTGTTGCTTCTTCTTCTTTTTCATCGCCTTCTTCCTAGGACTGTAACAATTGACAATTCTTATAATAGGAAGGACTGTCAATTTTTTTAGTCCTAATTATGGAATGACTGTCAACATTGTGACAGTAATAGAAAAAAAATTTTGGCTGAAACATAAATATCATTAGCTTTTATATAAAAATTTGGACTGCCCTCAAGCAAAGAAATTGAATGAAAAACTTATAAATAAACTGAAAAAAAATTTAGACTGTTTTAAGTAAGTGTTGGAATGCCTATAGAATTTGCCTAATTATGGACCTGCATTCTGGTCTCGTATGTTCCGTGGGCACGCTGCGAACTGCAGATACAGTTAACCATGATCCACATTTAGAAAGCTGTAGCAACACCAATTTCAATATCCTTATTGGCAATTGAAAGATGCAAACTTTCTTCCACTTGGTCATAGAAACCACTACACACGTTCGAAATCTTCGGTTTATAATAAAAAGTACAAGGATCTTCGGTTTGAATTTTACAAGAAAGACATGGCGGATAAAATGAAGCCATAAACATTCGAAATCTGTATACTGCAAAAGCACATCTTGGCTCAATTTGATTCTTGAAGTTGTTCTGCACTGTATTTGATCTCAAGAAGTGGGTGATGTTAAAATCACCTTAAGCCGTTGTTTAAAGGAAATTAGAAACTTCACTCTTAACAGTTTTTCACCAGAACATGCTAAACATATTTTTCGGAGGAATCGGTGAGTGATCATCAATAAAACAAGCTTGTAACATAAACCAAATGGAAAATAAGATGTATCCTTCTAATTCTTCGCGACAATCTTCTCCATTTAACCGTACTGAAACTCCATCAAGGTCAAGTCTTCCCAATTTCAGTATCAAATCACTACATCATATATATCCACATCCCAAATCAGTTATATATCCTGCCTCCTAGGTCTCAACTTCCGACCTTTGTTGGCAGTGCGAGTCATTTAACATGATCTTTTTAGGAGTCTCGGTACCAATAGATATGCACAAAAGAGCTCACTGTTGGACTAGACTTCAACCAAAACACAATAAAATATGGTATGTGTATCTGTAGCCGTCCGAGAGCTTCAGCTGGCAAATGGGACCTGAATGACCAATAGAAGAACGCAACAGGGTTCAGACAAGTAGAATTTATAGTCCGACTTAGCACAAGTAGACTGCCAGGTCCAGCCTCCAGTAGCCCTTTCCTGCACGCGAGGGAGATCCTAAAAGAGCTCAGTTATCGTGACACTGATCTAAACTTAACATTTTATGTGATGAGTCTCTGCAAGCCTATTGGCTCACAGTTATTTCAAAGAAACCATGATCGAGCCATTAGATGTTGCAGGTTACTTATTGTCGCTCAAAATTTTAACCAAATACAAGGATCATGGAAGACTAAAGTATGTTTAAGTACGTCTATAGCTCGTCTTAGTGAGCCCTTGCATATAGTTATTGAGTTTCTGAGTAGTGTTACATTTGATCTTTGAATTCAAAGATTTGTCTTTGAACTCTCAAATTGATCCTTAACCAACAAGGATTACGATTTGAAAGCCGGAAAGAAGCATGTAGCTTCCAGGAGAAATTTCAAGGAGTAGATCTTGTTTTTATGAACAACCTGTCCCTTTTTCAGGAAGAACTTTAGCCTCAACTCAAAATGAGCAAGAAGCGGTCTTTAAAGTTTATGGGGGTAATTAGTGAATCAACAGTCTGAATTTTAGAAATTAGAAGTCCTTATTGAATTAGAAGCCTAATCTAGTCTTCATTTTTTGGCTCTTAATGCAGTCCAAGTTAGAATACAAGTAATCTGACTCAGAAGCATATGGCAGGGATATATACAAATGCCAATTTGTAAGAGTTAAGGATATTACACAAGTATACAAGGAAGATTTTGAGAGCTGTATGTATATTACATAAGCCAGGAAAACTCAATTCTTTTTGCAATTAGAAAGCTTACCGGTCCCCTACTCCATGTGCAGAGAATTAGAAAGCTTACCGGTCCCCTACTCCATGTGCAGATTCTTTGTGCAGTTTTCTCTTTCGCAAGAATGGGTGTCTGCATCAGGCCACAACTCACATGTGACTTGGATGGCAGATAACCCTTTGCTCATCAAGGTACTAGTTTCTTAGAAATAACTTCTTCTTCCACCACGCACCTGCCCTGTCTCAAGTTAGTCTTTAAGTAAATGTTCATGTTGTTGAGACTTTTCAAATGATGGCAATGGCACTGCATCAGGCCACAACTCACATGTGACTTGGATGGCAGATAACCCTTTGCTCATCAAGGTACTAGTTTCTTAGAAATAACTTCTTCTTCCACCACGCACCTGCCCTGTCTCAAGTTAGTCTTTAAGTAAATGTTCATGTTGTTGAGACTTTTCAAATGATGGCAATGGGACTGCAACTGGCGAGCGCATTCTGGTTCTATAAGATCATCAGAATGGTAAATTGGCAAGGAACTTTTCAGATGACACCAAAGTAAATTGGCAAGCAACTCCTTCCTTAAAGGATACCAGCACATTCAATGTCTATTATTCAATGCCCAAAGATAATCAGTAATTTTCAACCTGAAAGTGTAACAGATTCATAATCCTAGGTAGATTAAAATATTTAATTATCTTAGCTTACTCTTAAGTTCAAAAGTTTTATTGAATACAATCACCTCTGATTGATTACAAGTCAATATATAGAGTGAAGTTCGGAGATGGAGAGGAGAGAAGGAAAAAAGTAGAAGAAGAGAGAATATGAGAAAGGAGATTGCAAGGGCCTCAAACCCTATGTTGCATCTGATGTCTATTTATATTAATATGCAATACACCAACAATTACTATTATACTCTTATATGATAAATAACAAAATAAAATAACTCAAACACCCTCTCTCAAGCAGGAGCACATAAGTCAGAAAATGGACCACGAGCAAATGGTTTGGTGAGGATATCACCTAATTGATCCTCTGACCGAACATAAGGAGTGAATATGTTTCTTCAGCAACAAATCACGAACAAAATGATAATCCACCTCGATATGCTTCGTACGTTCATGAAACACCGGATTACTTGCGATAAACATTGCCGACTGATTATCACAATACATCTCCATCGGAGTAGGAATCATAATCCCCATTTCATGTAGAAGAGACTGCACCCACATCATCTCAGAATCTGTATAAGCCATCGCACAGTACTCGGCCTCTGCACTAGAACACGAACCACAACATTCTGCTTCTTACTATGCCACATGACAAGATTGCCACCCACAAATGTACAATAGCCAGAAGTAGACCTCCTATCACTGCGACTGCATGTCCAATCAGCATCACTGAACCCCGTCACCGTAAGCAACTGGGAAGGTTTGTACAACAAACCATTTCCAGGTGCACCCTTCAAGTATCGAAGAATTCGAGAGTAGCCTCCCAATGTGGTTACCGAGGGGCATGCATAAACTGACTAACTACTCCAACTGCATATGTGATGTCTGGTCGAGTAACAGTAAGATATATAAGTTTGCCAACCAAACGTCTATAATATCCAACATCCTCAAATAACTCTCCCCTGCCAGCATCAAGCTTGTCATGATAATCCATAGGAGTCTCAACTGGCCGACACCCCAACATCCCAGTCTCAGAGAGCAAGTCTAGAACAAACTTACGTTGTGACAGATACACACCCTTCTTAGATCGAGCAACCTCGATTCCAAGAAAATATCGAAGAAGACCCAAATCCTTAGTATGAAACTGACGACTAAGGTAGGCCTTCAAGTCCACAATCCCAGCATGATCACTCCCAGATATAATGATATCATCAACATAAACAATCAACACGATAATACCTGCTGAGAAAGAATGGCAAAATACTGAATGATCTGATGTGATGTACCGAAAGTCATACTGAATGAGAACTGAACTGAACTTGTCAAACCAAGCACGAGGTGACTGTTTCAGTCCATATAATGCTTTCTTCAATCGACATACGAGTTTTTTATTTCCTGCTACAACATATTCCGGTAGCTAATCCATATAAACCTCCTCCTGTAAGTCACCATGCAAGAAAGCATTTATTATGTCCAGCTGATATATAGGCCATTGGCGATTAACCGCCACGGAAATAAGAATCCGAACTGAATTCAGCCGAGTCACTGGAGAGAAAATTTTCATATAATCCACACCATATGTCTAAGTATACCCTTTGGCAACCAACCGTGCCTTGAGACGCTCAACAGAACCATCGGGATGATATTTAACAGTGTATACCCATCTACAACCCACTGTCTTCTTTCCAATAGGAAGTGATATAAGCTCCCAAGTAAAATTTTGATGTAAAGCATACCTCTCCTCATTCATTGCACTTTTCCAACCAGAAGATGACATAGTCTGCTTGTAAATTTTGGGAATGGAAATAGAAGACAATGAAACAACAAATGCATGAAAAGATGATGAAGCACGGTATAATGAAACATAGTTAGAAATGAGATGCTTATTCTTTGTGGTACAAAGGCACTTTATTTTTCTGAGAGCAATAGAAAGATCATCTGGATCTGTGGTGATGGGAGCAGAAACCTCATGCACGAAAGCTGATTGGTTGATGGCTGAATTCTGCAGAACCACTGGCCTGTCCTTGGATCTCTGATAAACTTGTAAAGGGAGAATGGAGACAGAAATTGATTCAAGAATGACCGGAAGTGGTATGGAAGACATCAAATCTGTTGTAAAAGGAATACAACGGTCTCCTGAAGGAAAGAAAGGGATAGACTCAAAGAATGTAACATCTGTACTGAGATAATTTTTGCGTGACTGTAGACTGTAACAACGATAACATTTTTGAGTACGGGAATAAACAAGAAAGACACTTCAGAGATCTAGGAGCCAACTTATCTCGATTAGGTTCCAAGTTATGAATAAAAGCGACACACCCAAACACTCGAGGAGGTAAGAAAAAAGGTGTGACATCTGTATGTAATATGGTAAATGGAACTTTGTTATTTAATACAGATGATGGCATGCGATTAATTAGATAACATGCAGTAAGAACGCCATCTGCCCAATACTGTTTAGGGACATGTATATTAACATGAGAGTTCGAGCCACATCTAAAATGTGTCGATGTTTGCGTTCGGCTATACCATTTTGTTGAGAGGTGTGGACACAACTGGTTTGATGAATCATACCACGATCAACACAGAAACTGTTCACAGAAGATTGAATATACTCCAAAGCATTATCAGAACGCAGAATTTTGATACGTTTATCAAACTGAACATAGACTTCACTATAAAAGACAGATAACACATTTGGAAACTCAAATCTTTCTTTTATTAAATAACACCAATTCATTCTGGAATAATCATCAATAAAAATAACAAAATACTGAAATCCTTGCGGACTTTTGACTCTAGACGGACCCCAAATATCAGAATGAACAAGATCAAAATACTCTAATTGACGACTCTCGCTACGACGAGGAAAGGAACTACGGTGATGCTTGCCTAACTGACAAACTCACATTCAAGACTAGAAACATGACTCAAACTAGGAACAACTTGACGTAACTTAGCCAAAGATGGATGTCCCAAACGATAATGCCACTGCAACGGAGAAGTAGAAACAGAAATAAAGGTCTTTCCAGATAGATCCAAGTAGTACAATCCATCTTTTTCATGTCCCGAACCAATCATCTTCTTCGTCCTGAGGTCCTGAAAAACACACGAATTGGGAGAAAATATCACAGAACATTGAAAAGATTTGGTTAACTGGATCACAGATAACAAATTAAATGAAAAATTAGGCACATATAATGAATCAAATAATGATCGTGATTGAGTAGGGTGAATGACACATTTTTCAAGCACAGGACGAGTAGACCCATCAGCAAAGATAATATTATGTTTCATGGGACTACGATTATGAAAGAGAGATGTTATCCCAGACATGTGAGAGCTTGCTCCTGATTCGATGACCCAAGAGGTGGATGGTGACTGGGTTGCCACAAAAGCAAGATTACCTATATGTGACATGGTTGCAGTAGGTTGGGAGGTAGTACTAGCAAGCGCGTTCAACTTCTGGAGGATCTGTTCAAATGGAAATGAGGTATCGGACGTTGAAGTCTGATTGAAATCCGAAGTATCATCTCTGGGAGCAGAAGTGATGACCTGGGACTGCATATTTTTATCATGCACTTGATGTGCATATTCTGATTTTCCCCACTTGTCCCAACAATAGTCTTCCACATGACCGAGCATTCCATAATAGTTACACTTCCGTGGTTGATTACGGCCACCACCACCACGACGACCATTGTCTCTACCACCACGGCCTCCTCCTCGACCAAAACTACGACCACCATCTCTACCGCCATGTCCACTACCACGTCCACCACCACGACCAACAGCACTAGAAACTAGGACAGAAGAGTCAGTACTCGGCACCACAGAACTCTGTCCTAGAAAGGAACAATTGAGACGGAAGAAAGTATCTGCCACCGTAGGTAACTGCTCTCCAGCAAGGATTTGAGCTTTATAAGGTTCGAGCACAGGATCCAATACGGCTATTATAAGTGAAACATGAAACTCTTCCTTCTATTTCTGAGCTTTCTTCAAATCAGTAGTAACAAGATGATATTGAAGCAATTCTTTGAAGCCAGATATTTATTCGCAGACTTTCCATTGTTTTGTATTAAACAATAACTCGTACAACTCATAGATATGGACAACGTTTCGCTTCTACGAATATAATTCTTCCAGAGATGCCCAAATCTGTTTGCTTGATTTACACCACTGGACATTAGCAGCGATATGCGGCTCCATACTATGCCACAACCACGACATAACGTATGCATCTGTGTTACGACCCGCATCCGGGTGTTCGGGTATGAGTGTGTGGGCACGTCCAGCCTACGCCGGAGTGTCAGCGGTAGAACGTTGTCTGGAACTAGTACTGTATAACCAACATCTCATAATATAAAGGAAATAGATATTATACTCAATCACAAAACTAAGATAGGTGAAAACATGCTATATATATATATATATATATATATATATATATATATATATATATATATAAAGGTTACAGTACAAAATATTGTATTCATAAATCATACAACTATAGTAAGTCTGCAAACTTTAACTATTGGCATAACTAGGTCTCCCGCTTGCGGCCTTCCTCGATCCTCTAGGAGGTAAAATCAGGCTCGAAGCTATTTCCCAAAAATCCATAATAGATGGGACATACGTCATTCTAAGTGCTACCTGAAATATTATCAAGTCAGGATTGAACGAGTACAATTCTAATAGTAGTTTCAATACATGATAAGGACTATAAAACATTAATAGTACGTATGATGGATAAAAATAAACTGACATCAAAGCATGGTAAAGATTGAACAGGAAAAATGAATAAACAGAAAATATATCTTGTATCAACAAGGAAATCTATAGTCACTAAGTGTTTTGAAATACTAGTTTGATTATGTGATCGGCTTAGGATTGCACAATGAGAGCCGGTTAATCATACGTGAAGTGTATGGTTAGCGTTTGCACAGGAATTATATTTACACAGGATTAAGGGTATGATCACAGATAAACTAGCATTTTTTCGTCCCGACTAGCATACATGAATCATACGAATATCAAGTATTATACAAGATCAAGGTCTAAAAACACAAAATATGCTAGACGGTGTTTCTTCGTGTCAGTAATCAAGTACAACAATACTACATGTGTAATAGAAATTATCAGTAAGTAAACCATCAGAGACTGTACTCGCCTGGGGTCCAAATCGGGTGAAACAAGTCAGAGTGTGTGACGGGGTCCAGATAACCTATATCATGAATAATTCACATTAATTGGTGAAATATAATTAAGTAGATTTAACCCACTAGATTTCTAGGTCAATTTTATGCTATTTCTGGTTTATAGATGGAACAAATATCAATATAAAACTTAAATATAAAAATAATGTATATATATAAGATATATTTATAGATACTTATGTACAGATACATACATACATATATAGTATATATATATATATAGATACACATATATGTAGATACATATATATAGATACATATATAAATACATAGATAAACAGATATATAAGATATATAGATACGTATATAGATACAATATAGTATACAATATATATAGATACATATATATATATATATATATATATATATATATATATATATATATAATAGATATATATAGATACAATATATTATCTATAGATACATAGATATATAGTATACATATATAGATAATATATAGTATACATATATAGATAATATTGAGTATACATATATATAGATACATAGATACTTATATAAATTCAATATAGTATACATATATAGATAATATGGAGTGTATATATATATATATATATATATATATATATATATATATATATAGGGTACATATAGAATATAGTTTACATATGTATATAGGTACATATATAGTATATATATAATTATGTACATATATAGTATAATATACATTATATATATATATATATATATGGGTATATATATATATATAATTATATACATTTGTATATATACATATTATATTTATAGAGATACATGTATATTTATAGAGATACATGTGTATATATATATTGTTTACTGTTGCGCTGCTGCATGCTGCTCTGATGCAGCCACTGCTACTGCTGCATGCTGCTGCTCTGCAGCTACTGCTATGCTGCTGCTGCAGCTGCTACTACTGCTGCTGCAGCGACTGCAGCTGCTGCTCCTGCAGTCCCTTTCTCCTCCCCCTTTTCTTGACACACACACACACACACACACACACACACACATATATATATATATATATATATATATATATATATATATATACACACACACACTTATTCTAGTTAGAGTTATAAAACAAATTTGAAGAGGATCAAGGATTACCTTTCTAATAAAGGGTTGAGGGGAGATGAGGGATGGTGAGTGAAGGAGGTGGGGAGGTATTTATATAGAGGGGAAGGGTGTGTGTTTGTCAAGATATTATTATGGTGAATTGACCATTGTGCCCTTAACCAATTCAATTTGGATTTCTCTTCTTATGAAGAGCAATCCAAATTAAATTTGACTTCTCATTAACCTCATTTAAATTCTTGACATGAAGATTACAAATCTACCCCCCTTAGAAAAAATTTGTCCTCGAAATATAATGTAGATCATACAGAAAGAAAGAAGAAATACCTCAAAATTCAAAGAGGTATGGGTATCGCTCACGCATCTCATCCTCTCTCTAAGTAGATTCACCCGGGAAGTGATGAGTCCAAGCGACACGAACAAATAAAATTGCCCGGTTACGCAACACCTTTTCTCTGTGATCTAGTCTCTCCACGGGCTGCTCTTGGTAGCTGAGGCTTGGTCCCACTTCAATCTCTGAGTGATCTAATACTTGGTTAGGGTCAGCCACGTATCGTCTCAGCTGGGATACATGAAACACGTTATGTACTCCCTCTAATGTAGGTGACAAAGCTAGCTGGTAGGCTACAACACCGACGCTTTCGGTAATACTGAAAGGTCCGATAAACCTTGGACTGAGTTTTCCACTTCTCCCGAAACGAATCGTGCCACGTGTTGGAGAAATTCGCAAGAACACCAATTTGCCAACCTCGAACTCTAACGGTCTCCGGCGACTATCGGACCAGTGCTTCTGTCTGTCCTGAGCCACACAAAATCTTTCTCCAATCTGCTTTACCTTCTCCGCAGCATCTACTACAATTTCTGGTCCCAACAATGCTCACTCGCCTTCGTCGTCCAAAGATAATGGGATACGATAATCTCTGGCCGTACAGAACCTCGAAAGGAGACATCTCGATGCTTGCCTGCTAACTATTGTTGTATGCAAACTCCACTAGATGAAGATGATCCTCCCAAGATCCTCAGCATTCTAGTACACAAGTGCGCAGCATATCCTCGAGAGTATGAATAGTCCTCTCTGACTGTCTATATGTCTGGGGGTGATATGTAGTATTGAATGTAAACCCCCTGATTTTCAAGAATTTTTAAATTTAAATTTTTCACAATTTTCTGGAAATTTTTGGGATTTTTCTGTAATTAAATTCAGGTGTTTTAATTATTAAATGATTTTTAAATGATAATAAATAATATTAAAATATTATAAAAATAATATTTTATGGTGTAAAATGAAAAACTAGACATAGGATAATTTTCTGGGAATTTATTGGACCCCGAAAACATTTTTAAAAGCCAAAAACCTATTTTAAATAATTAATTAAATAAACCGGGCTGAACCGGATTCAAACCGGGCTGAACCGGCCTGAACCCGGTCCAGCTGAACCCGACCGGACCGACCGCCCTAGCGGGTCGGGTCGGGTCCGCCCGACTGAACCCGCACCCGCAAACCCATTAACCCGCTAGCCTCTTTCCCTTCCCTGCGTAACCGATCCCGACCGATGCCCTCCCGCCGCCGCCGGCCGACCAGCGCCGCTCCGGCTTCCTGCAACCGCCGCCCGCTCGCTTCCCCGACCCTCCGCCTCCTTCCCCCGCAACGGCCACCGCCCGTCTCCCTCTCATCCGCCCTATATAAAGCCCCTGCTTTCCTTCTTCCCCTCCCCAGCCGGAACCCTAGCACCCCGCTCCGCCGCTGCCGGCTCCGCCACCAGCGCCACTCGCCACCCGCGGCCAACCCACTTCTCCTCCTCCCTCAGCCCGAGCCACCACAGCCACCTCTCCCCGATCTCCTCTTCCGTCCAGCAGCAGCTGCCGGCCGCCTGAGCCCTAGCCGACGCCTCCGGCCAGAGCCGCCCGGCCGCCCTGGACCTCCCCAAGCTCTCGCCGACCTCCGCCGATCCGAACCCTCGCTCCCAGCGGCCGGACACAGGTACCCTAACCGGACACGGCCAAGACACAGTTCGTGTAGGACACGTGTCGAACACGAAGAATCTCGGTTTTTGAGCCCTGTTCAGGTACTCTTTTCTTTCTCCTCGTAGCTCTGTTTCTCGTTCCGTCAGTTGCATCGCGTAGCCTGCATGACCCCCTCGGTGCCCGTGCAACCCGCTCGGTGCATCGCGTCCTGTGGTGATCGCGAACCGCAATCCAAAAACAGGAAAACCAACGTCCTGTTTCACCCCGGAACTGAGTACGCCCCGCCAAACAGGACGACTTGGTCGCGTGCGGTCTTCACCGATACGTGCGCGTCGTTGATACGGACGTGCGGAATTTCGCAGAAGCTGATTCGGATGTGCGTGCACACCGGAATCAATGCGTATCCGCGGACACCGTCCCGTATCCGTCCTTTCTGGATCTCGCTGTAACTTAGTGTACACACGTCGGATCGAGACGAAACTTGCGCCATCGGACTCGTAGCAATACGCTGGTCCTGTGAGCCAAGTTTGGTTCGATTCTGAGAACGTTGACAAAATCGCGTGTCCTGGCCCCACAGGCTCCACTTGACGGACGATTTTGTGATCGGCTCATCGAAATCCAATTCTGAAAGTTATATTGGGTTCGTATCATCGTTCCTGACCTGTTGACACTAAGTTGGACAGATTTGGAGACCTTTGACCCTGACGTGTTTTTCGGTGCAAAGCGGCCCACATGTGGACCCCGCTTTGACCCGAAATATCATTTTTGCCCTTGTCTCCAAATCGGACTCAAGGACAGGTGTTTCTAGATGATTAATATTTTCTGGATCTCATGGTGATGTCTATTTCAGCAACCGGAGCAGTCCCTGCAAATCCTGCTGCTGACAGAGCTACAATTGGAGCCGGAAATTCAGGCAAGTGTACCTTGCCAATCTCTGCAGTTTTTGCTATTTATTTCCTTGACATATATACTTGTTGTACATGCTTCAACCTAGGACCGTGTGACTTACTTAGCGTCCGATTAATAGTCGTGTGCCAACTTCGTACGCGGAGTTGTGTAAAGTCACATAGACATGGATATCGCGACCCTTTGCATTCTCGTACTTGCATTATCAAGTACGTTTTACCCAGGACACCTAACACTATTCATGATACAGAATCGTCCTGAGATATTCATGGTGATTCTGTATAGGATACAGTTTTCATGACTTATTCCTTTGCTTAGATATTATATGACTGGATGCATTAGTTATGATCCTGTATGGCATGGACATGAGACGTCGTGGACATGAGATGCATGATTACATTGGGTGGGGAGAGTCACACAAACTACAGGTTGATTATATATTATGCCGGCGTCGTAGTCTCCCTTTGAGCTAGACAACCACATGATATCACTGCTACCGGCTCCCCGACACAGAGCTTGTAGTAGTTTCAGCTTGAATTTTAGTGCTGCTCTCATATTGCATATCACTTAGCTGGTTATATATTTACCCTATTGTTTCATTTATTTGCTATACTGCATTATCTTTGGCTTGTATTTTCTGTACCTTGCTATGTCCCCTGAGGACCTGGATCCGGATTATGTCCCCAGGATTAGCGGAGGAGATCCACTCTGAGGTTTACAGGACAGGAGCAGAAGCAGGAACAGTAGCAGGCACTGGAGCAGTACCAGATCCAGCAGTCGAGTGACTTCTACGGTATCTTCTGAGTATATACTTTGTCCATACTCAGTATTGTTGTTGATATCTTTATTTCTGGATCTTGAACAGTTGTATCAGACTTATATTGGGTTTGTTCCCCGATTTATGTAGTGGTGACTTGATGTTGATGTATATATTTCCTTTTGTTGATTTTGATATATTCTTTCTGTGGATGAGATTAGTATACCCTAACTGTTGTATTACAGCTTAAGTACGCCCCGATGGATCCATTAAATTGGGTTTGTCCATCGGTGCGTGCTGCTGGCCATTGCCGCGCATCCAGTCCCTCAATATTTTGGGACTGGGGCGTGACAAGGTTTTTGTGGTGGCCCATGCAGGTCAACGACTAAATTGTTCGGTTTCAACTTAGGGACCGAACAGGCCTGCAATAAGAATAGGATAAGTTTTAGGATCTCATCCACTTGCTTGAAACGTTCTTGATATCCGTATCGGATTCGAATCAATTTCTTGAATTGCATCCCGCCTTGATTCCTGTACGCCTCTTATTGTTTATTTTGGTTGCAGAGTTATGGATTCACGAGCAAACGACGAGACTCCTGCAACTTCACCACGAGATGTTGTGGTAACCAACGAAGATGAAGTAACACCAGTAGAAGAAGGTCAATTCGCTCAACAACACAGTCAAGCGAATCAGCATGCCACGGGAATCCAGCAAAATGACATTCCAACATCGACGCAATTTACTCCACCAATGCCCGTAATTCCACAAGGGCAGGCCATGGACGGGCAGCAGATGTTTCAAATGATCTATGCAATAATGCAAGCTCAACAAGAGACTTTGAGTCGCAGCCTAGTAACCGCACTAGAGCAGGCAGATCTACCAGCACGACGGCCAACGATGGGCTCTATTTCTGATTTTCGTCAGCTGAAGCCTCGTACCTTCTCAGGCAAAGAAGAGCCCACAGAGGTTCATGAATGGCTCACCAATACTCAACATCAATTAGAAGCAGCTGAGATTCCACGAAAACGTTGGATGACTGCCGTCAGAATGCAGTTGACGGACAATGCACATCACTGGTGGCTATCTGAGGAGACACGGCTCGGACCAGACCGAGTCACTTGGGAAGAGTTTTCTAGACTCTTTCAGGAGATGTACATTCCAGCCATCAGTTCATTCGTCTAAGTCGCTTCGCCCCAACCTTGATTCTGACAGAAGAAGAGAAGGCTGAGAAGTTCTTCGACGGACTAAACATTGAGCTACAGAAACTAATTGGATCCGTTGCTCCCACATTTTACTCGGACGTCCTTGCTGCAGCCCGACGCATGGGGCGCATCACTAGAAGAGACCAGTCTGAAGTGATCGTCCACATCAGCACCATCCGGAGCACCACAAGAAGAAGTAGCAAAAAGACCTCACATGCACCAGCCACCAGAAGCATCTCCACAGGCAATACCTGTCTGTCCATATTGTCACAGGCGAGGCCATATTGAGAACCAGTGCAGACAAAAAATGAGATTATGTTTAGCTTGCGGATCCAGTCAGCATTTATTAAGGGAATGTCCTGAGCGTCGAGAAAGAGCACCAATGGTAAACCAACAAGCGTTACCCGCACCGAGGCCAACCTATCCAACATTGGGAGCACCACAAACGGAAGTTCAAGAAGTCCTACCACCAGCTCCAGGAGGGTATCAGCCGAGGCCACCTTTGATACCCCAGGCACTACTCTTCCAGCAGGCCCAGCAGCAGCAGAGGAATAAACTGCAAGGACGCGGACAAGCCCTGACGATGACCTTGGAGAGCGCGCAGAATCGTGGAGTAGCTAATGCGCGTAAGTTTTTGTAGTTTTCGTTTCTAGTATCGCCTTAGTTCGTGCCTGCTGGTTCGTGACCCTAGACTTAACCTGACAGTTTTAAATTGTAAATAATTGATAACCTAGTGTTAATCTAAGTAATTTTTGAACTTGCCAATAACCTAGAATGTTTTATAACTGTTAACCTGATAAGTTTTTGAAAGATAAACTGGTTTTCTAAAACTGAAAATTTCTAGATTTCCTTCATTCGAAAAATTTCATAACTTTTAATGCTTAGGAAAATAATTTTTCCTAGGTGTTACTCTCAACCTTGATTCTCTTTGATTTTGATGTGCTTCGAACAATGTTTGCGACCGTGTCATCTCTATTGACCGGTTATTCTTTGATTGCGAGGACGCAATCCTCTTAAGGAGGGTAGATTGTAAACCCCCTGATTTTCAAGAATTTTTAAATTTGGATTTTTCACAATTTTCTGGAAATTTTTGGGATTTTTCTGTAATTAAATTCAGGTGTTTTAATTATTAAATGATTTTTAAATGATAATAAATAATATTAAAATATTATGAAAATAATATTTTATGGTGTAAAATGAAAAACTAGACATAAGGTAATTTTCTGGGAATTTATTGGACCCCGAAAATATTTTTAAAAGCCAAAAACCTAATTTAAATAATTAATTAAATAAACCGGGCTGAACCGGGTTCAAACCGGGCTGAACCGGCCTGAACCCGGTCCAGTTGAACCCGACCGGACCGACCGCCCTAGCGGGTCGGGTCGGGTCCGCCCGACTGAACCCGCACCCGCAAACCCATTAACCCGCTAGCCTCTTTCCCTTCCCTGCGTAACCGATCCCGACCGATGCCCTCCCGCCGCCGCCGTGTCACGCCCCAGTCCAAAAATGCCGAGGGACTGGACACGTGGCAATGGCCAGCAGCACGCACCGATGGACAACCCAATTTAATTGATCCATCAGGGCATGCTTAAGCTGTAGTCTAACAGTAAATAGGACAATTGTTACAAGTCACAGACTAATCTAATCTCATCCACAACAGATAATCACAGATTAAATGCCAGAAATAATGCAATAGAATAAATAAACAAATCTCAAATAAGTATCTCGGAAAACAATCCGAGAATATGTCTGGTACAAATAGACAGGAAATAAGTCAACTGGAAATAGAAATACTGAGTATATGAAGCCGGTACTCAGGAGAAGTCTTCTGCCACGATCTCGTCCTCAGGATCATGTTCTGTTCCGAGAAGTGCTCCGGTTCCGTACACCTCGGGGTAGTTCTCTTCAGCTATACCTGGGGACATCATCCAAATCCAGGTCCTCAGGGGACATAGCAAGTTACAAGATAACTCATGCCAAACTAAATATCAGTGCAGCAATAAATGAAACAGCAGGGTAAACTATGTAACCAACTATGTGATATGCAAGTTGAGAGCATCACTAGAACTCAGGCTGAAGCCACTACAAGCTCTGTGTCGGGGAGCCGGTAGCAGCAATAACTATGAATTATACTATGAAATATACTATGTTTTATATATATATGAGATCAGCCTGTAGCCTGTGTGTCTCTCCCCACCCAATGAAATCACACGTCTCATGTCCACGATGCCTCATGTCCATGTCACGCACGATTGTAACTAATGCAGCAAGTCTGATAGCTATGAATCAAATGTCTATGAATGTAATGTCTAAGTCATAAAACATGTCTCCTACACAGAATCACCATGAATATCTCAGAAAGATTCTGTCTCATGAATAGTGTCAAGTGTCCTGGGCTATGTTGTACTTGATAAGACAAGTACGAGAAGTACAGGGTCTCGGTATCCATGTCTATGTGACGTTACAACTCCGCGTACGGGGTTGGCATCCGACTATTAATCGGACGCTAAGTAAAGTCACTCGGTCCTAGGTTGAACAGTTTTAAACAAGTTTATGAAATCTACAAGAACTCATGTAAAGTACTATAACAGGAATCACTGCGAGTTGGCAAGCTCTACTTGCTTACTGATGCATAAATAAGCCAAGGAAATAAGTAGCAAAGCTGCAGGGTTTGGCAAGGTACACTTGCCTGTGGTTCTGGTTCCAATTGCTGCTCTGACTTCAGCTGGAATTGCAGGCGGTACTCCGGTTGCTGAAATAAACATCACCATCAGATTCAGAAAATATCAATCAGCCAGAAACGCCTGTCCTTGAGTCCAATTTGGAGACAAGGGCAAAAATGGCAATTTCGGGTCAAAACGGGGTCCACATGAGGGCCGCTTTGCACCGAAAAACGTGTCAGGGTCAAAGGTCTCCAAATTCGTCAAACTTAGTGTCAACAGGTCAGGAACGATGATACGAACCCAACGGAACTTCCAGAATTGGATTCCGATGAGCCGATCACAAAATCGCCCATCGAGTGGAGCTTGTGGGCCCACGACACGCGATTTCGTCAACGTTCTCAGAATCGAACCAAACTTGGGTCACAGGACCAGCGTATCGCTATGAGTCCGATGGCGCAAGTTTCGTTTCGATCCGACGTGTGTACACAAAGTTAGGTCGCGTTCCAGAAAGGGCGGATACGGGACGATGTCCGCGGATACGCGTTGATTCCGGTGTGCACGCACAACCGAATCGACTTCTGCGAAATCCCACACGTCCGTATCGACGGCGCGCACGTATCTGTGAAGACCGCACGCGACCAAGTCGTCCCGTTTGGCGGGGCGTACCCAGTTCCGAGGTGAATCGGGGCGTTTTTTTTCCTGTTTTTGGATCGCGGTTTGCGATCGCCACAGGACGCGATGCCCCGAGCGGGTTGCACGGGCACCGAGAGGGTCACGCAGGGTTCGCGACGCAACTGACGGAATCGAAAACGGGTAAACGAGCAGCGAGATACGCGTACATGAATAGGGTCCAAAAAATCCAAAATTCACCGTGTCCGACACGTGTCCGACACGTGTCCAACACACGTGTCTAGGGTTAGGGTTTTGGGGGTGCTGCTGCCGGAGGACGGCGAGGGGAGGCCGGAGGCGGTCGAGGGCAGCTGGGGGCGGCGCTGGCGGAGGCGGCGGCGACGCGCGGGAGGCGGCCGAAGGCGGAGCACGGCGACCGGCCGGAGGGGCTGCTGCTAGGGCTCGGGTGAGTTCGAGTCTGCGTCGTCGACGGGCGGCGGGCAGCTGCGGGAAGGAGGCGAGGGCCGAGCAGCGGGTGGCTGGCTAGGCGGAGGTCGGCGAGGTCTGCAGCGGCCGGAGGGAGGCGGAGAGCTCTGGGACGTCGGCGGAGGAGAGACTCGGGGGGGGGGGGTTTAAATAGGGGAGCGGGGTCGCCGGGTGAGGCGGGGGACGTGGCGGCCGGTGCGGGGACGTGGCCGCGGGGACGGAGGACACGGGGGAGTGGGCCGGGCGTGGCGGCGGGCGGCGCGGCCGGCGGATCCGGTGGGAGACGCGGGGGAGATCGACCGGGTTCGTGGGGGGAGAGGGAAAGCGGGTCGGGCGGCGGGTTCGGGTCTGGCCGACCCGACCCGATAGCCCAACGGGCCGGGCTAGGGTTACTTGGGCTGGGCTGGGCTCGGTTTAGGGCTGGGTTTAATTGTGTTTTAAATAATAGAAAAAGTAATAATAATTAAATATAGTTTTTAGGTGTTATAAAATAGGTCCGGGGCCTAATAAATTCCAGAAAAATTACCCTAAGTTCAGTTTTTCATTTTACACCCAAAAATATTATTTTCATAATATTTTAATATTATTTATTATCATTTAAAAATCATTTAATAATTAAAACCCTGATTTTAATTGCGAAAAAATCCCAGAAAATTTCAGAAAATTGTGAAAAATCCAAATTTAAAAATTCTTGAAAAATCAGGGGGTTTACAATCTACCCCCTTAAGAGGATTGCGTCCTCGCAATCAAAGAATAACCGGTCAACAGAGATGACGCGGTCGCAAGCACTGTTCGAAACACGTCACAAGATACTTAGGGAAATATCGTTTCCCTAAGAATGAAAGTTATGTACTTTCCAGAGTAAAGAAATCTAGTTTAAGCAAGGAGACTACAATTTTTAGGAAAACCAGGTTATTATTAACAAGTTGCAAATTACTAGGTTGGGACTGAGATCACGAACCAATAGGCACGAGCTAAAACAAGACCAGAAATGGATAACTACGAATCACTTACACGCATTAGCTACTCCAAGAGTCTGCGCGTCCTCCAAAGTCATCGCGTAAGCTTGTCCGCGTCCTTGTGGTGGATTCCTCTACTGCTGCTGGGCCTGCTGGAAGAGTGCTGCCTGAGGAGCCAGAGGTGGCCTAGGTGCGGGTAAAGCTGGTTGGGTTGCCCTTGGTGCTCCATCTCGATGCTGAGGACAGTCCTTGGCTATGTGTTGATTGGTGCCGCAAATCAAGCATAATCCCAACTTGCGTCTGCAGTCCTTCTCGAAATGGCATATCTTGCCGCAGTAGTAACAGGTAGGAAGGGTCTGCGAAGCTGCCCTGGGTGGCTGGTTCGTGTGTGATCTCTTTGCAGATTCTCCCAGTGGTGCTGTCTGGTGCTGATGTGATTGGCCTCTTGAGGCGAGACTCTCTCCTGGTGACGCGTTCCATGCGGCGGGCTGCAGCAAGAACGTCCGAGTAGGAGGTAGGTGCGACGGATCCGATGAGTCTCTGTAGATCGAAGTTCAGTCCGTCGAAGAATTTCTCGGCCTTCTCTTCCTCTGTCGGGATCAGGGTTGGGGCGAATCGGCTCAGACGAATGAACTCCGCGTTGTACTCTTCCACCGTCATAGCATCCTGAGTGAGGCGATTGAACTTGTCCCGAAGTTCGGATCGTGCGATAGCCGGAATGTACATCTCCTGGAAGAGTCTGGAGAACTCCTCCCAAGTGACTCGGTCTGGTCCGAGTCGTGTCTCCTCAGATAACCACCAGTGGTGAGCATTGCCTGTCAATTGCATTCTGACGGCAGTCATCCAACGTTCCCGTGGAAGCTCAGCTGCTTCTAGTTGATGCCGAATGTTGGTGAGCCATTCATGAACTTCTGTGGGCTCTTCCTTGCCTGAGAATGTGCGGGGCTTCAGTTGGCGAAAGTCAGTGATAGAGCCCGTCGATGGCCGTCGAGCTGGTAGGTTGGCCTGCTCCAGTGCAGTTACGATGCTGCTTCTCAAGAAATTAGCCTCGCGACGTTGAGCCTCGTGTTGGACTTGTTGCTGGGCTTGCATCATCGCGTAGATCATTTGGAATATCTGCTGCCCGTCAATTGGCTGTCCTTGTGGGAGTACGGGCATTGGTGGGACGAACTGCGGCGGAGGTGGGATGTCATCACGCCGAAATCTGGAGGTAGGTTGACCTGCCTGCTGGCTCTGTTGAGTTGATGGAACTCCTCCGACTGGTGTCACTTCGTCGTCATAGGTGACACCTGTAGCTTGTGGTGTTCCGGCGGGAGTCTCGTTGCACTCTTGTGGGTCCATTTCCCTGCATCCAAAATAAACAATAAGAGGCGCACAGGAATCAAGACAGGATGCAAGTCAATAAATTAATTCGAATAGATATCAAGAATGATTCAAGCAAGTGGATGAGATCCTAGAACTTATCCTATTCTTATTGCAGGCATGTTCGGTCCCTAAGTTGAAACCGAACAATTTAGTCATGGACCTGCATGGGCCACCACAAAAACCATGTCACGCCCCAGTCCCAAAATGCCGAGGGACTGGACACGTGGCAATGGCCAGCAGCACGCACCGATGGACAACCCAATTTAATGGATCAATCAGGGCATGCTTAATCTGTAGTCTAACAGTAAATAGGACAATTGTTACAAGTCACAGACTAATCTAATCTCATCCACAACAGATAATCACAGATTAAATGCCAGAAATAATGCAATAGAATAAATAAACAAATCTCAAATAAGTATCTCGGGAAACAATCCGAGAATATGTCTGGTACAAATAGACAGGAAATAAGTCAATTGGAAATAGAAATACTGAGTATATGAAGCCGGTACTCAGGAGAAGTCTTCTGCCACGATCTCGTCCTCAGGATCATGTTCTGTTCCGAGAAGTGCTCTGGTTTCGTACACCTCGGGGTAGTTCTCTTCAGCTATACCTGGGGACATCATCCAAATCCAGGTCCTCAGGGGACATAGCAAGGTACAAGATAACTCATGCCAAAATAAATATCAGTGCAGCAATAAATGAAACAGCGGGGTAAACTATGTAACCAACTATGTGATATGCAAGTTGAGAGCATCACTAGAACTCAGGCTGAAGCCACTACAAGTTCTGTGTCGGGGAGCCGGTAGCAGCAATAACTATGAATTATACTATGAAATATACTATGTTATATATATATATGAGATCAGCCTGTAGTCTGTGTGTCTCTCCCCACCCAATGAAATCACACGTCTCATGTCCACGATGCCTCATGTCCATGTCATGCACGATTGTAACTAATGCAGCAAGTCTGATAGCTATGAATCAAATGTCTATGAATGTAATGTCTAAGTCATAAAACATGTCTCCTACACAGAATCACCATGAATATCTCAGGAAGATTCTGTCTCATGAATAGTGTCAAGTGTCCTGGGCTATGTTGTACTTGATAAGACAAGTACGAGAAGTACAGGGTCTCGGTATCTGTCACGCCCCAGTCCCAAAATACGTAGGACTAGGACACGTACATGCCAGCCGCATGGATATGGCAACTCCAATATATGGAAACCAAAATCCACACGTACGCTGTGATATGAATATCAATCCACAAGTGGTATAAACATATGTCACAAGTCATAGGGTACAATCTAAATCTCATCCACGAAATCAAATATAAATAAATAACAAGTATCTATGAAACTAGATCTCAATAAGAAGCATCTAAGGATGATAGTTGGATGGAAACAAATCCACTACCAACTCGAATGAAAAAGTACAATACAACAAATACAATATAGGAATACCAGCTAACGACCATGGGCTCGATGAGAAGACATCCTCGCAACACAAGTAATCATCCAAATCTGCACTCCTGCAATTACTCAAGAACAGATACACCTGGCAGAGGACCAGGTCCTCAGAGGGACGTAACAAGATACAGAAAATACGAGCCAATTTGAATACAGTAAACATGCATATTATTTGAAAATAGATAAGTACGCTGTACAGGACAATCTATATGAATGCAAATGAGGACAACTTTTCGACGTATGGGCAAGGGTAGGCTACTCGATCTAATCCTCACAACCTCACGCTCGTCAGTAGACATCATCAGCCGACATACCTCTGGGGTAGCGACCCTCGGACTCCATCAATCGACATACCTCTCGGGTAGCGACCATCGGACACGACCACCATAGTGCGTGCTAGTGACTACGGTGTTACCAGAGTGGTTAAAAGCCCATACGCCTAATGATTGTCCTCTATGATACTAAGTGCCATGTGTGTCAACATATCTAATACATAGTAATGACTGAAAGAAAACTACACATGCAAGAAAAAAACAAAAATACAATAAATATAAAGAAATATAAATAGCATGCAAAAGTACTGTAACAATTTGGCAAGGTATCTTGCCTGGGGTCCTGCTGCTGGTATGAATCAGAGTCCAAGTCACAGTCCAAATAGCCTATGTATTACAAATTTATCACGTCAAAAGATAACTTATTTTAATTTATTTAATTCTGGAATAATTACTCTAAAATCCTATTTTAATCTTATTATTCTTATTTTTATGTTAATTCCTAAATTTTGTCCAAAGAAACTGAATTTTATCAACTCGAGACTCATGGCACGCAAATCGAGGCGATCTGTTGACCGAAAAGTTAACCGACACAAACTCAACTTTCATGCATGATTTCCTGTAGATTTCAGCGTCAAAAACATACTGGAATTTACGGCTCGTCCGAATTCAAATTCGTTTGGGAATTATGGCACATACAAATTTTGTATGTGCACCGATAGTTAAATTCTAACCTAGAAGTTCTACAGAATTAACAGTATGTAAATACTTCGAATTAAATTCTGGAAAAAATATGTCTATGATCTCGACATTAGCTTTCCGAAACTTTAAACGGTTCGTGATTCTGATTCCTGGTTCTCCCGGAATCGCGAAAACATCGAAACACGTCTATTTTCGGACATGCTGTGCTCTACGAATTTTCCAGAATTTAATATTAATAATTTCGAAAAACAATTTATATAATCAGAAAGCTAACCTCAATATCTTTCTAACGCAAGAAACTAGGCCTCGTTTGTAGTCCGGAGCTATGCGCAATGGCTTCTGGAAGATGAAGGAAACCTAGATGGCAATTCTCCAAAAATCGGCTCAAAGAAAACCCTAAAAATTAATAACTAAACTAATATATATAAAGGAGAGAGAGTGCAGCCGCGGCTCGGAGAGCGCCACGTGGCAGCCATCCGTGCAGCCCCGCCCAGATCGAACGGTCGCAGTTCGATGCGGCTCGGCTCAGCTGAGTCCGAGTCGAACTCTGACTCGGCTCGGCTCGAGGTCGGCTCGGCTCGCACCCACTCAGCGGTCACTGACAGGCGGGCCCAGCACTGTTCACTGCTGGAGGCTGACAGGTGGGCCCCCTGTTTGCTGACTGGGCAGAATTAATTACTTTTTGGGTTTTCTTTTTCAGAAATTAGTTTTTAATTCAGTTTTTCATAATTAACTCAAAATAAATGCTAAAAATAATCAGAAAATTCCCAAAAAATTCTAGAAAATATATTTTATTATTTAGAACCTAAAATAAAAGTTTGGGATATTTTTAATTAAGTTTGAACATAAAATAAATTCTTCAAAGTCCTAGAAAATTAGTGTTACTAGTTTTTAATTAACTAAAAATTATGGAAAAATCCCAATAATCTAAAATAGCCTAAAAATAATTCTAAATAAATATTTATATAAGTAAATATACTAAAAAAATTATTTTCTAATTAACTAAGAGAATGTTCTAAATAACTTCAACATCTATAATAAATATATGTATATAAAATATACACAAAATACCTATTTTGGGTGAGGGAGTTTACAGTATCCATGTCTATGTGACGTTACAACTCCGCGTACGGAGTTGGCACCCGACTATTAATCGGACGCTAAGTAAAGTCACTCGGTCCTAGGTTGAACAGTTTTAAACAAGTTTATGTATGAAATCTACAAGAACTCATGTAAAGTACTATAACAGGAATCACTGCGAGTTGGCAAGCTCTACTTGCCCACTGATGTATAAATAAGCCAAGGAAATAAGTAGCAAAGCTGCAGGGTTTGGCAAGGTACACTTGCTTGTGGTTCTGGTTCCAATTGCTGCTCTGACTTCAGCTGGAATTGCAGGCGGTACTCCGGTTGCTGAAATAAACATCACCATCAGATTCAGAAAATATCAATCAGCTAGAAACGTCTGTCCTTGAGTCCAATTTGGAGACAAGGGCAAACATTACAATTTATGGTCAAGGCGGGGTCCACATGTGGGCCACTTTGCACCGAAAAACGTGTCAAGAACAAAGGTCTCCAAATTCGTCCAACTTAGTGTCAACAAATCCAGAACGATGATACGAACCCAACGAAACTTCCAGAATTGGATTTCGATGAGCCGATCACAAAATCGCCCGTCAAGTGGAGCCGTGGGGCCCACAATACGCGATTTTGTCAACATTCTCAGAATCGAACCAAACTTGGGTCACAGGACCAGCGTATTGCTACGAGTCCGATGGCGCAAGTTTCGTTTCGATCCGACGTGTGTACACAAAGTTAGGTCGCATTCCAGAAAGGGCGGATACAGGACGGTGTCCGCGGATACGCGTTGATTCCGGTGTGCACGCACACCCGAATCGACTTCTGCGAAATCCCACACGTCCGTATCGACGGCGCGCACGTATCTGTGAAGACCGCACGCGACCAAGTCGTCCCGTTTGGCGGGGCGTACCCAGTTCCGGGGTGAATCAGGGCGTTGTTTTTCCTGTTTTTGGATCGCGGTTTGCGATCTCCACAGGACGCGATGCCCCGAGCGGGTTGCACGGGCACCGAGAGGGTCACGCAGGGTTCGCGACGCAACTGACGGAATCAAAAAACGGGTAAACGAGCAGGGAGATACGCGTACCTGGACAGGGTCCGAAAAACCCAAAATTTACCGTGTCCGACACACGTGTCTAGAGTTAGGGTTTTGGGGGTGCTGCTGCCGGAGGACGGCGAGGGGAGGCCGGAGGCGGTCGAGGGCAGCTGGGGGCGGCGCTGGCGGAGGCGGCGGCGACGCGCGGGAGGCGGCCGGAGGCGGAGCACGGCGACCGGCCGGAGGGGCTGCTGCTAGGGCTCGGGTGAGTTCGAGTCTGCGTCGTCGACGGGCGGCGGGCAGCTGCGGGAAGGAGGCGAGGGCCGAGCAGCGGGTGGCTGGCTAGGCGGAGGTAGGCGAGGTCTGCAGCGGCCGGAGGGAGGCGGAGAGCTCTGGGACGTCGGCGGAGGAAAGACTCGGGGAGGGTTTAAATAGGGGAGCGGGGTGGCCGGGTGAGGCGGGGGACGCGGCGGCCGGTGCGGGGACGTGGGGCGTGGCGGCGGGCGGCGCGGCCGGCGGATCCGGCGGGAGACACGGGGGATCGACCGGGTTCGTGGGGGGAGAGGGAAAGCGGGTCGGACGGCGGGTTCGGGTCTGGCCGACCCGACCCGACCCGATAGCCCAACGGGCCGGGCTAGGGTTACTTGGGCTGGGCTGGGCTCGGTTTAGGGCTGGGTTTAATTGGGTTTTAAATAATAGAAAAATTAATAATAATTAAATATGGTTTTTAGGTGTTATAAAATAGGTCCGGGGCCCAATAAATTCCAGAAAATTACCCTAAGTCCAGTTTTTCATTTTACACCCAAAAATATTATTTTCATAATATTTTAATATTATTTATTATCATTTAAAAATTATTTAATAATTAAAATCCTGATTTTAATTACGAAAAAATCCCAGAAAATTCCAGAAAATTGTGAAAAATCCAAATTTAAAAATTCTTGAAAAATTAGGGGGTTTACACGCCGGCCGACCAGCGCCGCTCCGGTTTCCTGCAACCGCCGCCCGCTCGCGTCCCCGACCCTCCGCCTCCTTCCCCCGCAACGGCCACCGCCCGTCTCCCTCTCATCCGCCCTATATAAAGCCCCTACTTCCCTTCCTCCCCTCCCCAGCCGGAACCCTAGCACCCCGCTGCCGCTGCCGCCTCCGCCACCAGCGCCACTCGCCACCCGCGGCCAACCCTCTTCTCCTCCTCCCTCAGCCCGAGCCACCGCAGCCACCTCTCCCCGATCTCCTCTTCCGTCCAGCAGCCGCCGCCGGCTGCCTGAGCCCTAGCCGACGCCTCCGGCCATAGCCGCCCGGCCGCCCTGGACCTCCCCGAGCTCTCGCCGACCTCCGCCGACCCGAACCCAAGTCGGACACGGCCAGGACACAGTTCGTGTAGGACACGTGTCGGACACGAAGAATCTCGATTTTTGAGCCCTGTTCAGGTACTCTTTTCTCTCTCCTCGTAGCTCTTTTTCTCGTTCCGTCAGTTGCATCGCGTAGCCTGCATGACCCCCTCGGTGCCCGTGCAACCCGCTCGGTGCATCGCGTCCTGTGGTGATCGCGAACCGCGATCCAAAAACAGGAAAACCAACGCCCTGTTTCACCCCGGAACTGAGTACGCCCCGACAAACGGGACGACTTGGTCGCGTGCGGTCTTCACCGATACGTGCGCGTCGTTGATACGGACGTGCGGGATTTCGCAGAAGCTGATTCGGATGTGCGTGCACACCGGAATCAATGCGTATCCGCGGACACCGTCCCGTATCCGTCCTTTCTGGATCTCGCTGTAACTTAGCGTACACACGTCGGATCGAGACGAAACTTGCGCCATCGGACTCGTAGCAATACGCTGGTCCTGTGAGCCAAGTTTGGTTCGATTCTGAGAACGTTGACAAAATCGCGTGTCGTGGGCCCCAACGGGCTCCACTTGACTGGCGATTTTGTGATCGGCTCATCGGAATCGAATTCTGGAAGTTCCGTTGGGTTCATATCATCATTCCTGACTTGTTGACACTAAGTTGGACAGATTTGGAGACCTTTGACCCTGACGTGTTTTTCGGTGCAAAGCGGCCCACATGTGGACCCCGCTTTGACCCGAAATATCATTTTTGCCCTTGTCTCCAAATCGGACTCAAGGACAGGCGTTTCTAGCTGATTAATATTTTCTGGATCTCATGGTGATGTCTATTTCAGCAACCGAAGCAGTCCCTGCAAATCCTGCTGCTGACAGAGCTACAATTGGAGCCGGAAATTCAGGCAAGTGTACCTTGCCAATCTCTGCAGTTTTTGCTATTTATTTTCTTGACATATATACTTGTTGTACATGCTTCAACCTAGGACCGTGTGACTTACTTAGCGTCCGATTAATAGTCGGATGCCAACTTCGTACGCGGAGTTGTGTAAAGTCATATAGACATGGATATCGTGACCCTTTGCATTCTCGTACTTGCATTATCAAGTACTTTTACCCAGGACACCTGATACTATTCATAATACAGAATCGTCCTGAGATATTCATGGTGATTCTGTATAGGATACAGTTTTCATGACTTATTCCTTTGCTTAGATATTATATGACTGGATGCATTAGTTATGATCCTGTATGGCATGGACATGAGACGTCGTGGACATGAGATGCATGATTACATTGGGTGGGAGAGTCACACAAACTACAGGTTGATTATATATTATGCCGGCGTCGTAGTCTCCCTTTGAGCTAGACAACCACATGATATCACTGCTACCGGCTCCCCGACACAGAGCTTGTAGTAGTTTCAGCTTGAGTTTTAGTGCTGCTCTCATATAGCATATCACTTAGCTGGTTATATATTTACCCTATTGTTTCATTCATTTGATGCACTGCATTATCTTTGGCTTGTATTTTCTGTACCTTGCTATGTCCCCTGAGGACCTGGATCCGGATTATGTCCCCAGGATTAGCGGAGGAGATCCACTCTGAGGTTTACAGGACAAGAGCATTAGCAGGAGCAGAAGCAGGAACAGTAGCAGGCACTGGAGCAGTACCAGATCCAGCAGTCGAGTGACTTCTACAGTATCTTCTGAGTATATACTTTGTCCATACTCAGTATTGTTGTTGATATCTTTATTTCTGGATCTTGAACAGTTGTATCAAACTTATATTGGGTTTGTTCCCCGATTTATGTGCTTGTGACTTGATGTTGATGTATATATTTCCTTTTGTTGATTTTGATATATTCTTTCTGTGGATGAGATTAGTATACCCTGACTGTTGTATTACAACTTAAGTACGCCCCGATGGATCCATTAAATTGGGTTTGTCCATCGGTGCGTGCTGCTGGCCATTGCCGCGCATCTAGTCCCTCGATATTTTGGGACTGGGGCGTGACACTGAACTTGAGCTGGGTGCCCAAACTCGCCTGCAAACTCCTCCAGAAATGAGAAGTGATACGACTATCCCGATCCAAGACTATGCTGACAGGAACCCCATGTATCCTGACGATCTTCCTCACATACATCTCTGCCAGCTTCTCCGTAGACAAACCCACCTTGAAAGGCAAAAAGTGGGCCGACTTGGTCAACCTGTCAATGATGACCCAAATTGCGTCTTTCCTTCCTGGAGATCGTGGAAGTCCGGACACAAAATCCATAGTAATGTGCTCCCACTTCCACTCTGGAATGGGTAATGGCTGAAGTAAATCTCTTGGCCTCTGCCTCCTGGCTTTCACTTGCTGGCACACTAAGCATCTGGATACAAACTGTGCCACTTCCCTCTTCATGCCATACCACCACACACTCTCTCGCATATCCCGAAACATTTTGTTGGCACCTGGATGTATGGAATACTGAGAACGATGCGCTTCCTGTAACACCTTCTCACGCAACTCCCCACTAGGCACACACAATCTAGCACCATGCCGCAAAGAACCATATTCAGCAATGGTGAAATCATCCTCCAATCATGCTCTCACCTGAGCTCTGATGCTCCTCAGAGATACATCCTCATACTGGGCTGCCTTGATCCTGTCCATCAACTCTGAGTGTATCTGCAACCCCCACATCTGCATAGCAAAATCAGGAACTATCACCTCAATGCCCAAGCTCTCCAAGTCCTCCAACAAATACCGATCATGTGTCAACAACATAGCTACCGGATACCTGCTCAAGGCATCAGCAACTACATTGGCTTTTTCCGGATGATATTGTAAAGATATGTCAAAATCCTTCATCAGTTCCAACCACCGACGCTGCCTCATGTTCAACTCCTTCTGAGTGAAAACGTACTTCAAGCTCTTGTGGTCGGTGAAGATCTCCACACGCTCTCCGTACAAATACTGTTTCCACAACTTCAAGGCAAAGATGACTGCTGCCAACTCCAAATCGTGGGTAGGATAGTTCTTCTCATGAGGACGTAATTGCCTGGATACATAGGCAATCACTTTCCCATTCTGCTGAAGAACACAACACAAACCTTTCCCCGATGCATCACTATAAATAGTGAAACCTCCAGATCCATATGGCAACGTCAAAATATGAGCATACGTCAACCTCTTCTTCAATTCCTCAAAAGCAACCTGGCACTCCTCTGTCCAAACAAACTATGTATCCTTCCTGGTGAGTCTGGTCATCGGCTCGACAATTCGAGAGAAATCTTTCACGAACTTTCTGTAATATCCAGTCAATCCTAAGAAGCTTCTAATTTCTGCAACAGAGCTCTGAGTGGCCCAAGATTCTACGGCATCAATCTTCTTTGGATCAACTGATATTCCATCTCCAGTCACTACATGTCCGAGAAACTCCACTTTGTTTAAGAAAAACTCACATTTAGAGAGTTTTCCATAGAGCTTCTCTTTCCTGAGAGTTTCAAGAACTATCCTTAAATGCTTCTCGTGTTCTTCTAACGTCTTTGAGTATACAAGGATATCATCTATAAACACTACCACGAACTTGTCCAGGTACTAATGGAATACCTTGCTCATCAAGTTCATGAAGACTGTCGGGGCATTAGTTAACCCAAACGACATCACCAAGAACTCGTACTGGCCATATCGAGTCCTGAATGCAGTCTTCGGAATATCTTCCTTTTTTACCTTTACCTGATGATATCCGGATCTCAAGTCAATCTTTGAAAATACCTTCGTGCCACTCAACTGATCGAAGAGAATCTATTCTCGGCAATGGATATTTGTTCTTGATTGTGAGGTTGATCAGGGCCATGTAATCGATGCACATCCGCACCGATCCATCCTTCTTTGGCACAAAAAGTACCGGAGCTCCCCAGGACGACGAACTTGATCTGATGATCCCTTGTCTTCTAATTCATCGATCGGTTTCTTTAGCTCCGCCAGCTCATTGTTGTTGATCCGGTAGACATGCTGCGATATTGGTTCTGCTCCCGGCATTAGATCAATAGAGAATTCAACATCTCTATCTAGCGGCAATCCTGGTAGCTCCTCGGGAAACACATCTAAGAATTCAGCAATAATAGAATGCAGTAGCTCTTTCTCCTTCATTATAGCTTTGCAAAGAATTCTACGATCTAGCTTCTCTGTCTTTCTAGCAAACTCGAACTCCAGCTTTCCTGGAGGTCGAAACAGCACACGACCTCTGCGGCGGTCAATGCTAGCGAAATGCATACCCAACCAATCCATTCCAAGGACAATGTCAAAACTTGGAAGTGACATTACGAGTAAGCTAGCAGACAAAACACGGTCTCCCAATGTAAGTAATACACCTTGCAAATATCACTGACTAGGATGATGCATCCCCCAGTCGTGATCTTACAGTTTCTACTCAAGGGTTCCACTACTAAATTATGCTCAAGTACAAAAGGCACAGATATGATACGGCTGGAATAGAATCGAGAAGAATGGAACATGCTTATAACAAAACCGATTGAGTCGGCAGTCCGCTAGAACGGAACAGGGTGTTACATCCTACCCAACTTAAAAAAAGTCTCGTCCTCGAGACTTACTAAGGACAAGCAGTACGTTTCAATCAATTTTGATTTAACGAAACTAGGCTAAGGCAAACCTATATAAGTCGTTGTACTTGTTTCATTTGGACATTCACTTGCACAAGCATCGAGATCGGCGTATCGCTTAGTCTGGATCGTGCGCACTTTCGAAGTGCACTTCTAGCGTGAACACGTCAACCAACTTAGTGATAGCGAAGTCTTTGCACTCGAGTTTCACATTTTTCTTTAGTCTTGGATGGTGCACTAGTTCAAGGCGTCCCTCGAATAGATGCATTCAACCAAACTTAAGAGTTAGTGAAATCGGACAAGCTACTAGCGATACTCTCAAGGGTTCGCACAGGTTGGCACAAAGGCCACTCGCAGCATGATATCATACAAGCAATCATATCAATCAAAACGCATTTTGAAAGTATTTAGACTTATTGTTGGAACATCCCATCGAGGCATTGAGAGAGAGCGTGCACATAACCCACGAACGAGCTTTCAAAACTGTAATAATCGAATTAAAGTCCAAAGGCGTAAAAGCCAGGCTCTGATACCATTCTGTCACGCCCCGATCTCCCGCAGGCTATTTCGACCGTCCCCGCTAGGCAGGAATCACCCTCGCCAGCGCTCCCGCGGGACGATCGCTTTGATCCATCCGGACGTGATGTCGTACGAGCGTGAGCCACGCCCATGCAAGGCCGTGGTTCGTTGGCTGGCGGTAAGAGTTCTAAGCCACAGAGTCGCACAGATTGTTCGAGTGCAGCGGAGTCATGAACGCATAGGCGATCGGTAACAAGTTCACTGAGTCGACAATATAGCGGAAGCATTGAAACACAAGTTGAAGTAAATCAACTCTTTTATTGATATAAACAAGTGTTACAGGCGGCGTATAGCCGAGATTACAAGTCGCTCAAGCCTCTCTCTCTGAAACAGTAAAAGCGTGCCAAGTGGCTACAATTATGGAATGATTGTACAGGCGATGTTCAGGCGACGTTCACAACATTATGTCTTGTATATGTACTTCAGTTCCGGACGCACCGTTGCTTCGGAGTGATCTCCACACCTTAGCACGCACGAAGGAGGCATTCGCACCGAACGAGGTTCTTCCGCACCCTGAATACAAACTGGTGGATTATCAGTACATTGAATGCACTGGTGGGGAAGCTACTCGCCCGCTCGACAAATCCAAACACGTAATACAGGTTCCGTGCATCAACTATTAAGTTGTCTTTCTAGTTGCCTTAGGATCAGTTTCATGCAATTATTGAATAGCCTACTCGTGTGGCAATGGGCCGTGCGACATGAGAGGAAACACGGCGAAACTTACCATTTGGCCTTCCCTGTCCAAGGCAAACTTGTTAATTCAAGCACGGGCAAGTATAAACATTCAAGGGCATTCATAATGAAAACCAAGTTATAGCATATGCAAACACGAGTGCTGTTATTTCAAGATCGTTCAGGTGTTCAGTTATTCCTTGATGCGATGCAATGACTCGCACACGGATAGCTGCTAAGCGAGGATGACGTATCTATATGAACGTTAGTCGCTGGCATAGCCATAAAAGACCATAGTCATTGGCGGGTAGAGAATGCAACGAAAGCACGTGAGGCGCTGCAAACCATCCCGTCAATCACGTGAGACTATTACGTTATGTTCCATCCGGATCGGATCGATTCCAGTGCCCTGAAGACCGCCCGTGGAACGATGCCTCGTTTCCGAGTTGTCCGCGACATGCAGGTCATGGTCTTTCCAAAATCCACAACTTGAATGATAATCCATGATTCGTGATCTGAACGAGCGTTTGCTCCAAGAGCTGGGATTCATTCGTTACATGACGTGATTCTCGTTCAGATATAAACTTGATGTGATTATCATTCAGTTGTCACGTTATAGGATTCACGTTCAGTATTCATTACCCTGATGCGTGCCCCTGGTTCGGGAATTGCCTTGGCGACCCAACGGTCCCGGATACTAGCAGGTTCATTTGCACAGAAGAACTATTTGATAGTCTCCTGGCTAACAAGAATGCATGCACAATACAATCACGTTAAACATTCGTAAGCAGGCAAGCACGCGTTCTAAGGAACATAAGCAGACACGTTTGCTCAGACCCGAAGGTAAGCCGAGAGATGAAATCGTTAGGGGACTTAGCATGCGAGGGTCCGAATATAAGCAGTATTTCAATTTCCATGTTCTAGCATAAGCAATACAAGTTGGGATTATTCCCTTAGCTAGGTGCGTTGGATTCATTAGCATGCAGGGGGTGAATCACCTAGCGACTAGCATGAATATTCCACATTTTATGTGTGCTGGGTAAGCAAAGACAAGTTCACCGTAGCCACCCACCTTAGCGATGATTCGCCTCGGTAGAGCAATACGTCAAGCGAGCCTCTGAAAGCCTAAGCTGGATTCCTGTAGGGACAAGTCTGGATATCCTTTGCTTCTCGTTTGAGGCAAAGCAGGTCGGGACAGTTGCACTTTTGCCGATTGAGTCGGCAGTCCGCTAGAACGGAACAGGGTGTTACACCACAGTGGTGTGCCGTAAAGCTAAGATGAACCCTAAACACCACCTCCACCCCCACCCCCTCCCCCTCCCCCTCCCCTCTCAACAGTATATGTATGTTCTTTGTGGTAGTACCGGGAACTTAGAACAGTTGACATACGACACAACTATCCTGATTGCTATAGGGTAAATTTCTCCCTATTGGTCTTCACCAAATTAGATGTGTGACTTCATCGTTATTTCCCTAAATAAACAACATGAAGTGTTCCTATATGTAAAACAATGTTAAAACTGAATACTTAGAAAATAATATGCATGCTAATTTGCCAACAAAATAAGAAAAGTTGACCTAGTGAATCCCCCAATAATATAGAAGAAAATGAATTTTACTACCTCATGCATAAACAGCAATACTACTTGATTTATTATACATCTGCTCTTCTTCCCTACTGTACTACTAGCTCCAGTTCATGACCAAGACCTTAAAAACCTCAATCATAGTGGCCTTTCAGTCCGAATGTACACACACACACCCCCACAAACCCAAGAAAAAGTTACAATAGAATGTCTAGACAACTACTTCTGCAAGATTTATAGGTGAAACATATGAAAGTGTGAGCATTCATTGAATAAAAGGTTCATCCTAAACAAGTATCCCTCTAATTTACATGCATATTACCAAAAATGAGTGTAAGAAACACAATGCTTATTGGAATACAGAGTAGTTATACCTATTATGTAGAAAATGGACCTCTCATATAAAACACTCTCAAAGCCCTCGTACGACTGAACTTGGTCAAGATTGTAACTTTATTCATTAGCGTACCAAGTTTAAATAAGACACAGATCAAACATAGTTTCCTGCTCATCCAGGAAGTCAACGGCTAAAGAATTTTAAAATTACCGTTGATCACATAATGTTTGATCCTCTCTTGCTCATAATAGCTACATTGACTTCAAATTTGCACAATAATGTTGACGTAAAGTTGACATCTGGTCATAAAACCTTCTACAATTCTTTATGGAGTTCTCATGCTCCATCGCGCCAACCCCATTATGATGTAGATGGATTGGATGATGGTGTTGGCGACAGTGGTCATACTTTTAATTACATAATGCTTCGTAACAGATATTGGTCAGCAAAACAATCAGCTAGAGTAGGAACACCAAAATAACAACAAAAATACATGCAATATATATTGCTTATATCCAACATGGCAGAATCTCACCTGCACTCCTCGATCGATCATCTTGTGCTCCAAACTATAAGCAACTAAATCTATTTGTGCTGACTTTTGGTTACTAGTGATCCACGCCTCTTGTGTACCAACAATTGTTAAGAGAAAAGCCGCCAACTCTATCAACAGTAAAGGTCTACCTACATAAAGATGTTCGCAAACATCTTCAGTAAGGTACCATAATATATGTGCAGGTAGTGCCGAATAGCCTATTAGAAAGAATGAAGCATAGCCTATTAGAAAGAATGAAGCATTATCGCCTTAATCTTAATTCAATTTGATTCTGTGAAACTATCATGGCATCCTGGCATCTTATATGAGTTATTTGTATTTACAACCCCCCCCCCCCCCTCCGGAAAGCCGAAAGGGGTCCCAGGTGGGTTCGCCAATATGTAGTAAATATGAGTACTCGATTTAGTGTCTTTTTGCGTATACCGTTGTACGCTGATTGGTAATGTCAATTAAACAACTCGAGTGAAAAAACCAGGCAAGATATATCAGAGTGAGGCAAACGCCAGTGAGGACCCGGTAGGAAGTCTTGAGTCAAAAAGCCAACAACTAAGATCCTGGTTGGACAACTATCTCACTATCACTCGTCCAGCGACTGGCTAATAAGTTTAGTTAGTATCGGATGGGGGTAGTGCTAATTAAAAAAAATTTGGGGTAGTGGAAATATGATTATCAATTGGGTGGGGGGGGGAGGGGGGGGGGGGTGTAAAGAAGGGGGGGGGGGGGGGGGGGAGGGGGTGGTGTAAATACAAATAACTCTTTATGTTTTACTACATGCTAATATAATATGTTCATTAGTAATTTGTCAATCTCCTGTCAGGTAACTCTAGTCTGAGCCCTTATTCAACTTGTTCTAACTTCTAACACTATTTGTTTGTCCAAAAGAATGCAAATTCCCTCCAATAAAGATGACATGTCGTCTATAATTTAGATGACGATTTAATATGTTCAACAGTTTGCAATATCTCCAAATCAAACCTTCCTCGTGCACGTATGGATACGTATTTATTCTTGATATAGGGACTATCTGCCCAATTTCCCGAGTTTAATCAT